>CATKUY010000239.1:0-600000 GCA_949802685.1 Dicyrtomina minuta
GATACTCCACGCTAGATATGCTGTAATTTGATGTTACAAAATTTACTAAATAGTGAACTAGTTGATGCTATAGTTATCTGAAATAAAATCCTAAATCAGCTGATAAATGTTTGCGCTGCATGAAAAAGTAAGTCACTAACAGTTTTGCTCACCTGAGATGCCATTAAAAGGCTTACGTCACGCGCAGTAAAATTCCCGGCTACGTTTATTCCTATGATATTGTAGTTGCCCTCCATTTCTTGAATCAAGACTGAATCGTGATGGTTATCAACTAGTGAGGTCAAGAGGTTAGCAGGTGCTGCCAAAAGTACATAAAACGCGATATACTTGAATCCTACACGATTACAAGGCACATGACTTCTACATGGGAATGGTTTCACTTGTAACCCGCCAATTTCAAAACCTGCCACCTGAAAAAAATCAGGCTAGTTTTAAATACCACAGATACTAGAAATTTTTAAATTTCGAAAATTTTCATTTTTTTGAAAAAATCCATCTCAGAAAGTGGGCCTCAAAAGTTTAATATTTTTTGCATTTATTTGTTGACAAAAATAAAAATTTTCGAATTTTAAAAAATCCTGAAATAACTTTTTAAAAACCTGCCTAAAGATTAGAAAAAACTAAATTTCGTCAACTTCGGTTGAAAAATGAAGTAGCTAGAGGGTGTCAAAAAGTCAAAATTTGAAGTTTTTGAACTTTGGCGGGCCAGTGTGACCGAAAAAGCAAAATGAAATCGAGTTACATTAGATCTTTGCTATTTAAAACTAGCCTGATTTACATCGAGTGGCAGGTTTTGAAATTGTCTGGTAACATGTGAAACCATTCCATTAGAACAATAAAAAAAAATTTATTTCAGAACTGACGTTTTAACTTTTAAAGACACCAGATTCTTCACTTTAGGCGCCCAATAGGCTGAGGCTCCGTGTTTTCGCTGTGTAGAATAGCAACCTAATAATTTACTGTGCCACAATCAAATTTAACTCCAAGCTGCTGGACAACGAATTCAAATTGGGACGTTGCCTTGAGAAAACTACGGTGTCAATAAAAAAGGAGGTAAATTTTGGGTTAATTTAATTCTTGGTTGGAATTAAAAATCTTGCAAATGTGAATTTAATTTTTACCTGCAGTTCTACAGAACTTGTGAGTATTAAATCAAATGAAAATTAAAATGGTAGAGGTACATACACAATAACTAGGCACTGATCTGTGTTATTGCGAAATCAGAAATATTTGAAACATAGAATGCGATTACTTCGTTATGGTGAACTGAATGAGAAATGGGAACCGAAATGAGCAATCAAAGCCAATTGGATCCGTTATCTCACCTGACGACTGATATCAGGTGAATCGCGCGATAAGCTAAAGTCGAGTGTGAAGTATTGCGCAATTTGAGCATCTGCCCGGATGAGCACATGATGCATTGAACGTAGTGCTAAATGAGTCATTGGAAATTAAAAGTATGTAATATGAAATATTGTTATAGTTGATATCATTAAAAGTTGTAGTTTGTGCATGGCTGGCGGAATTTCGTTGATTATTTTAAGTAATTAAGTAATCTGATTTTTGACCTATTGATCTTACACTTGACACATCATTTACGGACGATCCCTAGTTAAAAACTAATAACACACACCTACTCATCCATAATATGCATTTTCCATGCCCCTCCACGGTAACCGACCTGATAATCAAGTTTTATGCAAACCACCGATCCGGTGAATAACCGACAGCTAAACCGACGGTATTTCGCCGTCGGCATAAATAGCTGACTTTATTTTAGCACATTCCTACATTTATTGTTCTATCTACATGTTTTGAAAATGTGTAAAAATGTTCTATCTACATGTTTTTTAAAAGTGTAAAAATACTCTATCTACATGTTTTTTCAAAGTGTAAAAATACTCTATCTACATGTTTATGACAAAAGTAAACATGTTCCATCTACATGTTTTTTCAAAGTGTAAAAATACTCTATCTACATGTTTATGACAAAAGTAAACATGTTCTATCTACGTTTTTTCAAAGTGTAAAAATGTTCTATCTACATGTTTTTTCAAAGTGTGAAAATGTTCTATCTACATGTTTTTTGAAAGTGTTAATATGTTCTATTAACATGTTTTTTCAAAGTGTTAAAATGCTCTATCTACATGTTTATAAAAAGTGCAAAATGTTCTTTTTATAATTTAGCGGCAAACAAGCCGGTGGTTGGCGCGGTGTTTCGGTTTGTATCGGCATGCCGGTGGAACGTCGGTTATTACATGTTCGTTCGGCGACCGCTTCACCGATAAAGAGGCGTGGCATTTTCTATCATTGTTACCCAGGGTCAGTTCATAAATCATATTTACTTGCATTTATACTCCCCCCCTCTACACCTCTTCCTTTATATCTCCAATGAATTTAACATTTTAGATTCTTGTCATTTCTGTTTACGAAACAAGTGACCTAGGCTATTTTTTTCATTCAAGTATTTTATGCGGAGCTCCATTCTACACAACCACAGCGAAGGTGGTTTATGAATGGCCCCTAAGTCAACTATACTTAAATAGTTTTTTCATAGGTATAAATGTTGTTGAGGTAATTTATGTTTAGGATGGCGTAATAAAATTCGTAAGGTACACTCATATATTACATTCAAATAAAACGAACTCGAATTAAATGCACTAATTATTATAATTCAAGGCGGCATCATTTAACTACTGACTGACATGTGAAGATTATTTATAAATTTGGGTGGGAAAACAGAAGCTTCAAATTCTGTGGGGCACTTTGAGGAAATAAATTCAATGCAGTCGTGAATATTCCGAGTCCCATCTTGTCCACTTTCAGTTCATTTGCACGTACAGAAAAATACGAAAAAAAACAAAAAAAAACAAATAAAATTCCAATCATTGTTGATTCTCCAAAATACAGGTAAAGGATCGTTCACAAATGACGTCATTGTACATTTTAATGAGTCTACTATTGGTTACTGATAACGGATGACATCCTATGCTAAAATCATAGATAGTTACGCAATGTTTAAGCTGATAACAGGGGTGTAAAGGTGTCCTAAAAACAGGAAATTTTTCATGTCGTGATTTGTGGATGATCCCCAAATCAAAATAAACCAAATGACTGAAAATAAGTACCTGCATCTCTTCTTTTCTTCTACGTTCCCAGCCACGATTTCAGCCTGAGAAAAAAGAAGTGGCGCGACGCAGTTTTTGAATTCTGCCATTGCTTCCGGATTGGATGACAGACAGCCCTATGTTATGATTTCTAATATTAAATTAAAAAAAAATAATCAGTAATTATTTGAAATACGACCTAAAAAACCACCTTGCCAGCCCTTGCCGTTTAAGCATTGCCTAAACGGCTACCTTTATCACGTCATGACATCAATTTCTGACTAGACTCACCCACCCTACCATCCACATTATTTATAGACGATCCCTTGTGTTTGCTGCCCATTTATTTATAGGTCCCTTCACCTCTACATTGAAATACATTGTTTTCCTCTTTGAATTACTTGAGTAATAAATCAAAATAGAAACCGCAAAACTTTTGACACTTGCCATCAATATTCTCAATTTCCCTCCTAAAAAAGTTTGACTTTTGTTTTTTTTCTTGCGTTCACCATTCACATTCACTGTTTACCTCTCGATCGCAAAGCTGCATGGGAGACATGTGCATAGGGCTTGCAAAATCAAGACCAAGACTTTCGCCATTTTCAAGACCATTCAAGAGTTTTGAAAAGTCTTGAAATTTCAAGACCACCTTGAAATTCAATTATTCCAACATCTCAACTCTTTATATGACTTTTCAGACAAACTTGAAAAAATTTTGTCAAGAGTCTTGATTTTTTCAAGACTTTTGAAAGTCTTGATTTCAAGACTCTTGAATTTTCAAGACTTTCAAAAGTCTTGATTTCGAGAGTCTTGAATTTTCAAGACTTTTAAAAGTCTTGATTTCGAGAGTCTTGAATTTTCAAGACATTTAGAAGTCTTGATTTCGAGAGTCTTGAAATGTCAAGACTTTTAAAAGTCTTGATTTAGTCTTGATTTCAAGAGTCTTGAAATTTTCGTACCTCCAGAAGTTAAAAAAAATTGCAAAAAAACTGAGTTTTTGTGCTTGAAAAATGATTGTGTACATGTTTTTGTCAGTCTTGATTTCAAGAGTCTTGATTTTTCAAGACTTTAGTCTTGATTTCAAGACTCAAGACTTTTGAAAGTCTTGATTTCAAGACTCTTGAAGTTTCAAGACTTTTGGAAGTCTTGTTTTCAAGACTCTTGAATTTTCAAGACTTCTGAAAGTCTTAATTTCAAGAGTCTTGAATGAACAAGACTTTTGCAAGTCTTGATTTCAAGAGTCTTGAAATTTCAAGACCAGCCCTAGTCTTGATTTCAAGAGTCTTGGTCTTGACAAGACTTTTGAAGTCAAGACTTTTGCAAGCCCTAATGTGCATATCATCAGCTGGTATTGGTGGTCTATGTCTATGGCAGGCGAAATTGAAATGTGGAAGATGTGAGTGATGGTCCATAAATTATGTCTCTCTGATTATTACGAACCCGCTCCCTTATGGTCACATTTAACATTGCAAATGCGGCTATTCTTAACATTAAATGTCAGTAATACCTTGATGCTAACTGAGGACGTCATTTATGGATGGTCCGTAGCGTAGATTCTGTAGAATGAAAACACGTACTGAGTACTCTACTTATCGTAAGATACATAATTGCATATTACGATCTTGTACGTTACTGTCTACACGTACGTAGAAACGGAGCTGTTCACAAGTTCTAATTTTCTCCTAGACCGTTAGTCGTTAATTTAATTTACTTTTAATTGAATAATCGCTACACACATATGTACTTCTATATCCTATATCACTAACTATATCGCCAATTTAATAAAAAACAGACAAATGAATAATACACAATTACTTAACAGGAACGACCTTTAAACGGTTTATGATTTCAATTATTAAAATAAACCGAGCCATTATTTGTAAATAGGTTGATCTGTTTCTGTTTGTTGTAGTTTTCCAGTCACAGTCAGTTTTATTTCTCACCTTCAATTTTCGCTTAATTTTTGCGAATGAAACAGAGCGATATTTATAACGCAATTAGCTGGCTGGCTACCTCCAGCCCGATTCTTGTAAGCAGTCTTTTAAAAAGTAGAGGAGTGGTCCACAAATGACGTCATCGGTAGGGTCAATAGGTCTACTTGGCTACTGATGACGATGACACCATATGCTATAGGATAGCCATTCACTTAATGATTGAGATGATGACAACGGGGGTCATCGTCATTGCCTCCAAAAAATTGAGATTTTAAACGACGTCATTTGTTTACGGTGCCAGACTCTACATTATTTGTTTAACAGCATCTTAAAGACGAAAGTAAAAAATAAAACTAATCATAGAAAAATGCTCTATTTTTCTATTTACCTGCTTTCAAAAGGTGTAAAATTTTATGTTCCATTTACATGTATTAAAAAGGTACAAAATATGTTATTTACGTGTTTTCAGAAGATGCAATATGTTCTATTTTCTTGTTTTTAAAAAGTGCAAAATCTTGTATTTACGCATTTTCAGAAAAGTACAAAGTATTCTACTTACATTACTTTGATACGTGCAAAATGTTCTATTAACATGCTTTTGGGTTCATATTTTTTTGCAGATAGTGGATTTTGCTCTATACTGAAGATAGATATGGGATTGTTCATAAATGACGTCACAGGTAGTGGTAATGGGTCTACTAGGCTAATAATGACATGAATCGTGAGAATTGATTTACACGAAGACTAGGCGATTGACAGCAGGCGGAGGGAGGGAGGGGGGAGTTCATACGGACCCTAAAATATTGATTTATCAATAGCGTCATTTGTGGACGATACTAGGCCTTAAAACGTTTTTTAACTGAATCGAAATAATTTTATTTTGAACACTTGAATAGACCTTTCCTTTAACTTGTGATTTGAATAATATTTGTTTAAAGAATTACATGAATAGGACAAGACTGACGATTGCAAATACAATGTAACTAATGAAAGCACAACACAATATGAACATGATGTAGGTAGGTACTTTTGTATGGCGACAAATACCAATGTTATGTACACTATCTATCCATTTAAGCAAAACGAACATGTGTAGTAATTGTTATATCACATGTTCACATATGTAAAGCGTTCCTCACTGTTGGCGTGTGCGTCAAACGTAATGGAAACCATGTGATTATGTGCATTGGGGATTTTATAGACTTTGGTCAGCACACGTTTTTAAATCATTAGTTCCACTCACTTTTATTTGATTTTGAACATATTAGGAAATTTAGAATAAAATCCAATCAATCAATGTTTATTGAGAAAATGTTACATATCTCACTTTTATGTTGTGTGGTTTTAGTGTAAAATTGTCGTGTAGCAGACAGTGGAATGAGTAATGGCAGAGCTATCGCTATTTTTTGCCCCATTTAATTACGCTCTAGCTTTCTACCTACATACACGCTGTGTGACAAAGCATTCTGTTTGTATTACAAATTGCTTAGAAAAAAACACAACAAATTGAACTTTGCTCCCGCTCCCTTGTCCCATTAGCTCCCCGGCCCTTTCCTAATCGTATGCACAGAAAAATTAACTGTAAAATGCAATTAACTTGTATATTGCGAAATACGGCGAAAATATCTCGTAAATAAATCTAAAACATACCTACTAAAGGTACAAAATTGCCCATCTCCATTTCTCACTGAAAGATCTCGTTCCACAAACTGAAAAAAAAGAAATTTTAAATTGTAAATATGAATAACTCACACATTTAAAGGAATTGTCATTTACATCGTCGTTGAAGAATCAAATCTGATCATTTTCAGCTAGAATCAATTATGATCAACTTCATTCTGGACTAAAAGCAATTCTGATTATCTTTATTTTTGAAAAAATACGGCTTATGTGATATGTTAATGGTTATATAAGAGTTTGATTATTCGAAACTGAGCACGTATGGGATCATCCATAAATGACGTCATCAAAATATTTCAATTTTAAGACCAAATGACGCTCCTGTCACTAGCTTACCCGCTGCGTAAATTGTTCTTAAGCATACAAAACAACTAATAATTATCCAAGTGGACTGCTTTACTGTACACTAGAAGTCATTTATGGACGAGCCCTTTAATTTTTTAAATTTTCAAGAATAAATCAATCTTGCGTTTTATTTGTCTATAAAATCAACTACTACTCCATTTTTCACAAAATACCATAAATACAAGTTAAGAAAATCTATATTTGGCAATGAAGCATCGTCCATAAATGACGCCAGATAAATCATTAATCTTTAAGAACCCACCTACTCTCTTTACTACAGATCAGCTGCAACAAGGCGTGTCAATATTACTGGACAAGACCCACACGCTAAATGTGACACCACTTATAGACAGTTTATCATAAATATTACAATGTTTAAATAGCTAGCCATGGATTTTATTATTCGTTATTGATAATCTGAATCTATTTAATCATACATATACTGACACACGCACACTCATTGAAGTCATGTCTGTATTAGTCATGTATGTTTCAACTTCATAATTTATAAATAATTAGGTTATGAATGTCAATCATACGTGAAGGTGACATTTTTATTAAATTTAAGTAGTTAGTTTGTATTGTATTAGGAATGCTAATGCATGACTTTTAGTTTAAGAAATCAATTCAATTGCATGTTCAAAAACAGGTTCCCTGGCGTACCTGAGTGAGTTTAAAACGTCTTCACAGAATCAATTTGTCAACCTTTTACTGACTCGACTCAGCGTAAATGTTCAAATTTTTAGATTCTCGTTTTCCACTAAGCGATGGTTTTATGTTTCTGCTGGTGGTTTTCCAGTGACTACTGCTTTCTGTATTCTTCATTTCTGTTGAGTATTTAGCAGGAACTATAATGATGTGCTGTTATGTTTAGTTAAATGTTGTTGGGAGTAGGAAACGAATGTGATAGAATTTTAGTACTTACAAGCAAACCACTTACTATGTTTCCTCGGGATCTGGAAAAGCATAGCCAGAAACGTTTCCTTGGACCTCAGAATGAACGAATAGTGTGATAAATCGAGTGCATTTTGCGCGGTGCTTTAACAGCAGCCCGCAAAAGTTCAAAAATACCCATTTTTTCAAAGTTTGCCACGCTGTAGCTTCTACAGTTTTTGTCTGATTTCAATGAAACTTGCAGTTTTGTGATATTCAGACGTTTATCTAAAAAGTTATTTCTGGAAATTTTGAAATTCGAATTTTTAATTTTTTATCAAAAAACCATAATTAAAAACTAGGTCTCAAGAGTATGACATTTTATTAATTTTTTGAAAAAATAAAAAAAAAATCGAATTTCAAAATTTCCAGAAATTACTTTTTAGATAAACGTCTGAATATCACAAAACTGCAAGTTTCATTAAAATCAGACATAAACTGTAGAAGCTACAGCGTGGAAAACTTTGAAAAATTTGGTATTTTTGAAATTTGGCGGGCTGCTGTTAGAGCACCGCGCAAAATGCACTGGAGTTATCACACTATTCGTTCATTCTGAGGTCCAAGGAAACGTTTCTGGCTATGCTTTTCCAGATCCCGAGGAAACATAGTAAGTGGTTTGCTTGTTAGTTAGATCAATCATAGGTATATATAACTAGTAAACCGGCCCGACCTGCGGACGGAAGCCAATAGTTGGTGACCACAATTTTTTAATTTATTTAGATAACTGTGGTACTACACAGCTTTTGTGAGTTAAATAATTTTGTCCACCGAAATTTGTCGTCTATTTGCGGTGCCCCCTACCCCGTCTTACCAACCCAAACAGCTGATTGCTTTACATTGTAATGTATCATTACGTAGGACGCAGATTAATAGATAAACAGATTATTAGAATTTTATTATTATGTAGAATATGTAGATCTGTAACAATCCGGCGCGAAGCCGGAGCGACCGGAGGCGGGCCCGAAGTAGATGCTGAGCTTCAACAAATGCGCAAGACAATTTATGTTACGCTAAAAGATGATATAAGATTTATGGAAGTTCCCTTACAATCAATAAGCCATATACAAATGTGCGTAGCATGTGGTTAAATATAGTTCAATAATTTTTATTAATTGCACCATTCACAAATGACGTCATTTATGGAGGCTCTTCTACTATTAATTAGGGGTTGTGCAACAATGACGTTTACTAAAACGACAAAATCTTGACCGACCCACCCCCTCCATAGGTTAGAGTTTACACGAGATATTACACAAGCCTCGACCCTCCGCCCCCCTTTTAATGTAAACGTCATTATTGCACGCCCCTTAAGTCATATATGGAAGTACGTAGCATGTAGTTAAACAAAGCTGAAAAATTTTTAAGATTTGCATGATTTACAGAAGACGTCATTTGTGGAGCCTTCCCTACTATCAATAAGACATATACTTACGTAACTAGATAAAAAACAAGTTCGAAATAATTTTAAAGTTGAAAATGAGGATTACAAAAACTATAGTATTTGATTGTCGTCATTATAGACGATCCCTGAATATCTATAACACATATAGGTAAGTCCGTGAAATGTAGTTAACATAGGTTGGAAAATTTTTTAAAGTTGGAGCTGGGAGTACTCAAGACTATGATATTTAAAGGACGTCGTTATACACAATCCCCAAATATCTATAACACATAATTATAGGTAAGTGTGTGACATGTAGTTAATACAAGTTGGAAAAAAATGTAAAGTTGGAACTGGGGGTATTAAAAACTATATTTCAAGGACGTCATTATAGATGACCCCTAAATATCAATAACACATATAAGTTAGTCCGTGACATGTAGTTAAAACAGGTTGGAAAAAAATTTGAAGTTAAAACTGGGGGTACTAAAATCTATGATATTTGAAAGCTGCAGGGGTGCTAAGTTTAAGCTAAATCCGAATCCGAAAGCTGAATAAAGCTGAATTTTTTAATAACCCTAATCTAAATCCAAAGCCGGAATAAAAAACTTTACCAAGCTGAATCCATATCTAAATTTCTACATTTTGAATAAGCTTAATCGCTAAGCTGAAAAAATATGGCTTTCAATTTTGACTTTTTGCTGCCTAGAATTAATATTTGAAAAATGCAGTTGCATGTTTTCAATGACCTGCGTTTTCAGTGTGTAAAAATGTATTAGAACTTTAAAAAGTTTCATTTTTGAGAAAATAGTATTTGTAGTAACACATTACTTTTTCATTTCGACCAAGACTTGCTACATTAGGGCGATCGAAAAGCAGTTCAGTTTTTCGAATATTTTGAGAATTCTAGACTAACCGGTAAGTCAAAATGCAAGGAGTGGCAGCTTGCCTGAAATGAACTATGACAAAATCGGGTGCCCAGACCGCCTTTAATAAAATAAAAGTCTGAACATCCCAAAACTACAAGTTTCATTGAGACAAAAACTGTAGTAGCTACAGCGTGGCAAACTTTCAAAATTCGGTTTCTTTGAACTTTGGCGGGCTGCTGCTGAAGCACCGCGCAACATGCAGTCGAGTTATTACACTATTCGTTCATTCTAAGGTCCAAGGAAACGTTTATGGCTATACTTTTCCATATTTGAGGAATTAAAGTAAGTGGTTTGCTTTAAGGAATAGGATTAAGTGACTGAAGTATTCTAATAATACTGATTAATTTTAATTTATAAATTTTAATTTTTTGCTTCATGTTACTCGTATAAATTTTAATAGCTCAACTTGTAAAATGTGTATCCCAATCGTTCTTGTACCGGCACTTTTTAAACCAGCGCCAGCAGTCCTTCCACCCAGCCGTCCTGTACATGTGCTGCTGTCACTAAGCCAACCGGACAGTAAAATTCGATAATGTACTACTGTTGCATTAGCCAACAACAATCAGCAAAATTTTTACTAGCGACACATGAGCTAGCGCGAATTTTACAGAGCCCAGTGCTCAGTCATACCAGAATCGCTCCTGCTGCTCCCAATCGGTAAGAAGCCACTTGCTTACTTGCTGCTAGCCATAATGCTCATTTGCTTATGCTACCGAGCCAACTTGTACCAGGACCACTCGTACCCCGTCCCATCACATCAGCAATACTCGTACCTAGCTCACTCTTACCGGAGCTATTTTATTTAAGCCCACTCGAAGCAGCATCACATGTACTTGGCCCACTGGTGCCAACAAAGCTCGCACCTAGCCCGTTTTCACCAGCGATAACTGATACTGATTAGGTTTAATTAGGAGTTTTTTAACCTTGTTCCAAACACATTTTTTTCAGTGATGAGACCAACTTGCCGTAAGTTTAGCCCATAGTAAACTAATCTGGCGCGAAGCGCTGGATTTTGGAGTTAAGCTGAAGCCGAATCTCAAATTGATTGGCTTTTTAGATGCTGAGCATCTATAGGAATGGCCATGTCCGTCCGTCTGTCTGTCTGTCGATGTATCTTTTTTTGTCGTGCTCTACAGGTCACAGTTTTTAACCTAATTTTTTCAAATAAATTGTAAATGATCGCAAATGCGGTGGAATTGAACCTTATTGTTTTTGGAATTGAACGGATATACTAGTTTTTTGCAATAAACGATATAATGGACCAACTTTTTAGCATTAAAATGAATGCAGGAAAAACGGGTGTCTGTCACCGTCAGTGGCACGACTTTACATGCATTTCAATACTTGCAAGTGAACTTAAGTAGGTAGGTACATGCGCCGCACGTTTTATACACCTGACATTCAGTGTATATTCAAACCATAGAAAACTTCAGATATGCACACCAGAGAAAACCCAATGTCAGACAGCGTTCAAGGAATTAGCTATATATAATATATACTTACTATGTTATATATATTAGCGTCGGATTGAATGTGTATTCCATTTGTAAACCCTGTTCTCCACAGCGCATGTTATATGCTGCCTGGGCTTCTTGATATTTCTTAACTAAATTGTCTGTATGTGATAATAATAGTTTTTCAAAGTAAAATTAAGCAAAATACTCTATTATTACATGTACTATTTTCGGGAATGATTTAGCATTACTTGTGTCATGTTCCGTGTATGTACTCGATGTAATCAATATGATCAATGAACAAAGAAATAAAACCCTGCATAATAATAATAATAATAATAATAATATATTCCTGGATCAAACACACCTTACCGTTTCAGGGACCTCCACTACTGTCATTAGTTCAAAAATTAGATTGACATGTTATATCCTCAACATAGGATTTTACTAGTGTGCATGCAGGGATCGCCCATAAATTACGCCATACAAATTTTACTATTTTACGGACCCCCACTGTCATAAGCTCAAAAATTAGGTTGACATGTATCCTTAACATAATATTTTACTAGTATGCTTGCAGACATCGTCTATACATGGCGTCACAAAAATTTTGAGAGTAAGTAGGGAAAGAGATCTCACCAATTTCGAATGGCAAATTGTAAACCTTGAATATTGAATTTTGGCGCGGCTCTATGGCTCATTATTACTTACGCCATGCTCTCTATATGAGTAGCAATAGAAATAAGATTAAATCTTATATTTTTTAAAAAACCAGTAAAAGTAAAGGAAGGCTGAGGGGAGTCGAACCCCTTTTCTCCGTAAACGCCAGAGCGTAAGCCCAACTCCGCCACCCTGCCCCCGTATAGGAAGGCATTAAACAATTACTGGTATAAATTTGGAAGTCGAATTGTTGGACACTCGGGTTATGTATTTAATGATAAGTATGAGTGGGTTGAGTGAGGTGAGGAACAAACATATGAGAGTAAGTAGGGAAAGAGATCTCACCAATTTTGAATGGCAAATTGTAAACATTGAATATTGAATTTTGGCGCGGCTCTATGGCTCATTATTACCTACGCCATGCTCTCTATATGAGTAGCAATAGAAATAAGATTGAATCTTATATTTTTTAAAGAAATTCACAAAAATTGTACCATTTTCGGGACCCCTACTGTCATTAGTTCAGAAATAAAGTTGACATATATTCTCAACATTATATTTTACCAGTATGCATGCAAGGATCGTCCATAAATGACGTCATAAAAATGTTACTATTTTCGGGACCGCTACTGTCATTAGTTTATAAATTAGGTTAACATATTCTCAACATAAGATTTTACTAGTATGCATGTAGGGATCGTCCATAAATGACGTCATTGAAACTTGACTATTTTAGAGATTCCCATGCCATTAGTTCTAATATTAAGAAAACATATATCCTTAACATTAAATTTATTAAATTAAAATCAATCAACAAATAATTGTATAAATAAATAAACAAATAAATCGCGTTATCCAAGTATTATTTTAAAATTCCCTCTAGTATTTGTTGCGACTTTATCAAATTAAAAATTCATATAGGAGAAGTCAGGCGCTGTCGTAGTTTAAGCGTTGCCAAAATAGGGTTCTACTCCTTTTTGAAGCAATTGTTGGCTGTAAGCTCAGCATCTACTTCAGGCCCCCGGTCGACAAATTTTAATTTTTTAGCTAAGCCTTATCCAAATCTAAATTTTTATTTTCGACTTTAGCCGAATCTGAATCCGAATCCAAATACTTAAAAACATAAAAGCTAAATCCAAATCCGAATCTTTTGTTTTCAGCTTAGCAACCCTGCTTTTGATACTTACCGTAATTTATAAAAGTGACATTCTTTGCAATAAAACATTATGCCAATGCAATATTACGAATAAGTTTGCACAGCCAACAATGCAATGCAAGCCTAACCTTAATAACATGGTTTTATAACGGCGCAGATAGAACATTCTGCAGTTATGGAAAGCTTTTAAATGAGTTAACTGAAGTACAACAGCTCATTAAAGCACATTTGAGAATTATTGATAATTTCATAATTTACACAGGTAATTTACGCCTGTGATTACTTAAATTTTCCATAGCTATGTTAATGGAAAAAATTAGAATTTGAAATTTTGACCATTTTGAAAATTACAAAAAAAATGATTTTGTCGAAAAAACTTTCAAATGCGCAGCATGTTGTCAAGCGATTTCTAGTGTTTTACGAATCTTTTTTTGAAAAAAAAAATTACATTGAAAAACTAGAAAACACATTGAAGAAGTTTGCTAGTTAGTAACGCGAGAAACAGAAGCAGGTCTTTACGAAAAATCATAATTTCATGCAAAAGCTCTACTGTATGTAGGATGTTGGTTGTCTGTAAAGTTACTACTAACTTGGGAACGTTTTCAGATGTTACACCGGGATTTGGCCAAATGTTACCAAAGTGTCTTCTACCAACCCTAGACACTTTAGCTAGCATAGAAACTTGAATGCACTTTTGGTTGCTAGGCAACTAAAGCCCGGGAAATTTTGAAAATTTTCTTAAAAATTGAAAACTCAAAATTTAACATGGAATTTTAAATGAGAAAATTAATGCACCCTGTCACAAATTTCAAATTTCTAACATTTTTACTAAATATTTTAAAAATAACACAGCGTTTTATTTTATATTTTGGCACACATATGTTCCTTCAACACATACTTTAAGCAGGTTTGAGCATTTTGGGTTCCATATAAATGAAAATAAAAATAATAAATCATGATAAATTACCGTCAAGCTTTTGTAGATGCCCTTGACGAGAGCATGTAATACACGGAAACTTTAATTTTCTAGATCATTCTAAAAAATCCGGCGCTTCGCGCTGGATTTGTCCACCGTGGACCCGAAGTAGATGCCTTAGGTGCATTAATTTTCCCATTTAAAATTGCATGTTAAATTTTGAGTTTTCAATTTTCGAGAAAGTTTTCAAAATGTCCCGGGCTTTAGTTGCCTAGCAACCAAAAATGCACTCAAGTTTCTATGCTAGCTGAAGTTTCTAGGGCTGGTAGAAGACACTTTGGTAACATTTGGCCAAATACCGGTGTAATATCTGAAAACGTTCCCAAGTTTGTAGAGCCTAGTAATTATTTACTGGGACAACAACAAGCATATTAAACCTTTTGTGCCTATTTTTCTAAACTGATTTAAATTATTTTTCAAATTAAAAAAATTGTAAATCCTTTTGTAACGTAAACATGGCAAACTCCTTTTAACAGAGGTTTACACATTCTGTCAAAATTTCATAGCTCACATCACCAAAACAAAAGTTTTTAGGCTCCTTACAATTCTGCATGGCTAATTCAATTTGGGCACTTGCTTTTAACAGGGGAAACTACATTCAGGATTCTAGGTACTTGGGTTTACTGACTGCAGGCGTTTGTGACCAATAGTCTACCTTAAAACTATTTGTCAAATTAAATGTCCAAGTTTTTGCTTAAATAGGTTGCGCGGATGATTACGATATTATGCCTTTAATCAATTTTTTGTACCGACTTTGTATTTTAAACTTTGCTTTACAGCAACAGTCTTTAAACAACAATGAGAATTAACTTTCAGCATCTCATTCAAGCTAAGAAATGTTGCATTATGTCTCTTCTGCAAAAGTTTAATCAAAATTTTGTTCTAAGCGATAGATTTGTCGACAAGCAGAAGAGGCTCAATTTAAATGCTAGTTAGTTATCTATTTGCATAGTGCATTCAGAATCTAAAGCAACTATTATACTACATACAGGTAACCTCAGCTACATTTATGTCAATTTTACATCAAAATAAATTTAACTCTTAGTACTGCTGTAGAAAGTTCTACTTCACAATATTGCCGTAGTCTTTTTCTTGACGCCACTAATTACTTTAGGTGTTTCTCTCAAATAATGTTTACAAAGAAAAAGATACAATTAGGATAATTTTTTTGATATTGTTATCCCACTGGCCACAATTTCTAAAGTACATAAAATGTTCCACATAGAGCATGATATTTGTAAAATCAAAAATGGTACATGCTTGTTGTAAGAAAAAAAAGATGGAGTATTAACCTTCATAAATTTAAACTAAAACGACCTTGATTTATTTTGATTTATTTTCCAGGCTCAACTGTTTTTGAATCTACTGACACTAAATTTGATATGACTTGTAATAAACTTAAATTTACTTTATAATGTATTACATTAAAGAAATAAATGTAAATCTTTTACTTCATCTGTAAAGTTTTTAAATATATTTTTATTGTTACGTAATCGTGTTTAAAAGCCCTATGTTAAATAAACTATGTTACATAATTGTAATATTACACTGTGATTGCTTTTGTTTGTTTTTCATACAAATGTTTTGTATTGTATTGCGGTTAAACTTATTGTTGATTATTATGCCTAGTTTGTTATTTAATTATACAATTGATGCATTGTTCATGTTTTGAATGCATACATGTTGTTAGCAGTGTATATTTAATTAGGTCATTGCTAGTGAACGTGTACTTGTAATATTTGTACAAACAATTTTTGGTTTATAATAAATTAAATATTAAAAAATGGTTTTGCAGTTTGATCTTGCAATTTAACTTAATAATATTATTATCAATACGATTAAATGACTTTTAAACTAGGCCAGATATAACACGCAACAAGCATGTTGCAAAGGAAAAAAATGCATTAAAATTTTCGAAAGTTTTTCAATAAACAGCAATAAAACTCTTGACAGCGCTAAAAGTTAAGCTACAAGAACGCGTTATCTTGCTGAAGCTCTAACATACGTTCTTTCTAACAAACTGACAACGGACAGGATGTATTGTATAAAACAAAGCTCCCTGCACAAATAACTAACAGCCACTACTAATGCCATTGCAGAAGCATCAGCTCCACAATCTGGATTAATTATTTCTACTAAAACGACTACACAAAGAGCATCAGACCCTAACAGTCTGAATACGAAATACACAATAGCAAATCTGGAACAACGATGTTTGAAGACAGAAGAGATTCCTATAATTAAAATAATTAAATGACGTCATTTTTAGATGATCCTTGCATGGCTCCTAACTTGTGTAACCCTCGAAGTTGAAATATAATTTATAAATAACTTATGTATAAGATTTACTGGACACTAAAAATTACGAACTACGTGCCATTCAGTTAAACTATGTTCCTTAAAATTTAGAATTTGAATGACGCCATTATTGGTTGGTCATCAACTATCTATAAGCTTCGTTCGTGTGTTCACAGCATGAAGTAAAAATAGTTAGGGTGGGTTTTCTAAAATAGAAATTTCTAATGAAGTTATTTATGAACGGTCACTTTCCTTTTACGATCAACGTGCGTATGTTTACAGCATATAGTTAAAAAGTCGTGAATTTCACCCGTTTTTCATTCCACGTTAAATATATCATGGTATATTGCAATTGGTTCTTGCCGACATTCCGTGCTCGATGCAGATAAGCATAGATTTTTCCGAGTGTAATTAAAATACAAGATAGCAAACCTAAAATATTAAGTTCGTATGCTTGACCAGCTTTGGGAACGGACACAAATGACACTACATAAATTTACCAAAATTATAAGCCTACCCAACTGCTTGTCACCTTTTTAAGCATTGCTTGAATGGATGCCCTTACGGTTGAATGTTAAGTGACACACTCTTAAGGTAAGCAACGCCATTTGTGTCTGACCCCTACCAGCCTTAACGTCGTCAAAACAAAAAGCAGCCGGCTCTTTTGCAAGACACGAAACGTAGCAGGACTTTCTCTTGGAACGACAGGAAACAAAGCTAACTTGCTGACGGTACTCTATGTATCTTATGTGTTGCATATCTGACACGCTTACAGATTCGTATCAGAGATTTTTTAGCTCAGGCCATTACTGATTCATTGCTGTAGACGGGAATCTATGTGTCGCGTGCTCCATTCCAACCTTAGGTTCGAGGTTTTAAATTTTTCGGACGTATTTAACGATTGATCCTAAATCCCCCCCCCCCCGCCCTTCTGAACCTAAAAAGGATGATTTGTTGAGTAGGGGAGCATTAGTTTGCGGTTGGTAAAGCATTAGGTATAAGAAATATTTATATTTTTAAGATTGTGACTTGTTTTGATTCCTAAACCCCCCCCCCCCCCTCCTCTAATCGTAAGAGATAATTCGTGGGGTTGGGGATGCATGTATTTAAAGTTTCTTAATAGTTTTAGCAAAGAAATTAAGATTTCTGGGACGTCATTTGTAGGTGACTCTAAGTACACCCCTTCTTCTTAAGGGGATACTTAGTGGGTCAGGGGTGCAAGTATTTAAAGTTTTTTATTGGTTTTAGTAAAAAAAGTTGAGATTTTTTGGGACGTCATTTGTGGGTAACCCCGAATACACCCTTCTTTCCTAAAGTGATACTACGTGGGTGGGGGGTGCAAGTATTTAAAGTTTTTTAATGGTTTTAGCAAGAAAATTAAGATTTTTGGGACGTCATTTGTAAGTGACCCCCAGTTCCCCCCCTCCGCCCTCTCCTAATGGAATACTTTGTGGGTGGGGGTGCAAGTATTTAAAGTTTTTTAATGGTTTTAGCAAGAAAATTAAGAATTTTTGGACGTCATTTGTGAGTAACCCCAAGTAGACCTCTGCCCTGAGGGGGTACTAAGTGGGTAGATGGTGCAAGTATTTAAAGTTTTTTAATGGTTATACCAAGAAAATTAAGATTTTTTGGACGTCATTTGTGGGTGACCTCAAGTACACCCCCTCCCCTCAGGGGATACTTTGTGGGTAGAGGATGCAGGTATTTACAGTTTTTTAATGGTTATACCAAGAAAATTAAGATTTTTTGGACGTCATTTGTGAGTGACCCCAAGTACACCCCCTCCCCATAGGGGATACTTTGAGGGTGGGGGTGCAAGTATTTGAAGTTTTTTAATGGTTTTAGCAAAAACAAATTAGATTTTAGGGACGTCATCTGCGGGTGACCCTAAGTACACCACCTCCCCTTAGGGGATACTTTGTGGGTGGGAGGTGCAAGTATTTAAAGTTTTTTTATGGTTTAAGAAAAAATAGTTGAGAATGTTGGGACGTCTTTTCGGGTGACCCCAAGTACACCTCCCCCCTTAGGGATACTTTGTGGGTGCAGGTAACTTCTGCGGGTAGCTTGTGCTTATGACTTGTGCATGTTTCTGGTGCATTGACTGGCGCCTGTAAGGAAACCATTTAGCTGGTGCATTTGGCTGATGCAAAGCGGCAAATCACCCGTTTTTCTCCAATGCTTTTAGATAGCTAAAAAAGTTTGTCCAGTCAACTGTTAATTGTGAAAAACTGGTTAGTTCGATCGCTCTCAAAAACAATAGGGCACTTCTCATTCGCATTTGTAGCCATTTAAAAAATATTTGACGAATATCGCTTAAAAACTGTGACCTGTAGCGCATAAAGAACAGACAGACAGACAGACAGACAGACGGACGGACATAGCCATTCCTATAGATGCTTAAGCTCAGCATCTAAAAAGAAGCATGCAAATAGAACACTTTACAGTTTTCAAAAATATGTATAAAGAATATTGTAACTTTTCAAAAACATGCAAACAAATTTGGTGTATATTTTTAAAACATGCAAATAAATCATTTAACACTTTTCGAAAAACATGTAAATGAAACAATTTGCACTTTTCAAAAATATGCAAATAAATATTTTTGTACATTTTAAAAAAATAGAAATAACCATTTTTCCACTTTTCTTAAAACATGCGTCAATAGAATATATTGGACTTTTCTGAATCAAGTAAATTAAAAATCTTTCACTTTTCTAAAACATGTAAATACAACAATTTGCTTCACCAAAGAAAATCATCAATAAAATAAAAATGATGATTTTTGAGCGGAAACAAATTGCTGCATAAAAGTAATAAATTGACTAATACAACTGTGTCCCAGTTTGAATAAGCAGAAGCGTAAATATGTGACTATAGTTTCCATGTTTGATGTATAGAGTATAGGTACAAGTTAGTTTTGTTTCACTGATTTCATCTTGGTCTTCCACATCACCGCAATGCGATGTATTAATCAGCATTAATACAATTTGAAATAATATTTAACATATCCGATATTTCATAAATCGTAATAACATCACTGTACAATACAACAGCTTCTACAAAATGCATATTATGTCCTTCTGCGTCATTTGACACAATACGGAATGTGCTTTCATAAATCATTTTTATCAATATTATGATTCGATCCATAATAATTTAGTGAACTCAATTAATTAGCAAAGTATCTACAGAATTTTATTTCAATAATTAAATATGCTTAACATCATTATATTTAACAGCTTCACATCCGCTATAAATTATGAACTCATTGATCTACTTTTATTTACTACATACTCATCATTAGATTCCTACACGTAGTATTTTACATAAATGCATACCTATAATTCCACATAATGTGATCGAGTGTATTTTACTTTTACTGTGAAACTACCATTAATCTATTAATTTAATAATATTATACAGACCAGGCCATTAGGACAGGATAAACAGTGACAGTATGCTTATGAAATTATATAATACATTTATGTAGCATATAGCGAAGCAACGCAAAGCATGCTGATAAAAAAACATTGCTGTAAAACTGTAAACTGCACTGTATCCCAAGTGAAGAATCAAAATGACTTATTTCCAATTCAATGAAGTGTCAAATCCACCCTTAGGAAACCTATTCAAGTATCATGTTGACCAATTATTATACCTATGTCAGTTATTATTTGTGTCCGTCTTTTCTATTTTTTATTTTTCCGTATAAGTGTTTTCAAAAACATGAATGTACAACATTCTGCAGATTTAAAAACATGCAAATACAATATTTTGTACCTTTTTAAAAACATGGAAATAGAACATTTTGGCACTATTCAAAAACATGTAAGTACAACATTCTGCAAATTTGAAAACATGCAAATACAATATTTTATACCTTTTTAAAAACATGGAAATAGAACATTTTGGCACTATTCAAAAACATGTATGTACAATATTCTGCACATTTAAAAACATGTAGATACAATATTTTGTACCTTTTTAAATACATGGAAATAGAACATTTTGGCACTATTCAAAAACATGTATGTACAATATTCTGCACATTTTAAAAACATGTGAATACAATAGTTTGTAGGTTCTTAGAAACATGGAAATAGAACATTTTGGCCCCATTTAAAAACTTGTAAATGCAAAATTTGGCAACTTTTAAAAATATGTAATTACAATATTTTGTACCTTTTTAGAATCATGGAAATAGAACATTTTGGCACTATTCAAGAGCTTGTAAATGCAACATTCGGCACGTTTCAAACACGAGTAACTTACATTTAGTCAACCTTATTTTCACCTATTTACATAATTTTTTAGTCTTTCTGTTTTACATAGTTGGTTTAAATTCTTTTCTAAATTGAATATTATGTGACATTTTAATTCTTTTTTTGGCAATGTGCAATGTAATAATGCAAAATGCAACGTATGATCAGCATAATTTATGTTAAGTATTGGGCAATAAAACTGAACCATTTAATTAAATTGGTGGGTGTCGGAAGTTTTTGGGAATTCAAGCGACCTTTTATAAAGAATGCAACTTCTGTGAATGACTAATACAAAAATTCTGTGGCTGTCGGCATTCTTAGGATTATTGGTGGCATGTCGAATGTAGAGCGAAGAAGCACAAGAGAGCAATGACATTGTAGATACGTATAGACACTTTATTTATCGCCAATGAAGAGGCAACATGGCACAAGTCCCACGTAATACCACTGGACTTGTGTCATGTTGCCTCTTCACCAGCGTTATGTTGGAGCCGAGCGGAAATTAGGTCTGCTGAGCACAGCTGAAAATAGATAGGTGTGTAAATAGTGATGGTAATTATTATTGTGAATTTGAATGTTTTGATTTCGATGAAAAGCCTACCCATATGACCATAACAAAGAATGTGTCTGCTCGTAATATATTCCTATTTTGTTAATTGTCACAATTCAGCTAAGTCTTTTATCGCTTTGAAAACGTTTCTTACTGTAATACTGTTTAAATATTTGCCGTATTATTACACTTGGTCAAGTCTCAAATTTTTGAGAGATACAAAACTTTACTTCTTAATAAGAAGTGAGCGAGTAACCTTGTCATTGTTGGAAGGCCTGTTCTATGTTGCCAGTGCGTGGAGAAATTTAATTAATTACTATCTAATTTATTCCCTCAAACTTTCCATTAGAATCAACGAGTTTATTGTGGCTGCAGGAAGTTAAAAATAAATTCAGTAATAAACTACAAGGTAAGGTAAATTATATTTGCATAAAATTCTTCAAATACCCAATTTAAATAGTTACAATATTTTACTGATAGACAGGGTCAGACAAAGGAATTGCTTTTACGCAGCAATTTGTTTTCAATACAAAAAAAAAACACTATTTTGATTTTACTGATATTATTAGTTTTTTTGTGTAAATCAAAATATTGTATTTGCATTTTGTTCAGAATAAACTGCAAAATTTTCATTTTACTTGATTCAGAAAAGTGCTCAATGTTCAATATACATGTTTTGACAAAGTAATTCTTGTTTTCATGATTTTGAAATGAACAAAAGATTTTAATTTGAATGATTTTGAAAACCGCCAAATGTTCGATTTACATCTTTTTTTTAATTACAAAATGTTCTATTTGCATGTTTTTAAAATGTAGAAAAAATTTAATTTATTGCCTGTTTTTGAAAAGCCAAAATATTCTATTTACATGTTTTTTGAAATCAACAAAAAATTTTTATTTTAATGCCTTTGGAATGGAAAGCGAAGAATATTCTATTGACATATTTTGTTTAAACACTTTAAACTACAAAATGTTTCATTTGCACGTTTTTGAAATGTACAAACAATTTAATTTATTGCCTGTTTTTGAAAATAAAAAAAATTCTTTTACATGTTTTTTTTTAAATTCAAGCAGCGGGGGCGGTGCTCCTTGCGCTGGCTGCATTATCCGGCTCTGCTTACAGATACTTGTCTTATTTTAATTATGGCATTAGGTGAAGGGTCCGCATGTTTTCAAATCCAAAATTATGTAGAATAAAAATAGCATAATAACTTCCTTTTATATTTTTAACTAAAAGATTCAAGAGTGATTTTGTAAACAGTTTTAAAAATTTAAATCTTAATCCTTGATTTCACTAGAAAAGTAAACCATTGTTAGCCTTATGAAACTCGCTTTCAGATTTAACAATGGTTTACTCTGAAAGCGTGTTTCTTAAGGCTAACAATAGTTAACTTTTCTAGTGAAATCAAGGCAAGGTCTTAGGCCACCAAAACATGGACATGGTCTCAATAACTTTATTTAACGCTCATTATATTATTCTTTAGGCAACATGGCTAATCGGAGCAGCTGGGAATATTGTTATGTATGGCGACCAGTCGGAGTCATACGGTAGATTAAAATTAATTTATTTACATTGTACATTTTTAAGTAATAAAAGGGTAATCGTTAAGGATGAATCTCTAGTTGAGTAATGTACACAATCATGTAATGTTATTAATGCCAACGGATGTAAGTCATGAAATAATTGTAATGGAATTAGGTATTGTGTAATACTCTTGTGAAACTCGAATTAAGTTGCTAAATTATAAATGGGCTTGATCATTATTGACAAAGATGATTTATGAATTTTGCGTAGCTTGCTATTTATGCAGGTCAGCAGAAAGAGATTCTATAACAATGTAATGTAATCGAATGACCACTACGCCTGGAAGCCGAGTTGATTTCTATAGGATAATCTAAATGTAAAATCATATCCATTTCAACCGTCAACTAACTAGCTTGAACCTTCTGTTCTATAAAACACTTTTCGTTTTATCAGTTTATTAATTGTCAATTTATATCAGTTTAATTCAATTGAAAATACAAGTCTTATTCTCAGTATTTTACCATCGACATTTATTACCCACACACCATACACACTACTTGTACAAATCATTTAGGTAAATCTTGATTAATTACGCAAAGCACATCACTACATTTAATATGGTGGCTTTCTGTGTAATAAATTGAGTTAGCGCTAGCAATTAAGTGAAAAAAATCAGTTAACAGGCACCCATATGGGAAGCAGACGGGGTTCTGGCCAATCAGTACGTAAGAATTGAGATTTTAAGTATATAGTGTACTTTTTCATTCTATTCATTCTAAAAGTAAGTTGATAATTTTTCAAGTAAAACTTTCAAGGATTTAGGTTTATTTTTTAAATTGATTTCAATCTATATATTTTTCGTGATTTGTACGTAGAAAGGAAGTAATTTTATTTAATAGTGTGAAGGTTATGGTGCTTTGATATTGTGAGTGTCAATGGTATTTTGGTTTTTGTAATTTTCATTTTTCAATTATTTACATTCGTAATCATTTTTATTAAGGATATTTGTTAATTCTGCACTTTACTACTGAGTTTGTAGCAAAAGTTCGAGCAAGCAGAAATTTGAGAATACTGAGCGAGTGAGAGACAAGTATTTGCTGAAGTGAACAGATTCTGAGTGAAGTTGTGAAACAAGCTATTTGAACTGTTGACTCGAGTTGAAAGCGGATTTTAGGTAATTAAAACATTAATGTTAGTAAATTTATTATTTTACTAGGCCGTAGCTACTAGGTTACGAATAATTATTCCCCCTTGCTAACTTTTCTTTTTCAAGATCAGCGTAGTTAGTAAGATAGGCATATTACCCACCCGTAATATTTAAGACTCATGAGCACGTACATTTTTGTCCTGATCAGACAACAGCGTACGTATTGGTAATTATAATTCTAGAATTCATCAATTAAACAGCGATAAGGCGAGTAAAATTTTAATTTTCTTGTATACAGAGCAGCTTAGAAGGTATTGCGACTTCAATCCTTTACCTACCAAGAAAATTTACTCCACACAATCTTATAAGTTAATTTATTTTCATTTTAACATTCTGATTTTAATTTTGATTTTATTTTCGATTTGATTTTTGATTTGATTATTTGTTTTTTGTATATTGCTGAGAATTTAAGATTAAAGGCAGCTGTCACTTTATTAGTTACTACTTTAACAATTGAAGAGACACAGAATATTGCTTTTAATATTGAATTAGCTGTATTGAGAACTGAGATTTTAAGCCTAATTATTTTTGAAATTGCTAATTTAGGTTTGACTAGTGCTAGTAATACAGTTGGTAGGTTTTGGACATAATTAAGGGATATTTTTATTCTTTAATGTCACATGTCAAAGAGACCCAACACTAGACAGGCACTAAAAGAGCAGGGTAAAGAAATTGGTAAATCAATATTAGGCAAATATCTCAATCAAAGACAGCCACCAAAAACTACTGAAGTAGAGCAGCCCAGTTCACCAAGTATTCCCCCAGGTATCACATCAACACAGAGAGAGAAATTTGAAACTACACTTTTAAATAAAACTTTGGAAACTTTACAGAAATTAGGAGATTTAAATGATACTACCCCAGCACTATTATACGAGACCAATCAAACTCAGAATAGTGATAGTGGTAACGAGACAAGTCAGACTAGTACTTCGCAGATCGTTGATAAGAGATTAGAGGATAAAACAAGTGAAGCACAAGAGCAATAGGCCAGTGAGGCAGAAGGTAATAAAACTTGTAACGATTCGTTTGAAAGTGCCAAAGGCGATTTTTCAGGCAGGTCTACAGGGCTAGGTAATTTTAATACTAGCGACACTGAAAATTTTAGTGATTCAGAATTAGATAAGCCGATTAATACAGCCAATCCATCGACACCACTAGTCAAAACGGCAGACATAGTAGATAATCTACAAATACCTTCTCACCTTAAACGTGAAGCAAGAGCCACATTTATAGCCGACCTACAGAAACATTTAAAAGAGGAAGAGAGACTTTTTAAGATAGCAGAGGAAGCCCAGCGTATTAAAGACGAGGAACAAGCGAAATTACGGGAAATTGCAGCCAAAGAATTCCTAGAGGCTGAACAGAAAGAATAAGAAGAAGGTATGGTGCATATTAACACCGCAGGATGGCAACCAGCCAAAAAGGTCAATTTGCGGGTGGGAATTGATGAGTTCGGAGCCCATGTAGACGAATTCGTAAGGTCAATGTTATCCATAGGTGTACAAAAAGAAAATCAGATTAATAAATTTGCTAATACCCTAGATAAAACATCAGCAGCATGGTTTAGACGGAACATAGCTACTCTCACCATGGACAATTTAAAGGACGAGATGATCAAACGATACCCGGTCAGTGAGAAAATTCTGAACAAACGCCTACAAGAGCGAGTCCAACTACCAGACGAGCCAGTGGCCCAGTACATCTCAGATAGGATTGATGTCACAAAAGCAGCCATTCCACATGCCATCGAAGCAGACTTGGTCCGAGAAATCAAAAATGGACTCACACCACGCATGACAGCCAAACTCGGTTATGGAGGAAGAGGACTCAAAACCGTCGATGACCTCACCACATTTTTAGTAGAGATGGAAGCAACCGACATGGGCCCATGCGAATCCGAGGTGAAAAAGTGTGAAGTAAGAATCGCGACGCTGGAAGCCAAACTTCTTAACACCAAGGAGGGAGGCAAAGCAGGCTATGATAAGAAGAGGGAACAACAGAAATTTCCGAAAAATGAATATAACACTGATACTCAAAAGGACAACGGAAAACATGGAGGAGGACGAGGCAGAGGAAGGCATGGCAGAGGTAATGGCAAAAATTATGATAAATCAGAAATTGATTGTTATGTTTGTGAAGAACCTGGGCATTACGCAAAGGACTGCCCAGATAGGACTACCCAGCGAGGAGGCAGAGGTAGCAAAAGAGGAGGAAACACCAGCAGAGGGGGAGGAACGTACTCAAAAAAGGACGAAAACTTGAATGAAAAAGTTTATGATACGCCACAACGGGTCATTCTGCTTTTGGATATTGACTGTTTTGAGGTACAAGTTTGGCTGCAAAACCAAAACAAAATACATTTGTTTGATTCGAATGAACCTATAGTTGTCACCAATCCTGAGGGAACGTAAGAAGCCCACATGATCTTAAATTAAATTAATTTAATTAATTTAAAAGTTTTACTGTTACTTTTACTCAACTTTTTTTTCAACATTCTCAACTGACGAGCATACCTGTCAATCCATACTAACGCGATTTTCAAATAAGATATTTTTTTCAAAAAGAGCATTTAAGGAAACTTACAATTGAAATTCCCTAACAAACTAGTTTTTAATAAGTTCTGGCTGATAAAATATTTTTTCAAAAATAATAGAAAGGCCTCAAAATGGGTTATCGGGCTTTTAAACAATCAATATGTTACAAAAATATTGTAATAGTTTGACAAGTTATGCTCGACAGTTTCTGGTAACTCACTTAATAAAAAAGTTTTGAAAATAATTTGTTATTTTAGAATCATTTCAGTAAACTATACAGCCAAAAGTTTGGGCGTGAAGCGCGGAGAAGGACCTCAGTGGCTTAAGGATGCGCGCGCACTGTGCCTCCAAGCTGAAACCGAATTAGTGGAAGTAACTCCTAAGCAGCGTTATGGAAAACTTGATAGTTTCACCCCGATCATCGAGAGCAACCGAATTTTGGATGCCATAATTAGTTGGGCAAAAAAAAAGGAAAAGAAAACAAACATTCAAATTAAAATCGAGCGAATTTACCGAGATGATTTCTACATGGATGTGACGGATCTCATAGATGAGAAAATCGACTCTTTGTTGAAGAATAATCCAAGACATGGAAAGTCAATTATCAACCCGTCCCAGGAAGAAATTAATGCACTGAACAGACCTAAAAAACACCCATGTCACGCTTACAACGGCGCACCAACAACCTGCATTGAGGGTCCGACTAAAAAAATTGTTGGTAAAGAACTTGGCTGCAAAGTTCAACAACTGAATAAATACCATACAGACGAACTCCGTTTGGTTCACGGGGCCCTATTCGCCGACTCGATTATTCAATACATCGACAAGAAAACTGGGTACAAAGCCTCAGCCGGAGTAGGCCACTCCAAGTTAGTCGCTAAGCTTGCTTGTGGCTTGAATAAACCGAGGGGGATCAGTATCATACCCGATGATGCCCTCCCACGCCTCAGCAAGACGATACGGTTTCAAGATCTCCCGGGTTTTGGTGGGAAAACTGGGAAATATCTTCAAAGTTGGCTGTCTTCAAAATTACGGAAAAATGTGACATCTGTTGATGACATCCATCGCGCTGTTCGCGCTGGCATTAATTTTAGCGCGTTTTTTCAAGAATTTGGATTTTCGGATCACAAAAAGAAGGTGAAGGATCTTGACAACAAGTGTTCCTTTAATGATGAAAGTCGGGTCACTTCCAAAGTTCATCCTCACACTATCAGCACTCGTTTTTCGTTTAAAGGTTCCCGAATTATAATTTTCTAATTACTAGTTATTGCTATGGATTATATTTTTTTATGTGATAAAAAAGGTGTAAAATATTCGTTTCTTTGTTTCCTTGTTTAGAAGGTGGCGAACGCAAAGTTGATTTTGACGAGGGGGTTTGGAACATTTCGAAAGATATGGAAGGCAGAATTGACTACTACAGGAGAATCCATGGGAGGACTGCGAAGGAATTGGTGGTCAAATTTGAACCTTATGATAACGCCAGGACAAGAACTGGTCCTTACGAATCTGCTCGGAAGGACCTGCCACAAGACACTCATCAGTCTGTTAGTCACGAGTTCATCCGTGACTTTATTTTGAAATGGATTCCCAGAAATGAATTGGTTTGGCAAAAAATTTGGAAAATTCAGTTGACTGCAAGATACATTACTGACGCGGACATTGCAGCAATTCAGAGTGTGATTTATTCCCCAGAGTTTGTTGCAAGAACAGGTTACGCTGTACCTGTTGAATATTGAATAGATTGTAACATGTATTTGTGAATGTGCCTTAAAAGGTTGCTTACAAAGTTTTTTCAACTAACGTTATTTTTAAACTTGGCTTAAAAATTAAAAATACAACAATTAAAATTTCAAAATTTTTGGATTTTAAAATGAAAATATATTTAATTCTAAAATTTCAAATTCACATAGTTTGTAACAACATAATGATATGCAGATACTATAGAGTATTAAAATTTAGAAACAAATGTAATTGGATTTTTTTTATACATTGTGTAAATTCAAATGGTCAAACTAGTATCAAAATCTATATTATATTTGTTCAATGAATATTAATAAAAATGATTAAAATTTTAATGTCCTTTCTGTCCACCTATGTTTTTTTTTCGTTTCATCTTTAACAGCCTCTTTTGTAGAGTCTCTGATAACCAATGACATCATTCATGGGTGATCCCTAGTCAAAAACGAGCGTCCCGTAGAAGTTTGACCCACTCATGCATCATTTGCATTTTCTATCATTTTTACCCATGGTATGTTCATAAATCATCTTCACTTCCATTTATACGCCCCCTCTCCTTTTATATACCTAAGGAATTTCACATTTTAGATTTTCGTCATTTCTGTTTACAAAACATATTAATCAAACTATTCGTTAACTTAAGTAATTTATGCGAGACTCCATTCTACACAACCACGATGTAGGTAATTTGTGAATGATCTCTATTTAAACCACTTACTACATGTACATACGAATAATAGTATGTATTTTCAATGGTGAAATTTATGTTCCTAAAGTAATTTATATTCAAGTTCACGCAATAAAAATTATAGGGGCCGTTCACATATTACGTTAGCGTATAGGTTAATCCAAATTTTATGCACCCACTCATTCTTTTCTTAGCCCGGACTTGTTTAATCAGGAGTAGTTGGCGTTATAGGTAACAATTAACATACAATAAAGTGCCAACCACATTAGCATTGGTACATTGCATGTTTAAGAGTATCAGTTAGACACATTTACTGCAGCGTGGAAAATAGACACGTTACTCAAAAACAGCTGTTGCAATACCCTTCATTAGAATTTCGAGAGAAACTAATCAGCACTGAGATTTAATTTGAATAGAAATTAGACTAACAGCTGTTATTTGTTATAAACTATAACTGACCACCGCACTGTAGTCGTGACACTATGTAAGAAATTGAATACAAACAGTTATATTCTTGACAACGCATTTGTCAAGTTGCAATATTTGGAAATACAATTTATTTCATAATATTGCAATCAATTCAAAAGTACAAAATAAAACTGTGTAGTAAATTAATGACGCATAGTAAGAAATTGGAAATAAATTCACTGCCTAAAATATCATAACAAAACATTACTACGATTAGTGCATTGTAATTAATCTATGGGCAGTGAATTTCTTTACACTTTAATCATGCCTACCTTCTGTACAGGCAAAGATGTGTACAGAATATACTGAACTAAATTAGACAGTTCGTCGGTAAAGGATCAAATCTAAATACTTGCATTCTTGTCTAGCAAATATCAGCATTTTCTTCTTAATTTTACTAAAAGCAAAACCGTATGCTTCCATTGCTATATCGATGGTAAGATAATTCGTTTTGCTATTAGAACAAATTTATAGAGTATATAGACTTTCTTCAAGCCATGAATGAAGGTAAACAGATTAATTCCTTCACCGACACAAGAATTTATTAATGAGATTTAAATGTACGTTAACTAATTGAATCTAACACAGAATATCGTCTGTGAAGAACCAAAATGACATATATCCAATGTTATAGCTAAAAACAATATCAACTATCTCCAAAAATATTCAAATATGCAGTGACAGCATTTAAATACAACATTTTACACTTTTCAAAAATATGTACGTAGAACATTTTGCACCTTCTCAAAAACATGGAATTATAAAATTTTGCACCTTTCCAATAATATGTACATAGAAAATTTTGCACCTTTATAAAATCATATTTAAAATAGGACATTTTGCGTGGTTGAAAAACATGAAAATAGAACATTTTACGTTTTCCAAGAACTCCCGATTAACATTTTACACATGTTTCTCATTTTTAGATGCTGAGCATCTATAGGAATGGTTCTGCCCGTCTGTCTGTCTGTCGATATTTTTTTTTGTCGTGCGCCACAGGTCACAGTTTTCAACTTAAATTGTTCAAATAAATTTTAAATGATTGTTAATAAGATGGAATAGAACCCTGTTGTTTTTGGAATCAAACGGATCAACCAATGTTTCACAACTAACGATTTAATGGACCAAATTTTAAGAAATAAAATGAATGCCTGAAAAAACCAGTGTCTGGCGACTGTACATGCATTTCAATACTTGCCGCTGAAGTTAAGTAGGTATAGTAGAGGCAACCGAAAGTGAAGGCTGGCAAGGATAAATTTTGCATGCAAACAAATGGCAGCTTTATCCTTGCTAGCCTTCACTTTCGGTTGCCTCTACAGTAGGTACATGCTCCGCACGTTCCATATACCTGACATTCAGTGAATATTCGTACCATAGAAAACTTCCAAAGAACAAACATAGGGTTTTACTAGTAGGAATCCAGGGATCGTCCATAAATTACGTCAAACAAACTTTACAATTTTAGGGACCCCCACAATTATAAGTTCAAAAATTAGCCTAAAATATATCCTTAGCATAGAATTTAACTGGAATGCATGCACGGATCGCCCATAAATTACGTCATACACATTTTACCATATTAGGGATCCCCACTGTCATTAGTTCAGAAATTTGGTTGACATATATTTTCGACATATAATATTACTTTAATACATGCAGGGAGCGTCCACGAATTACGTCATACAAATTTTACCATTCTAAAAACCCTCACTGTCAGTAGGTAAAAAATTTGGTTGACATATATCTTTGACATAGTATTTTACTAGTATGCTAGCATGAATCGTCCTTAAATGACGTCATACAAATCTTACCATTTTAGGGACCCCCACTGTCATTAGTTAATTGTTTCTTAGGATCGTCTGCAAAAGACGTCACAAAATTATGATACGTTTATTGAAATCGCCAGTAAATGACATGAAAAAAATATCCCTCGTTTATTGGTATTGTCTGTACATGACTTTACAAAAAATATCACTGGTTTATTAGGATCGTCCGTAAATGACGTCACAAACAATATTACTCGTTTATCATGATAGTCCGTGAATGACGTTACAAAAATAACTCTTTTATTGGGACTGTCCGCAAATGACTTCAAAAAAAATATAAATCGTTTATTGGGATCATCCGTAAATGACGTCACAAAAATATTACTGTTTTTTGGGAACATCTGTTAATGACGTTAAAAGCATCACTCGTTTATAGGAATCGTCTGTAGATGACGGCACAAAAAATATTACTGTATTTTTAGAATCATCGGTAAATGACGTAAAAACACATCACTCGTTTATTAGGGTAATCCTGTAATGACGTCACTTTAATTATGTATCAGGTAAACGTACTGTAAAGCTACAAATAGAAGCCGGGTCTCAAATAGAGGCCAGCCTCTAATAATGACCGGGGGTTTCTCCGCAAGCGCTAATGCTAATTTTTCCAGCTCAAACTTATTATATTTAATAAAAGCTGGGCGCTTCTATTTGGAACTTTACGGCATATCTTTGGGCCATCAATACCTAACTTAACCTATTGACCAGACATAAGAGAGTTTTTACAAACCTAGCCAATCCACTCGAGCCTCTTCCACCAGATCCATCAAATTTCGTTTCTTACTTACTCGTAAAGGTGCATTTCGTACCAATCCCACTCGCATTCGCACTAGGCGTATCCAGCTAACTAAACCCTGCAACAGCGTCTCTTGTACTGACGCAATTCTCAACAAGATCTTTCAAGTCGCTTGTACACTGCCTAATGGTACCAGCAAAGTTTGTACCTAGCACACTTGTACCGACGTTCTAACTCGAACCTGTGCTGTTATGAAACTCACGCGTACCAGCCTCACTCAAATCCCGTCTATTTTCAAAAGCAAAAATTGTAACTTAGCCTGATTTTACGGACACTAACTGCAAGGGTTTTATGCTAGCCTTCCTATATGTATAAACAAAGTTTTCCAATGATTAAAACAATTTGCTGTAAGCTCAGCATTTACTTCTGGCCCACGGTGGACAAATCCGGCGCGAAGCGCCGGATTTTATTTTTATGACATAGCTCATTTTGATACTAGCTTCCCAATGAACCACATTCGTTTTCGTATGGTCTTGGGACCGTTAAATACCGTTAAAAATCGTTTTCGTAAAAAATAAACTATAAAATAACGTAAAAATTAAACCGTCTAAAATAGTTTAAAGAGAATGCACAGTATTCGATAATGACAAGTTGTAAAATTGCGGTAATATATCGCTACCTTAGTCCGCTCTAATATCGTTAATAAGCCGTAGCAATATTGCTGTATTATTCCTCTTATCTTATCGTCATACGACTGTATGACAACCGTCATAAAATACCGATATTATACGCAGCATGTGTAACGTTAAAATGAGCCTGGCTTAAACCATAACCATCATACCACTCCACTCCACAACATCCTCACTGAGCTGCAGCCCAGTTGTACGTTACTTTGAAATTTCCACTCCCCGCAATGGATCTTTCAGAATTGATTTAGGTTGAAGTTAGCTAATTTGCAATTAAAATTACAGTTTAGTAATGTATAAATAACGTAGCTATGGAGGTGTGTTGTTGTTTTTTAGTGCGCTTAGTGAGTGTTTTTTACAAATATTACATGTTAGTGACCGACCAGTCCAAATCGAAGTGTAAAATAAATTTTGTGGTGTACGGTGCTGCAGGTCATAGGTACAATGGTAGCTAGGTTACAACAAACTACCTAACTATAACAACAGAGTATTGTATTTGTGATTGTAATTCAGTGTACTTACTGTTTTACTTGATCTGAGCGAACCTTGATCTCATCATCTGACACAGTACGAGGATGTCATATCTCTCAGCCGAGTTAACAAACAAACCATTAGTTCACTCGAAAATGTACACCAACCATAGTTAACTTTGCCATTTGACTGAGAAAGTTAACCCTGGTAATAGTCAGTGGTCAAATCATGGCCTAGCCACATGTAATACCACTCTTTTGTTTGCTCATTGCCATTGTACCTGTGATGCAGCATTTTATTTAATTTCTGACGATTCGTAATCCATCAAATATAACTACTTCGGAATGACTGTACCTCAATGGCTCAATGGTCAGTTAGTTTTCATTAACTGGTGTAACTTTACTTGCAAGTTAGGTAGCTAAATGCCTGCTAACACTCAGTTCAAACTATTGTTTTGCTCACAAAGCTGCCATACACACGGCTAAATGTGGGGCTAATTAGTTATTAAATAATAATTATCCGTGAAATCGTCTCATAACCTAAACCTAAACTTCGAGTTTGATTGTGAAATGAATATTGAAAATAAATAAATCCTACAGCTGATGTGCAATAAAGTACATGTTTTATGATTCATAAATAAAAAATGGTAGTTATTTGCTGTTGGTTTCTTATTCTAGATGCTCATTAAAGATTTGATTCATTCTGCATGTCAGTGTTGTGTTTTGTTCATAATAATTTATATAATTAAGTGTAAGCAGAAAACTATATAGATATCAGTAATTTCTGTCCTAAAATTATCGTTTCTTCATCGTATCTAACTAACAGTCACCTACGGTTTTGCCTAACGTTGTACTAGCGCATGCGGTTATCGTCGTAGGATCATTATTTCATTGCGAAACTGCAACGCTGCGAAAGTGGCCATTAAAGCGTTACGTTGCGCATTTATTTAACGTTGCATATACTGTTTAACGTTAATTTCTAACGAATACGAGACGGTTCACATACGATGATGGTTCATTGGGTTTAATTGGATATGGGTAATTTTGGTTCATTACAGACGATTTGTGACCAACCTCTAAACCGTTTACCTAATGGGTATGTGATGTTCAATGCTAAGTGAATGTAACGTCGTGTGAACGTACCTACGTAGGAAGTCATACGCAATTTGCAAATTTATAGTTTTACAGCCTTCATAATATATATCATTTTTTAAAAAGTTAGTGCTAAATATAGTTCCTATATAGGTCACTTTTGTTATTAGTAGGACATACATTTATACACAAATTTTATACTCTGCTCGCGATAGGAAACACGGATTGCATCACATACAAAATAAATGGACTGTGGTGTCGCTGTGGGCTTGGGGCCACAGGGGTTGTGTGGGTGGAGGTGGATGCAAAATAAATCTACCATCAATATCACTGCCTTGAAGTAGGCGAAAGGGGGGAAACGGGGAGTGTTTCATTAGATAATGGTGTCGTTGTTGACGATAGGAGGAGGATGCAGGCAGTGGGGGTGGTACTAAATTGACATGAATGGGAAAATTTGACGGGGTGGGGATTAGTAAGAAGTATATGCCATTTCATTTATATTTTTGCCACATTAATTATTTTTTTCATCACTCGACTCACTTGGGCAAATGAGGATGTCTACCTCATCACAGTTTAAAGCTACGCCTGCAATATAATTCTAATTCTACGGGGCTAAACGTTTTAATTCTAAATACTTTGTCCTTGATCCACGATTTTAACAGTAATTCAGTTTTAATTAATAAAGCTACTGTAAAATCATGAACTTAATAACAAATGCTTGCAATTTTATGCAGCTTCACACAGCCTTTATAATTGTTAATTAAAAAAAAGAGATACTTGTAGAGCTGCGTTTAGTGCAAAATTAGGATGGTTAATTTTGGTTTACGCAGGAAATGGAGATTCTTAGATTTGATCCTTCGGCGACGATTTGCGATTTATCATTTACTTTCGGGAAAACGGAAGAATGTAGATTTGCCTAGGAAGAAGCCTCATGTTACTGTAAAAGCTGCTTCAGCAGGGGGAGGAGCAGGGGGTAGTTTTTCAATGATCACGATGGTACACTCATGGGGGGTCGGTGTAAAACAAATGTATACGAGATATGTGGACGAACCTAAACAAAATTATTTTATTTAAATACGTGCATTTGTTTTTATTTTGGTTGTACATAAAATTATTAAAAGACAAAAGCAGCAAAGTACAAACACAAAAATATGTTGCTTTAAATTCCTTTTTTTTATTTGTTTCTATATTTTTTAAATGTCCCGCATGTTTCCTGTATTTTGTTACCAAGTTCTTTCTGAAAACTGCTAGGAATAAACTTCACCGGCGAATCATAGCATTACACACTTTTCCTTATTCTTCAAGGTGTTTCGGATGGAAATGGGTTGCTGCTAAAGTTTTGGGACCGTTTCCATCTGCACCTCAACGTCTTGGATTTGATCGTCATTTGTCGTGTTGCTAGAAATTACATCCAACGTCTGGTTACGGAAATAGGTTATTGCTTCTGATCTGTTGATAAAAGAAAGAATTTTAGAATTATGCGTTAGGTTCAATTTGTAAAAATATTGCGAAGTGGATTGTGTCAGTAAACAAAATTACAAAATAGAAGCTTTATCCTGCTCTTCCACACCTGTGATGTTGTCAGTGGAATTCGAGTTAAGCAAAGTGTCAAGTGCAGCCTTAAAGTATTAGCAAAACATAAAAACAATTAAATTACAACCCAAAATTACATGAAAACAATCAAGTTGGTACATAGATGAACACGTGAAACGTCGTCCGAACCTTCGTGTTCCAGTTGGACGCTTCTAAAAGGCTCCGCCCAATTTCTGCATCAACCGACGTCAACGTCGTGAACTTCACAATTAAATCTTTTTGCTCGTCAAGACGTTTCCGACAATTTGTGAGCGCTTTCATTGTCTTCATTGTGTCAGGATGGTTTTCCCCGAGCACTTCCACTCGGCGCGGCAAAGCATATTGCCACACTTCCGCAGCCTTTTCCAATTCGTAATTATCGTAATGCGTAGCACCTATGTTGTGCATCGAGCTCAGTGTATCTGGATGAATAGGCCCCAAAACTTGAATGCGAAGTTTTAAATTTTTGTTGTGTAATGACAAAGCCTCCACGAACTTCCCTTGGTTCGTCATGAGAAGCGCTAAGTTATTAGCAGTGTTTATTGTGCTTGGATGCTCCCGGCCAAAGACTCTTTCGCGTACCGCGACGTCCAACAACGGCAGTGCTTTGTCTACTTCCTTCGTGTTAATATATGAAACAGCCAATTGGGTCTTTGTGATAAGTGTGTGTGGGTGCTCGGAGCCTAATTCACTTTCTTCCATTTCTAACAACTCTAAATAAAGCTGCGCCGCTTCTTCATGTTTCCCTTGGTCATCAAGTAGACCTGCGTAGCTTCGTTTAAATGTGAATGTGTGAAGGTAGAAGGGTCCGAACACTCGAGTGGCATCTGAAATGTTTTTTTGCATCATCGCAGATGCCTCCTCCAACTTCCCTTGTTCTCTCAGCAGATTCGCTACATTTCCTTTTATTGTTATGATTCGCTCAGAGTTTAAATCTGGATTCTTTTCCTCTTCTTCCAGCACTTCTTTAAGAAGCTTCAATGCCCTTTTCAGTCTTCCCTTTTTTACATTTCAAAAGAAGTGCGTAGTTGTGTTTAGTTGCTAGAAAGGATTCGCTTGAAGTGTCTTGATTATTTCAAAAGTCTTCAAGAACTTCAGTAAATTTTGCAGCTGCTTCATCGTACTTTCCAAGACGACGGAGTGCAGTTGCAATGTCGCATTTTGTTCCAAGTGTATTTTTGTGATGTGGACCAAGGACACGTGTCTGATCCTCGAGAACTTCTTCGAGTAATTCAATTGATTTCTGCTCAAACCCTCCATCTCTGTATGCAAGAGCCAGATTCCGTTTCAGTTGAATTTTGTCGTAAATTTCTTTTTGAAAATCTAATGCAGGCGTTGCTTCTAAAACTCTTTCGTAGAGTTCAATTGATTTGGCAAAATCGTTTGTACTCCTTAAGACTTTAGCAACTTCCGCAGTCAAATCTCGAAATTTCTTCACGTCCAGAATTTTTGACACATGATTTGTGATGTGAACTAAGTTTTCCACAATTTCACCCCCACGTGGAAGTTTCCGTGTTTCTAACACTTTAATGTAATTCACCGACTCAGCAAATAATTTAAGGAGCACGTCGGTCTCGTTCAAAAAAGTGTGTTTGTTGAAAATTGAATGTGGCTTCCGTTCCTCGTTGGATCTCAAGTTTTCAACTGTCGAGTCTTGAATCATTCTGTGGATAGTGAAGCTGTGTGAGTCAGAGTCAGCAGAGCTTACAGTTGAGATTAAAAAATAATCCTCTAGAATTTCCAACGCATTTTTAATGGATTCTTGAGCGAAGTCTTTTTGGAAAAGAGCGTGAAGAAAATCCTGTGGGATTCTTGTGGGGGACAAATAGGCCATGAAACAAAGCATTTTTATTGCTAAGTTACCGTCTGCTAATTTCACTATTTTCTCGAAGGAAACATTCCACAGGACCGTCATTGGGATGCTCGTCTGCGAGGGTCTCATGTTTGCATCTAACGGCTTCTGCGCAGAAACTCTTCTGCTTCCATTTTCGTACTCGTCTATTACATTTTGAATTCCGTAATTTTTGTTACGTCTTTTTTGCTGGAGAATGACTGCCACAGCCGCCTGCAGTGCGATTGGCAGACGACCGAACAAATTCCCAAGTTGAGTTGCCAGTTCATAATTCTCTGCTGTTTTTATAAGTTCAAGTCTTTCGATTACAAAGATGGCGACTTCTCCTTCCGTCCACAAATTCAACTGAATAACATTTTGAAGATTCCAGTTCTGGTTCCGTGACGTCACAATGACTGTAGGGTCAACGAAGAATGGGGACAGTGATTTTGGGAGAAGGCATCTGATTCTGTTTAAGTTGAGGTCTTGATCGTCTTCGAAAGCTTCTGCGTTGTCAAACACAAGGAGCACCACGTGTGCATTTTGAAGCAGTTTCTCAAATATTTGATCCCGAATTAATTCAAATTCCTTTTGTTTCCCGCCAATTTCTGTTGCAATTCCCAATTTATTTGCGAGCTGGAAAAATTGATTATTTGCGGAGGAATTGGTTTCTGCATCGATCCATATGACATGGTCGTACTCATGCGCATGGAGTTGAATGTACATGCGCACAGTCTCAGTCTTACCGATGCCACCGGTGGAAGCCACAACTGAAAATGGTGCCTGCGTCAGAACTGTTACTTGGCCTTCCTTAACGACCTTGTGAAGATCCTCAAGAAATTTTTCCCGCCCAGTGAAAGTCTGTATTGGTTTCTCAACTTTAAATCTCATATTTTTTGGCGGGGGATCCTGAGGCTGAGGAAAAATATAGGTGTTTTTATGCACGATATCAATTTTCAAGTATTAAATTGGTTTCCTTCTCATTTTTCTTAAAAAAAGCAAGATGGCGTCCTTCTATTTTTAGCTCCATACAACGGACATAACGGCTCATGGAGGACACAAAAGACGTAAATTTTACGGCTTTGTTGGGATGATGCATCAACGACGTCACTCAAGTTATAGTATTAAAGGGATGGTCCATAAGGACACAATTTTCCTTTTAAGAAAAAATGAAAGGAAACCAATTTGATACTTCACCCTCGATATTTGTATTTGATGTTGCAAAATTTACTAAATAGGTGAACTAGTTGATGCCATATCTGAAATAAAATCCTAAATCAGCTGATAAATGTTTGCGCTGTATTAAAAAGTTAGTTACTAACAGTTTTGCTCACCTTAGACGCCATTAAAATGCTCACGTCATGCGCAATAAAATTCCCGGCTACGTTGACTCCTATAATATTGTGGTTCCCCTTTATTACTTGAATCAAGACTTAATAGTGGTGGTTATCAATTTGAAAGGTCAGGAAGTAAAATTTGCTTTACTTTAATTCTTAATTTAGTCATGTTGAAAAAGGGTTAAAAAAGAATTTTTAAAATCAAAAAGATATTCGTCTTGCTAATAACATGCACTGAAAATACGCTGTTCTTGCGTGATGATAAATTAAATGAAAACTTGGCACTAAATTAGTAGCATCATACGATAGCCTTTTTATCCAAGGCATTGCGTATTAGTTACGTAATTGGTGGTCCAAAAATAATGTCATGCAAATTATTACTCTTTCAGATCCCACACATAACCATGCCATCACTTTATCATTGTTTAAACCGCTGCCATTAACATGGCATGTCACCAATTCCTGACTAAAACCACTCACCGTATACCAATTGCATCATTTATGAACGACCCCTAATGCTTATTGCCCATTTATTTATGGCTCTCAGCACCTTCGCATTTACATAAATATGTTTTCCTCTTTAAATGACGTGAGTAATTAATCGAAATGGAAACCGCAAACTTTTGACACTTCCCGTCAATTTCCTCAATTTTCCTTTTACAAACGTTTGACGACTGCTTTTCCTCTAGATTTCATGCAGAAAATTATTCTACGCTAATGACAGAGGGTCTTGAGGAATTAGAAATGGGGATACTTGAATGACAGTATTTATGGATGACCCCTAAAATAATTGTAAGGATATTGATTTTTTGATTAAATGTGTTCTTTATTAGTACCTTCAAGTAGTTTTTTTCAATTTCAGTTCCTACTTTATGCTGTAACATGCTACATACGTGTTTCAAATTTTACGCCATCACTTTACAACGTAAACCAAGAACAGAGCTGGACCCGAGACCGTCAGTTCGATTCTGTACATTACTGTGAGCTCTTGATAGTTTAAGTTGTCGGAGTCAGTGATCAAACCTGGACCGGCACCGGACGAGTCATTCAGGCATATTGTCCAAATGGGTGCAAAACATGCTTGGATGGTTTCCATCCACCTGCAACATAGTACAATTTAGATATTTATTGATATCTACAATTTTAAATTAGTAAGGGATCGTTCACAAACGACGTCATGGAAAAATCCCGCATTTTTTAAGACCCGTTATGACCACCCTTTCAATAGTAACAGCTTAACCATTGTGTTAATGGCTATATATTTAACATGGGATGCCATTCGTACCCAAGTAGACCTAAAGATGACCCTACAGATGACGTCATTTGTGCACCTCAAGAGGTTTAGCAGGAAATTAAGCAATTAGCAACGCACCTGTACATTAATAATACAAAATTGTATAACAGGAATAACCTCTAAACGGCAATATAATGCCATTTTCAATTATTAAATTTAGCTAAGTCATTGTATGTAAATAGGATAATTTGTTTCTTCTTTTTGTAGTTTTTCAGTCACAAATTAATGTTATTTCCTTCCTTGAATTTTAGCCTATTAATGGCAATGGAACTTTGGAATTTCGTGAAAGTGAAGGGAAGTAATGGAGACTCCGAAGGGATTCCAAAGTTTACAAGGGGATCGGTGCCACAAGTCTTGCTGGTGTCAAAGGATCCCTGAAAACAATAAAAAGAATCATTGCAGTGAAAATTTATACATTTTTGTATTCCTTTTGGTGGTGCTCTCCGTGTTTTCTCTCCCCATCTACGAGTTCTGTATTAAACTATGTAACCTAAATTAATTCGAGGTCAATAGATCGTAAAATCGTGAAATATAAATTCAAAATTTTGTGTAACTTACCAGACTAAGCCCTGGACGTGGATATGGAACTCCTCTTGTACTGCTCGGGCAGTACACGTAAGAATGTAAAATCGTAAAACATAAAATTGTACATGGTGGACGTAATTTAAATAACGATACGAAATCAAAAATCAATAATCGTATTTCTTTCGCCCTCCAGTCTTCAACTGGAGGGAAACTTATCATTTTCATTTTCAAGTTTAAATTTAATATATGTTTATTCTTAAATTTACTTCATGTTCTTCGCTTGTTGTGGTCCTTTACTTATGATTGGCAAATCAATTATTTCTTTCTCTCAGCATCCAAACCTGAAGATATGAATTAAAATGAACAGAATTAAAATTTATGATTGGCATCCATAGGCAGGCAGAAAATCAGTGAACTCCCTGTACGTAATATACGGACTGGGACGTAACTTAATTGTACGCAAAAATCATAAAAATAATTTATAAAATTAAAGAAACCGAAGGGAAGCGAACCAGTGGCCTGGACCGTCTTTGTGGGTTTTTCTCTCCCGCTGGATGTTGACAATAAGCTGTTGCATGTGATGGATTCCTCCATTGCATCGACAGTCTATCGTCAACCCAGCCGTCCTAACTTATTGATTCGGCAAAGAAAATTAAACTTAACCTAAAACTAAATATATTCTTTTATCTTCAATTCTTTTATCTGACACTATCAAAATAAATACTCGGAAATGCTTTATATTCATAAAAAATGAATAAAATTTCAAATTTCCAAAAATTCCGAATTCTGGTAATGCGGAGGTAAGGTAAACTCACATATGGTTTTCCTGACCGACCCTAGAGCCGGTTGAGATTTCCATACACGTTTTACCGGATTCTTGTTTGTAAACAGTCTTTTAAAAAGTAGAGGATCGGAGGATCGGTCCACAAACGACGTCATATGTAGGGTCCATGGGTCTATTTGGCTACTGATGACAGGCTATTATACAGGAAAGCAATTTACGCAGTGATTTAGCTAATGAAAAGGGGGTCACTGCGTTCTACAAAATAAGATTTTCGATCATGTTATTTGTGGACAGTCCTATACTTTTTTTGCAGCATCTTTAACAAAAAAGTACAAAATAATAATAATCAAAGTGCAATAAAAGAGTTCTATTTAATTTTTTTTTTAAGTGTAAAATTTTCTGTTCACGTGTTTTGGAAAAGAACAAAATGTCCCATTCACATAATTTTGAAACGTGCAAACTGTTCCATTTACATAACCTTAAAACCAAAATGTTGTATTACCATGCTCTTAGGTTCATATTGATTTTGTAGATTGAGGATTTTGGTTTTAGCTGAAAATGAATTTTGGATCGCCCATAAATGGAGGTAACGGCTATACTTGGAAATTGATGACATTTCATGTTAAAGTTAGTCATTTAATCAGTGATTAAGCTGGCGACAGGTCAATACGTTTTAAAAATTTAGATTTGTGATGACAATGTTTGTGGAACACCCCAGACTTAAAAAACTCAAAAACCTTTTTTCATAGCAGCATCTTAAAATTTAATTTTGCACATTTTATTAGACTGCCCCTTCAACTTGTGCTTTCAATAATTATTATTTGATTAAAGAGATGAAGGAATAGGATTGATTGACTAATGATTCAAGAGGGTAGGGTGCATAACTTACGTGGTACGTCATAAGGGGGGAGGTTTAATCTGCCTATCCTTTTACATGGGCGGACATACCAAAAAATGGGGCGAGGAGATAAAAGTTTTCGATTTTTGTACCACGTAATTTATGCACACTCCCGAATGCTCACGAAACTAATGAAAGTACAACACATCATGTAGGTAGGTACTTATTTACTTACTTGGGTACAATATGTTGGGTTCTACCTACATTTAACTCATCCGATTTAACTTATCACATTTAACCTGGTAGATTTAACTTATGGTAGATTTACCCTATCCCGATTTAACTTATCCCGATTTAACCTATGGCTGATTTAACTTGTGGTAATTTTAACCTATTCCGATTTAACTTATTCCGATTTAACTTGCGGCAGGTTTAACCTATGTTTTATTTAACTTTTGTATTACATGGTACAGCAAAATAATGTATGTGTTAAACTGCGATGGAATATTCATGCATATTTTGTTTTAAACCGTACAATTGACGATAAAACTACATTTTATTATACTACTGTTTTTAATACGTGATTTGGGGCTGGTAACGTCGGATTCCAAAGGAAATAACTAAATTCAGTGAAAATAGGAATACCCTATTCTTTTGAACTGTGCAAATCTTGTCTTAATAGTTTGTATTTATTTAACTTTCAGTCAGAATGCAAGCTTGCGACTATCAACCTTTTTTAATTTTAAGTGCTTTACCATTATAAGATTTTTTTACGTATCGACGTCAAGGGAAATTAGTCAGTATAAATATAAAAAGTAGGAAAATATTTACGGTAGGGTAGGGTGAGTAGGGTCGTCTAATTGTGATCGCTTTTTGAAAAACTTTTGGTTGTGCTATCCGTAAAACTTATCGTTAGTAGAAACAATTTCGAAAGCAACGACCTTTGAAGTTTAACAAACATACAATTTTGAGTATTTTCTCCATATTTTATAAAATTCTGAAGGTTAATTTTTCATCTACACGAGTTTAAAGAATTCACTTTTGGCTGAGTTTGAAGTTTGTTAAGTCCGGTAATTGTGATACATCTGCGTCTAATTGTGATCGACTAATTTAATGTCGAAAGTAATATTTTTTAAACTCTAAAAACGTAGTAAATAAGCTTTTTTGTTGTATTAATGTAATTGTGAATCACTGATCATTCCAATCGTCGTTTTTATTTTGCTGTATGCCCACCAAAGTTTATTGCGTTGATAGTATCAAACTGAATGTGTTAATAACTCTAAAACTCATATAACACGCTAAATTACGTGTATGAAAAATTAGCGTTCAAAGTGTGACATTATAATACTTTTAACCTGCTTTTGCAGTTAAATATCCATTATTTACATACAAATCAACACAGTTCAGGTCAAAGTCAGTGTATTTTCCAATACTGTAGTTGCACGCTTAATAGCATTAGTATCACATTTACACGTCACACCGAAGCGACTTACGTTTTCGAAAATAATTTACCAAAAGAATGACCAAATTATAATTCAATCTAAAGTGAGCTTATCTTGTGCCTATTAACCATGGTTATCTCTCGCATAGTTAGTATTATTGAGAATATTTTCGGAACAGTAATTAGAGAGGTTTGAATATAATAAAAACGAACTCTTCTCCCTAATTAAATAGCAATCATAGATGTTTTGATTTTTTTCTTTAACAAGATATCCGAATTTCACGGCGAAGATCAACTATTACACACTCATTGAGTCGTTGATTAAAGTAACACAAAATTCGAGCATTGGCAGTCGCTCGTTAAGAGACGGTTTCATAGTATCACAATTACCTGATTATCACAATTAGACGACCTTACCCTACCTAATTTTTTGATCTGATATACAATGTAGTAAGTAATCCAAGATTAAAGCTTTGTTCTACTGAAAAATAGTTCTTGTCAATACTTTTTATTGTAATTGTATCTTAATTTTATGGTTTAAAACAAGTTATGCATGAGTATTCCATCGCAGTTTAACGAACATTATTTTGCTGTACCATGTAATACAAAAGTTAAATATAACATAGGTTAAATCTGCCACAAGTTAAATCGGAATAAGTTAAATTGGAATAGGTTAAAATTACCACAAGTTAAATCAGCCATAGGTTAAATCGGGATAAGTTAAATCGGGATAGGGTAAATCGACCATAAGTTAAATCTGTCAGGTTAAATGTGATAAGTTAAATCGGATAAGTTAAAAGCGTACATCACCAATATGTTGTTATGCATAATATCTGCCTATTTAAAGAAACGGAACATTGTAATATCACATGTTCACATGTGTAAATCTGTCCTCATTTTTGGTGTGTGCGTCAAAGGTATTGAAAACCATGTAATTAATTACGTGTATTGAGGATTTTATAGACTTTGGTCAGCACACTTTTTTTTAATCATTAGTTCCACTCACTTTTATTTGATTTTGAACATATTAAGAAATTGAGAATAAAATCCAATCAATCAATGTTCATTTCGAAAATGTTATCTCACTTTTTTGCTGTGTGGTTTTAGTGTAAAATTGTCGTGTAGAAGAGTGGAATGCAGTGGCAGTGCTATCGCTATTTTTTGTCCTATTTAATTACGATCTGGCTTTCTACCTACACGCTGTGTGGCATAGCATTTTGTTTGTTTTCCTCCGTCAGAATGCATTAAATTGCTCAGAAAAAAACCAAAATGCTGAACTTTGCACCCACTCCCTTGTCCCATTAGCCTCCTGGCCCTTTTCAAATCTAATGCACAAAACAATTAACTGTAAAATACAATCAACTTGTATATTGGGAAATACGGCCTAAAAATGTCGTTAATAAAACTAAAAGCATAGCTACTGAAGAAACAGAATTGTGCATCCCTATTTCTCACTAAAAAGTACTTTTATTCTCTGGTGAGTTGGATGTTAAGTGTAATAATGTTGGTTGTGTAATAAAGTGCAAAGGTAAATGAACCAGTAAAAAAATTTAAAAAAACATGTAAATAAAACATTTTGCAGTTTTCAAAAATATGTAAAAAGAATATTGTGACTTTTCAAAAACATGCAAACAAATTTGGTGTATATTTTTAAAACATGCAAATAAATCATTTAACACTTTTCGAAAAACATTTAAATGAAACATTTTGCACTTTTCAAAAATATGCAAATAAATATTTTTGTACATTTTAAAAAGATATAAATAACCATTTTTCCACTTTTCTTAAAACATGCGTGAATAGAATATATTGGGCTTTTCTGAATCAAGTAAATTGAAAATCTTTTACTTTTCTAAAACATGTAAATACAACAATTTGCTTCACCAAAGAAAATCATCAAGCAAATAAAAATAGTGATTTTTGAGCGGAAACAAATTACTGCATAAAAGTAATGATTTGAGGACTAATACAACTGTGTCCCAGTTTGACTAAGCAGAAACGTAAATGTGACTATAGTTTCCATGTTTGACGTAGCGTAGTTACTTAAGTTAGTTTTGTTTCACTGATTTGATCTTGGTCTTCCACATCACAGATGCGATGCATTCATGAGCATTAATACAATTTGAAATAATATTTCACATCCGATATTTCATAAATCATAATAACATGACTGTACAATACAACAATATCTACCTACAAAATGCATATTATCAATATTATGTCCTTCTGCGTCATTGGACAAAATACGGAATGTGCTTTTATAAATCATTTTTATCAATATGATGATTCGAATTCGATCCATAATAATTTAGTCAACTCAATTAGCAAGTACCAACACAATTTCATTTCAATATTTAAATATGCTAAACAATATATTTAACAGCTTCACATCCGCTATAATTTATGAACTCATTGATCTACTTTTATTTACTACATAATAATAATCAGATTCCTACACGTAGTTTTTTATTTTTATTTTACTTTCACCATAAAACTACCATTAATCTCTTAATTTAATAATATTATACAGACCAGGGCATTAGGACAGGATAAACAGTATGCATATGTATCTCAGTATGGTTAATGCCATTGAAACGTAAGATAGTAAAAAAACTGCTGTCAAAAGACTGAGTAAGATCTTAAATCTACTGTTACTCTGTTGGTGAGTTTTCAACGACTTTATATTCATCTGTAATTTGCTTGAACTTTAACTTTAACAATGCCATTTGTATACCTGATTCCCGGTAGCTAACGCATTTGTGGCAAAACCTGTTAAGGGGCCATCCATAAATAATATCATGGGTAGAGTCAATGGGTCTACTGTGATACTGATGACATCCCATGTTAAAGATAGCCATTTACGCAATGGTTAAGCTGATGACAGGAGAGTCTTAGGGTCCTAGAAATGGAGATATTTCAATGATCTCATTTATGGACAACACCTTACTATGCTGATCATCCGGCAAAGCAATTACATCAGTCTGTATTGGGGATGATCCATAAATGATGTCATCCAAATTTTAACTATTTATTCACCTATCTATCACTTTAGCATTGTGTAAACGGAAAACCTATACTTGACCTACTGGCCCTAATCATAACATAATGTAAGGACCACCCCGACAATTGTTATTTAATAATTTTCCCAGGTCTGTAGTGAAGGTGGAAGGGACCTGAGCTCCCGGTCGCGGATTTAGATGACAACACTTTAAAACAGTGTTGTAAATATTTTTTTTTCAGAATCGTTTCAGAGAACTATACTGCGAAAAATTTGGGCGTGAAGCGCGGGGAAGAACCTCAGTGGCTAGAGGATGCGCGCGCACTATGCCTCCGAGCTAAAACCGAATTAGTGAAAATAATTCCTGGACAGCGCTATGGGAGAACTGATAGTTTCACTCCGATCATCGAGAGCGACCGAATTTTGGATGCCATATTTAGCTGGGCAAAGAAAAAGGAAAGAAAAACAAACATTAAAATTAAAATTGAGCGAATTTACCGAGATGATTTCTACATCGATGTGACCGATCTCATAGAAGATAAAATCAACTCTTTGTACGAGAATAATCCAAGACATGGGAAGTCAATTGTAAATCCGTCCCAAGAAGTAATCAATGCGCTTAACAGGCCGAAAAAACACCCATGTCACGCTTACGACGGCGCACCTACAACCTGCATTGAAGGCCGGACTAGTAAAATTGTTGGTAAAGAACTTTGCTGCAAAGCTCAACAACTGCATACATACCATATCGACGACCTTCGTTTGGTACACGGGGCCATATTTGCCAACTCAATTATTCAATATATCGACAAGAAAACCGGATACAAAGCCTCAGTGGGAGTAGGTCACTCCAAGTTGGTCGCCAAGATTGCTTGTGGCTTGAATAAACCGAAGGGGATCTGTATCATTCCCGAAAATGCCCTTCCACGCCTTAGCAAGACGATACGGTTTCAAGATCTCCCGGGTTCTGGTGGAAAAACTGGAGGCGCTCTTCAAAGTTGGATGTTTTCAAAATTGGGGAAAAATGTGACATCTATTGATGACATCGATCGCGCTGTTCGCGGTGGCATTAATTTGAGCGCGTTTTTTCAAGAATTGGGATTTTCAGATTACAAAAAGAAGGCGGAGGAATTGAAAAACAAGTGTTCCTTTAATGATGAAAGCCGAGTCACTTCCAAAGTTCATCCTCACACTATCAGCACTCGTTTTTCGTTTAAAGGTTCCCGCATTAGAATTTTCTAATTATTAGATTTTGCTATGGATTATGTTTTGTGATAAAAAATTTGTAAAATAATCGTTTCTTTGTTTCCTTGTTTGGAAGGTGGCGAACGCAAAGTTGATTTTGACGAGGGGGTTTGGAACATTTCGAAAGATATGGAAGGCAGAATTGACTACTACAGGAGAATCCATGGGAGGACTGCGAAGGAATTGGTGGTCAAATTTGAACCTTATGATAACGCCAGGACAAGAACTGGTCCTTACGAATCTGCTCGGAAGGACCTGCCACAAGACACTCATCAGTCTGTTAGTCACGAGTTCATCCGTGACTTTATTTTGAAATGGATTCTCAGGAAAGAATTGGTTTGGAAAAACATTTGGAAAATTCAGTTGACGGCAATCTACATTACTGACGCGGACATTGCAGCAATTCAGAGTGTGAGTTATTCCCTAGAGTTTGTTGCAAGAACAGGTTACGCTGTACCTGTTGAATATTGAATAGATTGTAACATGTATTTGTGAATGGACCTTAAAAGGTTCCTCACAAAGCTTTTTTAACAAACTTTATTTTTAAATTTGGCTTAAAAATAAAACAATAAAAATATCAAAATTTTTGAATTTTAAAATAAAAAATTATATAACTCCACGATTTTAAATCTAAATAGTTTATAACAAAATAATAATACGCACACACTAGAGTATTCAGTTTAGCAAGGAATGTAATTGGATTTATTTTAATAAAGATTAGTAAAATTGAAATGTCCTTTTCGTCTTCGTCCACCTATGTTTATTTCGTTTCATGTTTAACAGTCTCGTTTGCAGGGCCGGATGCGAGAATTGCTTTTAGGCATCAATTTGTTTCAATACAAAAGCCGCCATTTTGATTTTATTGATAGTTTCTTTGGTAAAGCAAAATGTTGTATTTACACGTTTTAGAAAAGTACAAAATGTTCTATTTTACTTAATTCAGAAAAGTGCAAAATGGTCCGTTTACTTGTTTTGAGAAAAGTGTTGAATATTCTATTTTACATGTTTTAAAAAAGTGTAAAATGTTCTATTTCCATGTTTTTTTAAATGTGTAAAATAATTTATTTGCATGTTTTTGAAAAGTATCAATTTTTATTTCTACATATTTTTAAAAACTGCAAAATGTTTCATTTAAATGTTTTTTGAAAAATCAAGCAGCGGTGGCTGCCTGCGCTGGCCACATTATCCGGCCCTGCTCTTTTGTAGAGTCTCTGATGACCCTCTTGACATCATTTATGGGCGATCCCTAGTCAAAAACGAGCGTCCTGTAGAAGTTTGACCCACTCATGCATAATTTGCATTTTTTATCATTTTTACCCATGGTATGTTCATAAATCAACTTCACTTCCATTTATACCCCCCCCCCCCTCTCCTTTTATATTCCTAAGGAATTTCACATTTTAGATTTTCGTCATTTCTGTTCACAAAACATATTAATCAAACTATTCGTTAACTTAAGTAATTTATGCGAGGCTCCATTCTACACAACCACGATGTAGCTAATTTGTGAATGATCCCTATGTAAACCACTTACTACTACATACTCATAATAGTGTGTATTTTCAATTGTGAAAATGTTCCTGAAGTAATTTATATTCAAGTTCACGCAATAACAATTATAGGGGCCGTTCACATATTACGTTAGCATATAGGTTAATCCAAATTTTATGCACCCACTCATCCTTTTCTTAGCCCGGACTTGTTTAATTAGCAGTAGTTGGCGTTATAGGTAACAATTAACATACAATAAATTGCCAACCACATACCACATTAACATTGGTATATCGCATGTTTAAGAGTATCAGTTAGACACAGTTACTGCAGCATGGAAAAGAGACACGTTCCGCAAAAACAGCTGTTGCAATGCCCTTCATTAGAATTTGAATTTCTAGAGAAACTAATCAGCACTGAGATTTAATTTGAATAGAAATAAGACTAACAGCTGTTATAAACTATAACTGACCACCGCACCGTAGACGTGACACTAAGTAAAAAATTAAATAAAAACAGTTCTATTCTTGACAACACATTTGTCAAGTTGCAATATTTGAAAATACAATTTATTTCATAATATTGCAATCAATTCAAAAATACAAAATGAAACTGTATCGTAAATTAATGCCACATAGTCAGAAATTTGAAATAAATTCACTGCCTAAACTATCATAACAAAACATTTTTTACGATTGGTGCATTGTAATTAATCTATGGGCAGTGAATTTTTTTACACTCTAATCATGCCTACCTTCTGTACAGGCAAAGATGTGTACAGAATACACTAAACTAATTTAGACAGTTTGTCGGTGAAGGATCAAATCTGAATACTTGCATTCTTGTCTGATAGCAAATATCCGCATTTTCTTCTAACTTTTACTAAACGCAAGACTGTATAGTTCCATTGCTATATCAATGGTAAGATACTTCGTATTGCTATTAGAACTTTAAAGAAAATATAGACTTTCTTTAAGCTAAGAATGAAGGTAATACAGATTTAATCCTTCATCGACAAAAGAATTTATTAGCGAGATTCAAATGTAGGTAATTTCATACACTAAATTAATAAACCTAAACTAATTTAATCTAACACGGAATATCGTCTGTGAAGAACCAAAATGACAAATATCTAATGTTAGCTAAAAACAATATCAACTATCTCCAAAAATATTCAAATATGCCGTGACCGCATTTAAATGCAACACATTATATTTTTCAAAAATATGTAGGTACTATTAAGGTACCTTAGGAGTAGGGTAGAATAAGGTACACACAGTATAGATTACAACACTGGTAATATTTATTCAGAAGAATCACAGAGACAATACCTCGGAGTTCCATAGTAAAACATAGAATAAAGTATGGAATCGGAAATACCTCGGATTCCAACCACCGCCAATATTTATTATAACATTATAATACTATTATTATTAATGATAATAATAATGTTGATGGACGACGGATAACACAGCGAAGACGTAGGAACCCGACAGTACATAGAACATTTTGCACCTTTTTGAAATCATGGAATTAGAACATTTTGCACCTTTTCAAAAATATGGAACAATAACGTTTTGCACCTTTTCGAAAACATGGAATTAGTACATTTTGAACCTTTTCAAAAATATGGAACAAGAACGTTTTGCACCTTTTCAAAAACATGGAATTATAACATTTTGAACATTTTTAAAAATATGGAACAAGAACATTTTGCACCTTTTCAAAAATATGGAACAAGAACATTTTGCACCTTTTCAAAAATATGGAACAAGAACATTTTGCACCTTTTCAAAAATATGGAACAAGAACGTTTTGCACCTTTTCAAAAACATGGAATTATAACATTTTGAACATTTTTAAAAATATGGAACAAGAACATTTTGCACCTTTTCAAAAATATGGAACAAGAACATTTTGCACCTTTTCAAAAATATGGAACAAGAACATTTTGCACCTTTTCAAAAATATGGAACAAGAACGTTTTGCACCTTTTCAAAAACATGGAATTATAACATTTTGAACATTTTTAAAAATATGGAACAAGAACATTTTGCACGTTTTCAAAAATATGGAACAAGAAAATTTTGCACCTTTTCAAAAATATGAAAAAAAACACATTTTGCACCCTTTCGAAATCATGAAATTAGAACATTTTGCACCTTTTTAAAAACATGAAAAAAGAACATTTTGCACCCTTTCGAAATCATGAAATTAGAGCATTTTGCACCTTTTTAAAAACATGAAAAAAGAACATATTGCACGTTTTTAAAATCACATTTAAAATAGGTTATTTTGCTTGGTTGAAAAACATGAAAAAAGAACATTTTACATTTTTCAAGAACTTCTGATTCACATTTTAGGCATGTTTCTCATTATGTTTTTATGACATAGCTCATTTTGATTCTAGCTTTAATTCGATAAGGGTAATTTTGGTTCTTTACAGACGATTTGACAACAACATTTAAACCGTTTACCTAGTGGGGATGTGATATTCCATGCTGAGTGAATGTAACGTCGTGTGAACGTACCTACGTAGAAAGTCATACGCAATTTGCAAATTCATCGTTTTACAGCTTTCATATTTAACACTTATTTAAAAGTTGAGATAATTATTTGCTTTTAGTGCTAAATATAGATCACACATAGGTAACTTTTGATTTTAGTGGGATCTATATTTATAAACACATAGTATACTCTGCTGGCAATAGGAAAACTCAATAACATCAGACACAAAATAAAAAGACTGTGGTGTTGCTGTGGACCCGGGGCCAAAAGAGTGGTGAGGGTGGAGTTGAATTTAAATTGAATCTACTATCAATATCACTGCCTTCAAGTAGGCGGGAGGGAAAGGGTGAGAGAAGGGGGGCGGGGCGTTTAATTGGATGCATATGACCTAGTTGATGGTTGGAAGAGGATGCAGGCGGTGGGGGTGGTCAAACTTAATTGGCATGAATGGGAAAATTTAACGGGGAGAGGGGGGGACGTAAAGAAAATACGGTACTTTTAGAACTGCGCTTAGTGCAAAATTAAAATGGTTAGATTTAGCTCACGCAGGAAATGGAGATGCTCAGATCTTATCCTTCGCCGGCGATTTGTGGTTTTTCATTTACTTTTGGAAAAACGGAAGAATGTCGATTTGCCTGGGCAGAAGCCTCATGGTACTGTTAAAGCTGCTTTAGGAGGGGGAGGTTTCTTAATGATCACGATTGTACACTTATGGGGTGTGGGTGTTAAGAAATGTATACGAGATATATGGATGATGCTAAACAAAATTATTTTATTTAATTACGTGCATTTGTTTTTATTTTGGTTGTGCATAAAATTATTTAAAGACAAAAGCAGCAAAGTACAAACACAAAAATCTTTTGCTTTAAATTCCAGTTTTTTAATTCGATTCTATATTTTATAATGTCCTGCATGTTTCCAATATTTTTTTACCAAGTTGTTTCTGCAAACTGCTGGGAACAAACTCCACCAATGAGTCACAGCATTACACAATTTTTCTGACTCCTCAGGATTTTTTGGCTGGAAACGCGTTGCTGTTTAAATTTTGGAACTGTTTCTATCTGCATCTTAACGTCTTGGATTTGATCGTCATTCGTCGTGTTGCCAGAAATAGAAATTACATCGACAGTCTGCTGGTCTTGGAAATCAGTAGCTGTCCTTGATCTGGAAGAAACACAAATATTTTTATTATTAAGCATTAATTTAGTCACAATTTATAAAATAATGCAAAGTGGATTGTGTCAGTAAAGAAAATTACGAAATAGAAGCTTCGTCCTGCTCTTTCAATTCTACGACGTCTTCAATGAAATTCCAGTTAAAGAAAATGGCAAGTGCAGCCTTAAAGTGTCAGCAAAACAAAAAGCACAAATAAATTAGAACGTTTAATTAAATAAAAACAATCAAGTTGGTACATTAATGAACACGTGAAACGCCGTCCAAACCCCCATGTTCCAGTTGGACGCTTCGTAATGGCTCCGCCCAATTTCTGCATCAACCGACGTCAACGTTATGAATTTCTCAATTCAATCGTTTCGCTCGTCAAGAACTTTCTGACACTTTTTGAGCAACTCCAGTGTCTTTATTGTTTGAGGATGATTTTTCCTGAGCACTTCCTCTTGACGCAACAAAAGATCTTGCCTCACTTCCGCAGCCTTGTCGAATTCTTCCAGATAGTAATGCACGGCACCTATGTTGTACGTTGAGATCAGTGTATCTGGATGATTAGGCCCCAAAACTTGTTTGCGAAGTTTCAAAGTATTGTTGTGTAATGCCAAAGCCTCCACGAACTTTCCTTGTTTCGCCATGACAGTCGCAAAGTTATTAGCAGTTGTCATTGTTTCTGGATGCTCCGGGCCAAAAACTCTCTCGTGTACCTCGACGTCCAACAAGGGCAGTGCTTTGTCAAACTCCTCAGTGTTAATATATAAAAAAGCCAAGCCGCCCTTTGTGGAAAGTGTGTATGGGTGCTCGGAGCCTAATTCAGTTTCTTCTATTTCTAACAACTCTAAATAAAGCTGAGCCGATTCCTTATGTTTTTCTTGGTCACAAAGTAGGTCTGCGTAATTCCGTTTAAATGTGAATGTGGTGAGGTGGAAGGGTCCAAAGACTCGAGTGGCATCTTCAATGTTTTGAAGCATCATCGCAGCTGCTTCCTCCAACTTCCCTTGTTTTTGCAGGAGATTCGCTATATTTCCTTTTGTTGTCATGATGTTCTCAGAGTTTAAATCTGGATTTTTTTTTCCTTCTTCCAACACTTCTGTGTAAAGTTTTAATGCCTCTTCAGTCTTTCCTTGATCTCCCAAAAGACCTGCGTGGTTGTTTTTAGTTGTGAGAAAGGATTTGCTTGAAGTGTCTTGAATATTTCGAAAGCCTTGAAGAACTTCACTAAATATTTCCGATGCTTTATCGTACTTCCCTATCAAACGAAGTGCAGTTGCAATGTCGCATTTTGCTCCAAGTGTGACTCGATGGTGTGGACCAAGGACACGTGTCTCATCAGCCAGAACTTCTTTAAGTAATTTAATTGATTTCAGATGAAGCCCTGCACTTGTGTACACACCAGCCAGTTTCTGTTTGAGTTGACTTTTGTCGCAAATCTCACTCGCATCTTCTGATGCAGGCGTTGCTTTGAGAACGTATTCGTAGAGTTCAATTGATTTGGCAAAATCGTTCGTACTTCTTAAGACTTTAGCAACTTCCGCAGTCAAATCTCGAAATTCCTTCACGTCCAGAATATTTGACACGTGATTTGTGATGTAAACTAAATTTTCCACAATTTCACCCTCACGTGAAATTTTTCGCGTATCTAACGTTTTAATGTAATTCACCGACTCAGCGGATAATTTAAAGAGCACGTCGGTCTCGTTCAGAAAAGTGGTTTCATTAAAAATTGAATGTGGCTTCTGTTTCTCGTTGGCTCTCAGGTTTTCAACGGTCGAGTCTTGAATCATTCTGTGGATAGAGAAACTGTGTGAGTCAGAGTCAGCAGAGCGAACAGTTGATATCAAAGAATAATCCTCTAGAATTTCCAACGCATTTTCAATGGATTCTTGAAAAAAGTCTTTTTGGAAAAGAGCGTGAAGAAAATCCTGTGGGATTCTTGTGGGGGACAAATAGGCCATGAAACAAAGGATTTTTATTGCTAAGTTACCGTCTGGTAATTTCACTATTTTCTCAAAGGAAACATTCCACAGGACCGTCATTGGGATGCTCGTCTGCGAGGGTCTCATGTTTCCATCCAACGGCTTCTGCGCAAAGACTCTCCTGCTCCCGCTTTCGTACTCGTCAATTAAATTTTTAATTCCGTACTTTTTCTTTCGCTTAGCTTGCTGCAAAATTACTGCTACAGCCGCCTGCAGTGCGATGGGCAGACGACCGAACAAATTCCCAAGTTGAGTTGCTAATTCATAATTCTCTCGTGTTTTTTGAAGTTCAAGTCTTTGAATCACAAAGATAATGACTTCTGCTGCAGTCCACAAATCCAGTTGAATCACTGTTTGTGGATTCCAGGTTTGGTTTCGTGACGTCACAATGACTGTGGGCGCAACAAAGGAAGAAGACAAGGATTTTGGGATAAGGTTTCTGATTCCGCATAAATTGAGGTCCTCATCGTCTTCGAAAGCTTCAGCGTTGTCAAAAACCAGGAGAGCCATGTGACCATGATGACATATTTTTTCAAAGATTTGATCTCGAATCAACTCAAATTCTTTGGGATTTCCTTCAATTTGCGTTGCAATTCCCAATATATTGGCGAGCTGGTTGAATTGGTTTTTAGCGGACGAGTTTTGTTCCGCATCGATCCAAATCACATGGTCATACTCGTGTTTGTGGCATTGAATGTACATGCGGACGGTCTCAGTCTTACCAATTCCGCCAGTGGCAGCCACAACTGACAGAGGCGCCTGCGTGAGAACTGTTATTTGGCTTTTCTTAACGACCTTGTTAAGTTCCTCAAGAAATGTTTCCCGCCCAGTGAAGGTTTGAATAGGCTTCTCAACTTTGAATATGACATTCTTTGGCGGAGGATCCCGGGGCTAAAGAAAAATATAAGTGTTTAGATGCACGATATTGATAGTGAAGTATCAAATTGGTTTCCTTCTCTTTTTTCTTACAAAAGCAAGATTGTGTGTCCTTCCATTCTTAGCTCCAAACAACGGACATAGCCACACAAGGAAGACGCGTAAGACGTATTTTAAGGTTTTGTTGGGATGATACATCAATGAAGTCACTCACATTAGGGATTGTTCATAAATGATATCATGGAAATATTCCCATTTCAAGGATCCTTAGCCCCGTTCTATTATCAATATTTTTTATGCAAGAAAAAGTTGAAAAGTTAAAAAAGTTTTGTTTCACTGAAACTGATTAAAACTTCGTGTCACGAACTTTTGAATCTATGTTTAGTTATTGATTTCTTGGCAAAACGGGATAAGTCCACAAATTAAAATTTTTGAAAAGTTTTTAAAACATTCAAATGCCCGCCTGGAATTCTGAAACTACTTGCAACAATGCTTCATCAGGTACAATTCTTGTGGAACAGCATTGAGTTAAAAAAACTAAATCGATCACCATTTAATTATTATTTGTTGTTTGTGTGAAATTTGCTTTAATGGACTTATCCCGATTTGCGAAAAAACTCTTCCTATACTTTTCAATGTTCTGTATATGTGAGAGTTGGTTGTAGGACGCTGTCTTCCTGGACATTTTTCTCCTGTACATCCTCCTGTTTTCCTTTGGATGTACCCCTCCCCTTCCCACTTGAAACTCTTTTCCTACCTCGGTAATGCAGGTCTTTTCCTCACAGTGTCAAACACAAGCCATTAAAATAAATTAGTGTTTCTTTCCTCAAAATGTATACAAGCTGTTTTAAATTTTCTGGAAAGGAACACTAGTTTATTTCAGTAATGTCACTTTGATGCTGACAAGGGAACCACGCCAAGTGGTAAACCCAGATTTTAAAATCACCCATTTCAAAAAATCTTGCTATTTTTAAATAGTACATAATCAAAGTAACTCGACTAGATTTTGCGTTGGTTGATCACAGTCCGCCAATGTTTAAAAAAAATCAAATTTTAATATTTTGCCACTTTACTGCTACAGCTTTTACAGTTCTTGTTCAGTCCTTGAAATTTCGTTTTTTCTGATCGTTATGCTGTTTATTTTAGGATTTTAAAAAGTTCAAAAATTTTGTTTTTTTTTTGAAAAAAATAATTCAGCCTTCAATATACACATTTTTTGGATTTTGTTCAAAAAAAAGAAAATTTGCATTTTTTAAAACCCTTAAATTTCTTTTTAGTAAATAACCTAATGATCAGAAAAAACGAAATTTCATCGAAATTGAACAAGAACTGTAGAAGCACCAGGGTGGCAAAATATTAAAATTTGATTTTTTTTAAACTTTGGCGGACTGTGACCAAACAACGCAAAATTTAGTCGAGGTACTTTGATTCTGTACTATTTAAAAGTTGCAAGATTTTTTAAAATGTGTAATTTTAAAATCTTGGTCTACCACTTGACGTGGTTCCCATGTAAGAGGAAAATGTCCAGAACTAAAGTGTCCATATATCCCTAAGGTTTAGTTTATTCCGCCTTTTTTATAGAAAATATCTTGACACTGGTAAATACCGGTAAATAACGGAATAAAAAGTGGCAAATACAAGTAAATACGTATCTCTGTAGACCAAAACTCTGTAACACAGCTGCTAATTCAATTCTAGAAAACACCAACATTCCGTAATTTGTAATTTAGAGGCATAAAAAATGTCTGCCATGCTGAAATATGGTTTAAAAAAATCCGGCGCGAAGCGCCAGATTTGACGACTGTGGGCCTGAAGTAGATGCTAAGCTTCAGCAAACATTGGCTTTAACAAAGGAGCAGGATGAATTGAGTACCGCTGAAATATGATCTATGAAGTAAGGATACTTCATTAAAACGGCAATGGTTACCCCTTAATATAAATTTTGCAACATTTTTTTCCATAAACTTCGTAATTAACTCGTAGTTAACTAACTGCGACAACATCTGGGTGGCGTGTGTAAAATATGTGCACGTGACATCATTTTTGCGTCACCCTTAACCTGCCTACCTAATGTGAATACGATTAAATCTGGGTGGGGTGTCTAAAAAAATGTGCACGTGACATCATTTGTGCGTCACCCTTCACCTGCTTACCTAATGTGAATGCTATAACATCTGGGTGGAGGTGTGTGAGAAAATGTGCACGTGACATCATTTGCGCGTCACCATTAACCTGCTTACCTAATATGAATGCGATAACATCATGGTGGGGGTGTCTAACTGAAATTTGCACGTGACATCATTTGCGCGTCACCCCAAACCTGCCCACTAAATGTAAATGCGATAACATCTGAGTAGGGGTGTCCAAATAAAATTTGCACGTGACATCATTTGCGCGTTACCCCTAACCTGCTCACTTAATTTAAATGAGATAACAGCTGGGTGGGGGTGTCGAAATTTTGTTTTCACGGGACATCATTTGCGGGTCACCCCTAACCTGCTTACGAGGAGAACTAACTATAAGCGTCCAAAGAGACCCGGTCGAAATTTTTTTTCATTTTACATGTCAACGAAATATTTTTTTTCTAACGCCCCATACTACTAGTAGTAAGAATCCTTGGTTTTAGTGGAATACATGCATATGGTATCCTGTGATACTAGTGCCGTAATATTGTAAATTGTAATTGTAATTGTATTTTTTATAAAATTACATTTACAATTGTAATTGTAAATACAATTACAATACAATATCAAATTTATTTTCTGCAGTGTGTTCTGAGCCTTTGTTACCCTAAAATCGTGTATCTACATGATAGTTATCATAGTAAATATCAAGTCAGTAATTTAATCCTAATTAGGGGTCTAATTAAGGTTCCAAAAGTATAAATTACAATTGTATATTGTAATTGTATTGTAATTTACAATTACAATTACAATACAATATTAATTTACAATACAATACAATATATTTCTTACAATAGTTTTACAATATTACGGCACTATGTGATACCCGGGTGAACCTAAAACCTTTTTTAATTTTTAAAACGATGTTATGGTTAAAATATGAACATTTTTGTTATCGCATATTTTTTGGTGAGCTGTTCGGCATACACCTGATTTTTTGAAATTTAAACTCCTAAAAAATCGTATTATTTTTTAATTACCCGGGTTTTGGCAATGCAATTGGGTTGTAGCTTGTTCATTTTTTTTCTCCGGACGCCACCCTAACTCCACTATAATTATTTTTTTTAAAAATAGGCAAAAAAATTAGCTATATTGCTGTCTTGAAATTTTGGCAGAGCGGGGGTGGCGTCAAAAATTACAACCGATTAAACTTTAATTATTAATAAGGATTAAAGTTGTCGCCGTTGCCACGTTCCCCATTAGTTTTAACTTCCCGCATGTAAAAGTTTAAACTCAAGCACCGGAACGGCAACAACCCATGGCAGAACCATAGAAATCAACTGCCACAGTGGGCTAAGTGTTAAACATGCGGACGGTTTTCCCGGTGCTCAGAGATCGAATCCCATTGGTGAAAAAAAGTTTACGCACTTTTTATCATTTCTTATGCGACTAGACTACATAATATCATGATAGATGGAAAGCTCTGTCCAAACTCTATCGTTTAAGCTATACATTATATTTTTTTTCCACAATTTTGGTGCGGCATTGCGCTGGACGTTAATAGTTAGTTTTAGACTTACCTAATGTGATAACATCAGGGTGTGGGTGTCTAACTGAAATTTGCACGTGACATCATTTGCGCGTCACCCCTTACCTGCCCACGTAATGTAAATGCGATAACATCTGGGTGGGGGAGTCAAAATGAAATTTGCACGTGACATCATTTGCGCGTTACCCCTAACCTGCTTACTTAATGTAAATGAGATAACAGCTGGGTGGGGGAGTTGAAATTTTTTTTTCACGGGACATGATTTGCGCGTTACCCTTAACCTGCTTACCTAATGTAAATGCGACAACAGCTGGGTAGGACGTCATTATGGACGATCCCGGTGGCTGAAATTGGTATTGGGTCTGTACCATAGAATGTACTTGTATTCGCCGCGCAGAACTTTAAAATTAGGTTTGTATGCACATTTTCTGTATGTTTACACTACCTAATGGTTTTTGGAAAGCTCACTTTTCTCATTTTTGACATGTGTCCAGTTAAGTGTTAATTGTGAAGAAATGAACAGTCCGATCAAATTGAAAAAATAATACGGACCTGCGCGCGCGCATTTGTGATCGTTTCAAAGAAAATTGAAGGTCATAGCTTGAAAGCTGTGACCCGTAGTGTACGGCCAACAGACAGACAGACAGACAGACAGACGGACGGACATGACCATCACAATAGATGCTTAAGCTCAGCATCTAAAAACAAAGCAAACATGCTATGCCGCTTTCAAAATCTTGAAACAGTCTTAACGTCTTTATTTTCAAGATACTGAAAAATAATTATTCAAAAATTGAATTTAGGTATGACAAGACCTTGAAACTTTTTAAATTTTAACTATTCTGGATTCGGAAAGACCTGGACTGGTCGAGAATTTTGAAGGCCTATTTTAATGCATAAAATTGCATTATTTTATGTAGACTTAAAACGAAAAAATCCAAATCCTTTAGACTTGAGTCACTTAATAATTGAATCGGCATAGCATGTCGACTTAAAACAGTTAAGAAAATGCCTAATGAACAATTTATATAGATGTAGCAGTCTAACCCTATTTATCACTTTGTACCGCATACTATGCCAATGTGCTACACAAAAATAGTTTGCCATTTATTGAGGTAGATATATTTTGCACCTTAAAGTGGTTATTATTGCATTGCGCACTAAAGTAGAGTTGAGCAGTAGCAGAGTAAGTAAAGTAGTTTGCACTTTTCTAGGTTGAAAAATACATTCTAGACTTTTTTGTGCCGTCATTTATAGACGACCCCGAATTCAGGTTACGTTATTTATGTGTCATCCCAATAAAACTGTTCTATACGTCTTACGCGTCTTCCTTGTGTTGTTATGCACGTTGTTTGCAGCTAAAAATGTAAGGGCACCATTTTTCTTTTAAGAAAAAAATAGAAGGAAACCAATTTGATACTCCACCCTCGATATGCTGTATTTGATGTTACAAAATTTACTAAATAGTGAACAAGTTGATGCCATATCTGAAATAAAATCCTTAATCAGCTGATAAATGTTTGCGCTACATGAAAAAGTAAGTTACTAACAGTTTTGCTTACCTGAGATGCCATTACAAGGCTTACGTCATGCGCAGTAAAATTCCCGGCTACGTTTATTCCTATATTATTGTGGTTGCCCTCCATTTCAGGAATCAAGACTAAATTGTGATGGTTCTCGACTTGAGAGGTCAGGAGGTCAGCAGGTGCTGTCAAAGGTACATAAAACGCGATCTAGTCCAACCCTAGACGATTACAAGGCACATGACATTTGCATGGGAATGGTTTTACATTTCACATGTTACCCGCCAATTTTAAAACCTGCCACTCGAAAAAAATCAGGCTAGTTTTAAATAGCACTTGTCCAAAGTAACTCGACCGCATTTGGCGTTTTTCGGTCCAAATGGCCAGCCAAAGTATAAAAAATTCAAATTTTGACTTTGAAGCACCCTGTAGCTATTTCATTTCTTAACCGATTTTGGCGAAATTTGGTTTTTTCTAATCCTTAGACAGTTTTCTAATGAGAAATTTCAAGATTTTTCAAATTTCGTAAATTTTGAGTGTTTTGACAAAATCAATTTCAAAATCTGGGCCTCAAAAGTATAATATTTTTTGTATTTGTTTGAAAAAAATGAAAAATTTTGAATTTTGAAAAATCCTGAAATTTCTTTCTAAAAAACTGCCTAAGAATTAGAAAAATCCAAATTTCGTCGAAATCAGTTAAGAAATAAAGTAGCTACAGGGAGCCAAAAAGTCAAAACTTGAATTTTTTGAAACTTTGGCAGGCCACTGTCAACTGTGACCCAAAAAAGCAAAATAAGGCCGTGTTACATCGGACCTGTGCTATAAGAAGGGAATAGATTCCACGACACTCGCTCCCACAGGTTCTCTCCAGATCTTCCAGACAGCATCGGCCATCTGACAGAAAAGGAGTGAGGTCCATGGGAGGAAAGAATATAAATTCAATACTACATGCAATCCTTCGATCTGATGTGGATTGACCAAGAGATGGATCAAAACAGGACGCTGCCTTGCGGCCAAAGATGCATCTCGATGAAAAGAAGCGAAAAAGAAGGAGAGCTCAGCATGCTTCGGCAGTCGGATTTAACTCATCAGCACGGACTGAACTTGAATCTTGCTCTTCAAGCACGACTCGACGTTCGACCCTTGGAAGAGAGAGAAATTCAGAATCATTTTCATAATTTTCTTTTTCCTAAAAATTATATTCAGTTTTCAAAATGAAAAATACTCATCGGATGGGAAGGGGGAACATGAAAACCCCAAAAGGCTTTAGACGTTTAAAAGGGGATTGCTCCGATACCGTTTGTTGGTGTAATCATAAAATTAAGAAAAATAAACGGAGCTTTTGCAGCGAAAATTTCTATATCATAATCTTTCTATGCCTCGTGGTTTCCATCTTCGCCGCTCCCCTCTGTGAGTTCATTATAGGTTTGTTCTAATTAAATTTCGAGGTCAATAGACCATGAGTTAAAAATGTAAAAGAAAAATCAAAAAGAGAATTTAATATTTGTAAATTACCTGTATAACCATTGGACCTGGATCCGGAAACTGTAAGCACTGCTTCGGCAGTGCTCGTAAGAAATTATTGTAAAATATTAAAAACATTATTAATGTGTGGACGAAAACCTAAAAACAGAAAAACAAAAATAATTATTAAAAACTTTGAATCATTAACTTTTTTGCTCCCAGCCTTCCGCTTAAAGGAGAAAATCGTATCGTTTCGGTTAAGATCATATTTTCATTTGCTTTTCATTTAATATAAAATTAACGTTAAAATTACCTCTCCACTTCGATCGCTCGTGTTCTTATCCCAACGGCAAAACGTACTTGATTCTCATAAATTGGCATTCCTAGAATTAAGGATATGAGAATTTGATTATAAATAATAAGTCATATGAATATTTGGCATAAAAATAAGACGTCGGGTGCAGTTCTAAGGGACTCCCCGCACGTAATAAAAGGGACTTACCCCGTTCCTAAATATCATTAAAATTGTATGATAATGTTAGGCAAAATTGAAGGAAGAGCGGGGAAGCGAACCTGTAACTCTGGCTAATTTTTGGGGTTCGCCTCTTTCATCGATTCTGACGGTTGGCCGCAGTATTGGTCTGTATTCTTTGCACTAAGTTTGTTCACCGCCAGACCGTTCTCCCCAACTATTAACATTGACAAATTAAATGAAATAAAAACTTAAAAATAAATATCCTGAACTAAAGTTAAAATAAATAAATATATTCATAAAATTTACCTAATTAGGCAGCAAAATTCAAGACCGGTGTCTGTCCTGGAGCTAGGAAATTGACGCAACCGGTGTCTGGGGGCTGAGGCTCTAGGTAAATCAGACACGCGCACTGCCGTCTCCTCCCAGTCTCCAGGATAGGCCTGACTGCGGGAGCTGGTACCTCCAGCGTCAGGCCACATGCCCTCCTGAAATAAAAATAAAAATAAAATAAACCTAAATCTTGAATTAACTACTTACCTAATTAAACCTGTAAAATTGGGAACTGAGCAAATTGCTGGAACAGGAAAGCTGGCAATAAAAGGCTCTTGCCGTCTGGAATGCTCGGCATCCCAAGAGCCAATTCCTCGCCATTGTCTTCCCTGTCCAACGAGGCTGGAGTTGTAGGCGACCAGGCCGACAACCTTCACGCCGCTCAGCCCCTCTGCCAAATTGAATAAAAATAAATAAACATAAAGGGAAATATCAAGAATTAAAAATTTAAATAAAAACCAAAAATTCAAGGCAAGGGCGTAGCGTTGTGCAAAAGGACGGGGAGAAGGAGGTTCTTGTCAATGGGAACGCTCACTAACCCAAGGACCGTCTTTAATTCCCTCTGCCTCCTGCTCAACAGCATTGGATTCGAGGGCAGCCAGGCCCTCGACCATTGCCCTACCCTGCCTTCCTAAAAATAAAACAAAAATTAACGTAAATAATAATAACTTCCCATTCTAATTGGAAAACTAAAATTGGCAAAAACTTCCGTGACAGACCGTATTTTCGGGGAGCCTTGGTTGGGTCGTCGGCGGTCCAGATGCTCCGTTTGCCGTGCACCGTCGACGGATCCCCAGCGGTCCTCGGGAATACGGAAGCTCGTGGTGGCGAAGCCGGGAAAATGGATACTTTTCCTATCACCCCGGCCTCTGCCACCGAGCCACTTGCCACTGGAAATCCTACGATTCAAAATTATCCTCAAATAGCGAGGAAATTATAAACTGAGCGTAAATAAAATAGCTTAAAATAAAATCAGCTTAACTCACCGTATTAACCATAGGAGATACTCGGCAATCTGCAGTAGCTGAGCTTCTCCCCCTTTCTCATAGGTCTCCGACCTTCATCGGAGTGGTGGACCCCCCTTTATAAACTACATCTACCATCTGACATTAACTAATTCATAAATATAAATCTAAAATTTCTGGGTGTATAGAATTAAATGAAATAAGTGTATAATCTAAACCCGTAGGTTGGTGTACAAATTCATAAAATCATTTAACCACGAGGGAAAATAAATCCCTCATCATAAATGGGGTGCAAAGATGAGGAGGTAAGGTAAACTCAGGGATGGCCTCCCACCCGCTCTCCAAAGCGGGGGAGTATACCATTTCGGTTTTAGCTATTTAAAACTAGCCTGATTTTTTCCAAGTGGCAGGTTTTGAAATTGAAGAAAACATGTGAAGCCATTTCCTCGTTAGAACAATAAAATATTTTGTATTTTAGAACTTACGTTTTAACTTCTAATGACAACGACAGCAGCTTCTTTCCTTTAGACGCCCAATAAGCTCAAGCTCCGTGTTTGCGCTGTGTAGAATAGCAACAAAATAATTTAATGTGCTACAATTAATTTCGACCAGAAGCTGCTTAACAATGAAATAAAACTGGGACGTTGCCTTGAGAAAATTACGATGACAATAACAAAAATGAGGTAAATTTTGGGATAATATATTTCTTGGTTGGAATTGAAAATCTTGCAAATGTAAATTTAATTCTTACGTGCAGAGCTCGAGAACTTGTGAGTATTTAATCAAATGGAAACTATAATAGTAGAGGTACATACAATTTCACAATAACTAGGCACTGATCTGTGTTATTGCGAAATCAGATATATTTGAAATTATAAATGCAAATACTTCGTTATGGGGAACTGAATGAGAAGTGGGAACCCAAATGAGCAATCAAAGCCAAACGGATCAGTTATCTCACCTGACGACTCTAATCAGGTGAATCGCGCGATAAGGCAAAGTCCAGTGTAAAGTATTGCGCAATTTGAGCATCTGCACGGATGAGCACATGATGCATTAAACGTAGAGCTAAATGAGTCATTAGAAATTAGAGGTATGTAATATGAAATATTTTTATGGTTCATTCTATTAAAAGTTGTAGTATGTGCATGGCTGGCGGAATTTTGCTAATTATTTTAAGTAACTAAGTAATCTAATATTTGACCCATTGATCTTACACTTAACACATCATTTACGGACGATCCCTGGTTAAAAACTAATAACAAACTCACCTACTCATCCATAGTATGCACTTTCAATCTTTTTCACCCAGGGTCTGTTCATAAATCATATTTACTTGCATTTCCACTCCGCCCCCCCCCCCCACACCTTTTCCTGTATATCTCCAATAAATTCAACATTTTCATAACATTCTTGTCATTTCTGTTTACGAACAAGTTAACCAGGCTATTATTTTATTCAAATATTTTATGCGAAGCTCCATTCTACACAACCACAGCAAATGTGATTTATGAATGACCCCTAATTAAACTATACTAAAATAGCAGTTTCGTAGGTAAAAATGTTGTTGAGATAATTTATGTTTAGGTTGGCGTAATAAAATTTCTACGGTACGCTCATATATTACATTAAAATAAACTAATTCCAATTTATTGTACCAATAATAATAATGCAAGAAGGCAACATTTAGTTATTGAGGATTATTTATACGTTTGGCGGGAAAGACGGAAGCTTCAAATTCTGTGGGGCACTTTGAGGAAATCAATTCAATGCAGTCGTAAATATTCCGAGTCCCATCTTCTCCACTTTCAGTTCGTTTACACATACACAAAAATACGAAAAAAAAACAACAAACAAAAAACAAATTAAATTCTAATCATCGTTGATTCACCAAAACACATGTAAAGGATCGTTCACAAACGACGTCATCGTACATTTCAATGAGTCTACTATTGGTTACTGATGACATCCTATGCTAAAACTATAGCTATTTACGCAATGTTTAAGCTGATGACAGGGGTGTAAAAGTGTCCTAAAAACAAGGAATTTTTGATGACGTAATTTGAGAACGATCCCTAATCTAAATCAACTAAGTACCTGCAGCCCTTCTTTTCTCCTACCTTTCCAGCTACGATTTCAGCCTGAGAAACAATAAGTGGCGCGACACAGTTATTAAATTCTACCATTGCTTCCGGATTCGATGACAGACAGCCCCATGCTTTGATTTCTAAAATTGAATTTAAAAAAAAAAATGACGGGCAAAACTATTGAAATTCGAATGTGATCAAAAATTAATCAGAATATTGTATACCAACAATAATATTGTTTTTAAATTGTTTGACAGTCGCTGTGTCGGCGGCCATTGACACGCTCACAAAGAAAACTCTAAAAAGGGCGAAAATGTTAAATAATGATTTTTAATTTTTTAAATTGTTTATACTTACCTCATGAAAATTTGATTATGATGATTTGATTATAATTATTTCAATTTCAAGTAGACCCACAAATGCAGGAAGGACACGACAATTTTAAAACACTTTTTGTATTTTTTCCGTATTTTTCACCTTCGTTTGGGGTAACAGAAGAATATTTTTTCGATTTTCAAAAATGTGAAGTTATCAACTTGAAAATGTGTTTTATATTTTAGAGGTGGAATTTAAAATTTCAACTGGGTTCTAATTGTCTGATAGAGTTTAAGTATGTTAACTGCTATAAACTTATTTTATTTTACTTTTTGCAATTGTGTGACGTGAAGTGCGTTTTCTGTTTTCTGTTTTCTGGAGTGGATAGTAGATGCGGCAGAGTGGAGGGAACAAGTAGACGTGTAACGAAACTTAAACTGCCGCAACTAAAACTGCACCTACATTTTTCACCGTTGACCGTCTAAAATCTCATAACAAAATTCTCATCACATTCACATTCACAAGGGATCGTCCCCCAATGATGTCACGAGTAGAGTCAATGGGTCAACTTAACAACTGATGAAATCCTATGGTAAAGATATCCACTTACACAATCGTTAAGCTGATGACTGTGACAGGGAGGGTGCTTCTAGAGATGAGAATTTATTGATGGCAGAGTTTATAAATCACCCCCAATTTACAGTCTACAGTTTTGCATTGTTGTTATTGTTTTGTTTTTTTCTTGCGTTCACCATTCACTGTTTACCTCTCGATCTCGATCTCGAAGCCGCATGGGAAACAAGTGCATATCATCAGCTGATGTTGTTGGTCTGTCTATGGCAAGTGCAGCATGAAAGATGTGAGGGATGGTCCATAAACGATTTCTCTCAAATTATTACGAACCCAAAACCTTGTCGACACATTTAACATTGCAAATGCGGCTATTCTTAACATAATACGTCAGCACTACTTAATTACATCGACCGGCTGAACTGAGGACGTCATTTATGGATAATTCCTAGCGTTTATTCTTAAACTTCAAACTAAAATTAACAAGTTTTTAGCTGCAAAAAGTTTAAGTAAATTCCGTATTATAAGATACACAGCAAAGTAAGTTATGTTTTTATATAATTCTTTAACTATTTAACTTATGTATGTAGTCATATAAATTAAACTGCAAAAAGATATTTATCAAATTTTAATTATTATGGCATCACAGAATATTTGCTGTGTTGAAGTTAAATGTAAACATTGAAGTAAAATCTTTTACAGAACAAATTTAAAATTCCTATAATAATTATATCATAATATAATTTACCCATCTCTTTAAATTATTCCGTACAGGCAACATGACTACTCGGAGCCGCTGGGTAAATGACGAGCAGGATAATTTTACGGAAAATCTCGTTCCTGATGAATCTGCTGTTTGTGAACCAAAAAGGGTCATTCTTCTGTTGGATATTGACTGCTTTGAGGTACAAGTCTGGATGCAAAAAAGTTGTATTTGTTTGATTTAGAAGATTCAGATAAACCTATGGTTGTCATCAATCCTCATAAAAAGTAAGATAAGCAGTAGATGATCCTAAATTTAATTAATTAATTATTTTCTAAAAACTGATTTCAGGATTTTTTAAAAAAGAGACCAAGTGGGTGGGTGTACCACGTGGCTTTAAGTATCCTTGTCAGCTACCATTGAATTGCATTATTAGTAGTCAAGCATGTTTTTATTTTCCCCAGAATCCTGTCTGTCAATTATACTGCAAAACGTATGGGCGTAAAGCGCGAGGGAAGTCTAAAGAATGCGCGCGCACTCTGCCTCCGAGCTGGAACCGAATTAGACGAAATAGATGCTGGATCTCGCTACGGAAGAATAGATACTCTCACCCCCATCATTGAAAGCAACCGTGTTTTGGATGCCATAATTAGCTGGACAAAAATGAGGGAAACAAAAATGCCAATTAAAATCGAGCGAATTTACCGAGACGATTTCTACATCGATGTAACGGATCTCATTATCTCATATCTGAGAAAATCAACTCTCAGAAAAATAATTCTAGAGATGGAAATTCGATTTACATTTCATCCCGAAAAGAAATCAGTGAGTTGATCCGACCTAAAGAACACCCGTGTAGCGCTTACAATGGGCAACCTACAACCTGCATGGAAGGTCCGACTGGACCATTTCGTTGTGGACAATTATACTGGAGAGCTACAAAGCTGTATCCACACAATACTGACGCGCTTCGTTTGATTCACGGGGCCCTATTCGCCAAATCGATTATTCAACATATCAAAATGGCAACTAGATACAGAGTCTCCGCGGGGGTGGCTCACACCAAGTTGGTAGCCAAACTTGCTTGTGGCTTGAATAAACCAAGCGGGATCAGTATCATACCCAATGTTGCCCTCCCAAGGCTCAGCAGAACAATACAGTTTCAAAATCTCCCGCGTTTTGGTGGGGAAACTGGAGACGCCCTTGAGAGTTGGCTGTCCTCAAAATGGAAAGAAAATGCTATTTATAATTATTAATGACATCCACCGCGCTGACCTAATACTTTGTTTGATGCACGATTAGGTTAAATTTTCTTGTGAGTAGACCTCCAAAATGGTGTTGCTCAAAAAGCTTTTCTTACAAGTTTAAAAAAAATACAACAACAAAGCACTCAAAATTTATGAATCATGATTTTTGTTTGGCTTGTTTGATTTGTAAATAACATTGTTTGTAGCAGCATACTAATGTGCAGATATTCTAGTATTTATAGTTCTGCGAGGAATGTAATTTGATTTATTTTATACTGACTCACATGTGACTACTGTATTAGTTGTGGAAGTGCCTAGTGTGTTGTAGCATAGGAGTGTTTTGGGGTTGGTGGGGTGAGTTTGAGTGTGAGGAGTGAGAAAGACGAAGTAGCTGGGAAGGTATCCGGGAAGGTATATGGAAAGGAAAGGAACGGGAAAGATATTATGGGCAGATATGGGAGGAATGAAAACGGGAACGAACGGAAAGATATGATGGGAAGGAACGGGCAGATATCATGAGATGCATTGGAAGACATGGACTGACATTGTGTGCAGTCATTAATGCAATATAATAATTAATTCATCCGTGTGAGGTACGTACATAGGTAGTAGGTAGGTAGCTCCCAATGACTGGCAATTTGCCTTGTGTTGTATGCTGAGCATGGGAAGCGAGGAAAGAATGGCAGGAAATGAGGAAATTGAGGGCAGGTGGCCGCGTATGGGAATTTGACGGGAGTGTGGCGGGGCGCTTGGACAGGAGGATTATGTACGGCGGGTGCCTAGGAATGCAGACGAGGAATGGCGGTGGTAGCTGGCGGGTAGTGTGACGTATATATTAAGGGGGGGAAAGGGAGAGGAGACATGCGTATATGATAGGATGGCATTGGATGGGAGATGATATAGGGATTTGCATTGATATATACAGGCATCTATATAATAATATAATATTATAATAAAAATATTATCAGAGCTTGTGTAGGTAGGTAGGTACTTTAAACGGCAATTTGCTTTGCTTTGTGTGCTGCACTTTGAACAGTGAGGGAAGAATGGACAGCAATTGAGGGAAATAAAATGAATAAAAAAATATAAGTATTAAATACGGGCATTGTACGTAGTAGGTATATGGTATATACGTAATGTGTAGGTACTGCGACATGCAGATTTGCATTGTGTCGTATGCTGTCAGTAGTAATGAAAGGGAAATGTGGGCTTTGTGTTGGATGTAGGTAGGTAGGTATATACATAGGTACCTATATAGGGACTTGAGCCCAATGTATGTAAAAGTGAACGGGGTTGTCTTTAGCACTTGAGTAACGGTAGTAAGTGGTGAACTGAAGGCAAGGGGGGGAAAACGGACCCGGGCAGTAGTAACAGTACGGTAAAGGGGCTGCATGGTTAATCATACAGTGTGCTGTAGCCATAACAAACCCACCCGTCCTCCTCCCGACTGTTTCAAATGACAGAAATAGTATATAACGGATGTAAACCTTTTACAGTTTGTTCAGAAATGAACCATCTTCGCTCCAAACACTTCGCTCCGAACTCTTCGCTCCGCTTGGCCTCGCTACGACAACGACTCCGAAAAAAGCAATCGTACAAACGAATAGCATCAGTATCAGCTCACACGTCGACATCCGGCTTCGCTTCCGGCTTCGCTTCCGCTTCGTAAATGTTTTGAATTATAAATTCATAAACATAAATCCAGTATACACGAATAATAAAGTATTCTGTCTGAATACAACTACAACTTCGACAAAAGCAAACGTTAATTCGTTTCGCTGAGCTACGCGTCGCTTCGATGTTTTGAATTATAAATTCATAAACATAAATCCAGTATACACGAATAATAAAGTATTCTGTCCGAATACAACTACAACTTCGACAAAAGCAAATGTTAATTCGTTTAGCTGAGCTACGCCTCGCTTTGATGTTTTGAATTATAAATTCATAAACATAAATCCAGTATACACGAATATAAAAGTATTCTGTCCGAATACAATTACGAATGGTATAATATTTTATACTTTACTACTCGCATAATAATATCTATTCGATATTATAAACTCTCCGCTACGAATAACTCGATGTATAATATTTTATACTTTACTACTCGCATAATAATATCTATTCGATATTATAAAAATCTTCGCTACGTCTACTCAAATATAATACTTTAACAACCAAAACTCTGAAATAGAGAATTGGTGTTGTTATTGAATGCATCATGTCATGTTACAAATGCAACTATTTACACTTCGCTACGCACTGCTTGATGTACAACATATTGTGCTTTACTACACTACGCATATATTAAATACACGTTTACATATAAACGTTGCACTACGACTATTAAATTTCTACTTAATGCTTTGTGCATCTTGTTATGTTACAAATGCAAACATTTACACTTTGCTACGTACTATATGCTTCTACGGCAGACTACGCTTCTATACTCTTTGAATATTGAATAAATTTAATGCATTTTGACAAATAATTGACAATGGTAGTTAGAACTTTGTATACTAAGTATAGATAAGCATGCAAACTACACTCAACAGAAATGCATATGTATACACCATGTGTTCTTATGCGAATATTACAAAAATACGAAATTAAGCTTTTGGACATGTGACCTACCAGAAGCTATGTAATTAGACGTGCAGAGCGTGCTCCCAAAAGTTTCAAAATTTTTTGTGTTGCCAATAGAAATTTTTAGTTTCAACGCGATATTTAGACTCAACCAAATATGGGGTATTCTATGTGCAAAACAAATTTTTAATTTTTGCTCTAGAAAAAAATCACTTTTTTGTTTATGAGGCAAATTTAATTTTTTCAACGCTAATATGCTTCTCTGATTTTTGTTACCCTAAATATCAAAAAACATTTTAAAAATACGCAATAATAAAGATTTTGGGTATACCCTATTGAGCCCTACTTTTTATAACCTGCTTGTTAAATCAATGTTGCTAAACGAATTTTTTATATTAAACCCGATATTTAGACGTTATTGAGCATGGGCTATTTTATGGCATAGTCATTTTTGTGATTTTCGCGCACAAATTTTAGGGTTATTTTAAGGGTAAATTTTAGGGTATGTAAATTTTTTTTTGGACGGACTATTTTTTATTGATAGTTTAAGCTTGCAGGCTTGCCATCTGCAAAAACAGAATTTGAAAATTCGAAAAAATAAAAACCGGATCGGACAGGCCGGACAAACCGATCCGACCGGTGCACACTATATATTGCCTTAATCTATATTGCTCGAGAACCAGTTGACGTAGAAAGATGCTGCTAGCGCCATCTGATAGATCTTACTTGTAGCTACATTCTGAAGAAACAACAACACCGTGCAAAAAATACTACCCGGGTAAAACCGATATTTCGGTTTTCATATGTATCTTTTGAACTAAATGCAATATTTAAATCTGTTTCGAGATTATCATTGTGCTAGGCAATGCGGAATTAATAACATAAAACAATCATATGAAAATATCATAAATTTATGGTTTTTGTGTAAACCTGTATATGACTATGGAATTTCTAAATAATTTTTTTATAAATTCCGCAACTATTCTTACTTTTATTTTTCCAGTTCCTATTATCATAAATTGTCTTTTCTATGCATTTGCTATGTTTTTATGTACACTGAATGCTAAGTGTGGCGTTGTTCGTGGATAATAACTTTAAATCTTGCTTGTAATAATACATGGCAGTCGTTTTGATTCAACAGCCCACATTTACAATTTACATATGTACATTTTTATTTTTTCAATTTGTTTTTTAAACCAATACAAACCTTCTTATACGCACGTTGCAAATTTCATGTATTCTAAGTTAATATCAAAAGTTTTTACAGTCAAACTAGTATTTTTCATTTATGCTACAAGCATTAAAAACTATATACACATGTTTCTATTCTTTCACTATGATCATACAGTTAATTATATTCTGACAACTTATAATATTCTGAAAAATAAAATAGAACAATAATACTTAACTTATATTTACAAACCAGATAAGACTTTAAAAAATAATGTTTAAAATTATAAAAAATTAAAATAGCAATTTTACAAGTAATTAAGACTAACATAAATTATTATTTCAACACACAATTTTAAATATAATTTAAGACACAAGATGTGATTACACTAAACAATGTTTTCAGTATTTTTGTTTTTTTGGAACTTAGTTTAAGTAACAAATATTTACACATACAAAATTTGCACTTTTTCTTGAAATTTGAAGACACCAAAACTAATAGCTGTTGTTGTTGTCGTCTTCGTCGTCTGCCTCACAGTCAAAGCAAGAGTCTTGGTCAGATTCCGCAGGTGTTGCAATGTCTGAATCGTCTGTGACACCGGTGTGGCAATCCAAAGACGATGTGGGAGATGGGGGGAATCCAGAAAAGATTTCTTTCCAGAAACTGGGATCAATAGAAACAGTAGCAGTACTTTCATTTGGGTAATGCTGTTTGTCTTCATTGCAGCGTAACTTTTTGTTGTCTTGCTGAGTAGCTTTGCAATTTCCAGCAGCCTCTTCTCCTTCTGTTTGCATCTCTTAGGGCAACAACGCCTCAGCTGCTGCCTTCCGTTTCTTGGGTTGCTCAGTCAAAGTAAGCGGGTCCAAAACTGTTAGCTGGTTAGCGCCATCCAGAGTAGCGTTGAGCTGTGTTAAGTATTGAGCAAGTTCGTTCATATCCAAAAGAGTAAAGGACAAAGTAGAACCACCGTAATTTGGAAATTTGCTTGAGTAATGGCGAGAGACGTTGTCATTTATCAGCATCTTGTACTCGCCTGTTAACCAACTGAAACTGAATCGAACACGAACAGACCTCAATGCAAAATGAGGAGTTTTCCAGTAATTGAACTTTTTAAGTCGGTCCCCAGGCTCCTCTGCCATGAAGCAGTCACTTTTCCCTTCAAAGTATGGCAAAAGTTGAGTGAGTTTTCGTCCAGGCAGAGGATGATTTTTGTGTTCTTCTAATAAATTAGTCACCCAATCCAAGACACTGCGGCTTTCAAATAAGGAAAATGCAACTTTTGAATGCTTTGCAATTCCAGGGTTCTTGCGTCCAAAATGGTAAAAGTAAATTTGCTGGGTTGGATCAAACACAAGTCTTGCTCGAATATCTTTTCCAATTTGCTTGCAATCTGGCTGAGTAAAAAATTCCCAATTTTGGGAATTTAAATGTGGGTCTGTACACGTAGACGAGAACAGACTGCTTGAATAGTAGCTGGATGGTCCTGCCATGTTTGTAGAGTCAAAATTAAATATTTGGCTTGAAACAAAACTTTTGCTAGCAGTGTATAGAGGGTACTAGTTGCACGTAAATATCAGTAGTAAAATTGGCAGACTATTTAGGAGATGTTTTGACGTTAAGACTTTTTATTGAAGTGAACTGAAAATATTTGCCAACGTCTTTTATATCTATTTGATTTTTCTGGAACTGGACAATTCCTGGATCACTTTACAGGTAAAGTTAGTCAACTACAGTAATGCTAAAACACAAAAAGGTTTGTGCCATGATTTTATTGGTCCGAAATAGGTAAACTCTGCCTCCTGCAAGTCAACCCTAATAAAATTAAGGGACTATGTTGTAGATGCTGCAACGCAATGTAAAGCTGTAAAGTGTAAAGGAACTGCCACACTGTACCCCAGCAATTTTACTCCTCACCCTACTGTCTTTTAAACATGATCAAAAATGTATAAAGGAAAACTCCCAACTGAAATACATTGTCACTTGTTGGCCACTCCTACGACTACGATCACTACTGCTACCTCTTCGCTTTGCTACGACCACGACTTCGACAAAAGCAAACATTAATTTGTATTGCTTAGCTACGCATTGCTTCGAAATGTTTTGAATTATAAATTCATGAACATATGTCCAGTATACACGAATATAAAAGTATTCTGTCCGAATACAGCTTTGACTTCGACTTCCGGCTTTTGCTTCCGCTACCAAATGTTTTGAATTATAAATTTATAAACATATTTCCAGTATACACAAATATAAAAGTATTCTGTCCGAATACAGCTTCGACTTCGACTTCCGGCTTTGCTTCCGCTTCGTAAATGTTTTGAATTATAAATTCATAAACATAAATCCAGTATACACGAATATAAAAGTATTCTGTCCGAATACAACTACGACTTCGACAAAAGCAAACGTTAATTCGTTTCGCTAAGCTACGCCTCGCTTTGATGTTTTGAATTATAAATTCATAAACATAAATCCAGTATACACGAATATAAAAGTATTCTGTCCGAATACAACTACGACTTTGACAAAAGCAAACGTTAATTCGTTTTGCTAAGCTACGCCTCGCTTCGATGTTTTGAATTATAAATTCATAAACATAAATCCAATATACACGAATATAAAAGTATTCTGTCCGAATACAACTACGACTTCGACAAAAGCAAACGTTAATTTGTTTCGCTAAGCTACGCCTCGCTTCGATGTTTTAAATTATAAATTCATAAACATAAATCCAATATACACGAATATAAAAGTATTCTGTCCGAATACAACTACGACTTCGACAAAAGCAAACGTTAATTCGTTTCGCTAAGTGACGCCTCGCTTTAATGTTTTAAATTATAAATTCATAAACATAAATCCAGTATACACGAATATAAAAGTATTCTGTCTGAATACAATTACGACTTTGACCACAGCTTACGTTTATATTACGTTGGTTTTTTAGAAACCAAATATGTTTTCTAGATTCAGATTTTATGCTTAAATTATTTTTTATGCAACCCTTTATAGTTAAAATAATGTGTTTGTATCTTTTTGTACTGTTTTAACATGTTAGCAGTTGTAAATTGTAAATACTGCGGCGCAACGTTTTTAATTAAAAAAAGCTTATAGTCTAGGCCTTATGAATCTCTGTATTTTAATAGGCACTTAAACGCGCGCTTTAATACAAATACATATAGCCAAGTACAACTAAGAACTTCATGCAGAACATGTCATGTTAAAATAGTTGGTCTTTAAACTGAAATCCAGCGATTGTTCTGTAACAATACTAGAGATAAAGCTATATAGCTCACTGCATCAGATCGAGTGTTAAAACAAAGTCAATCTAGTGAGAAAGAGCCTTTAGAGCCAATTAAAAGACTTTGCTGTAGACACGTAAAATGTTGCGCATGTAAAAAAACCCCAAATAAATTTGCAAAAGACGGGGAGAAGACACTTTCATTATTTCGTGAAGCAAATCAGCCAGGGGCGGAAAGATACAATAGTTCAATTTCTTTCGTACCCCTTGTTCCAAAATCTTATTTTTATGCATTCAATTTAAATCATTGTTTGTGTTCAGTTTGTTTTCGCACAAAACGTCTTTCAGCGAAAGATAATATTGACTGCAATTGCGCATGTGATTTAAGTACAGCTATATCAGACAAAACAAACTCGTCTGAACATCTTTCAGTTTATGACAATACACAGTTTAATATTATTACACAAAACGCAATAATGCAGTATTATGCTCCACCAGAAGTCCCTTATACATTTCTGTCTCCTAAGCAAAAACGTATAGTCGACTTAGTAAGAACTCAAATTGGATTGAATAATAAACAGTTTTACCAGAATCCTTTACGCCCTATTGTCTGCGGAATTCCCGGCAGCGGCAAATCGCAGGTTTTAAAAACAATACATCATATACTATCGCAGAAACAAGTTCAAGACCCATCGTTTGCATTTAAAACGTGTTGCTTTCTTGGGAGTTGTGCCTCAAACATAAAGGGGACAACGCTGCACTCATGTTTTCGCATAAGACCGTATAATAACGGAGCTTTAATGGATCAGTTGGTGAATGGAATTTCAGTTGCAGATAAAATTGCATTCTGTAAAGTTAAAGTTTTGCTGTTAGACGAAATTTTCACAATAGGGTTGCGTCTTCTGCATTATGTGGATAGATATTTAAGATTAGTTGATTCTTCTAGAGCCAATTTGCCTTTTGGGGGAAGAACAGTAGTAGCCTTCGGAGATTTCTTGCAGTGTTCATGTTTAGGGGACAGTCCGTTATACACAAAATTTGTTTTGAAACCGTCAGATGATTTACAACAAGCAGTAGATGTTTACAAATCTTTTGAAACCGCATTTGTGCTAGATAGGCCATTTTGCCAAAGCTGTGCTGATCCTGATCAAGAAGAGTACTACCAGTTTTTAACGCTATTAAGGTATTGGAAGCTCACACCAGCAGATCTGTTTAAACTTCAACAGAGGCAGCATCACATTCTAGACCAAGTTTTAACAACAAAAGAGATGGACGAGTTTGAACATTCAATACATCTGTACGAGCTTAACAGGGACGTTGCTAACCATAATAAGTACGTTTGTTTTTAAAATTCCTAGTATATCATAACTTATTCTATCTAGTTCTAACATGTATATATTTTAATATTTATATTAAATGAGCATTCACCATAATACTAGCAATCACAAGGTACTATCAACATCAGAAGTGGGAGGCAAATGTTGGCCCCTCAGTGTAAAGTGTCTGGTCGGCACCCATAGAGTTTTTATGTTATCTGTAGAGTATTTGCTTAGCTTTTTACAGTCAAAATGAAGCAACCATCTAAGGGCCACTGGGAAATTAGCTGTAAAGGCTCTGTGTTGTCCCCGTGTAGAGACCAATTATCTTTTTGCCTTTCGTGCAACCCTCTGATAGTTATCATTTCTGATATAGACGTAACATATTATTGTCGCTCTTGCAATCTAGCGGCATGGAACGAAAATAGAAGCAAGTATTTAGTAGACCCAGTGTTTCGTTCATATAATTGTTCTGTGCTTAAAAAACGACCAACAGAAACATATAACTGTGCAAATTGCAGCATACAACTAATTGGAATTCCTGTTTCTTACTTTGTTCGTACAGTTAAAGGGCGGTTTAGGTGTCACAACTGTACGTTTATTAGTAAACATCCTTTAAAGTTTTTAAAAAAGCATTCGGCTATACACATTGATTCGCAGCAGTTATGTGTACACAACACAGCTAGTTTACAGAAAATTAACAAATCTGGATTAGTGTAACATACTTTATCTAAGCGCCACTACATTCATCAGCGTATTAGACTTGCCAATCCTAAATACAAAAAACCAATGCACTTTCTAGCTTTAGACAGCGACGAGTTTGATTCCGACAGTGACGAAGACGATAATGTATATATTTAAGCCTAGTGCATAATTATTATCACACCAGTGTTACTGATACCTACTTGTGTGTTGCTGTGTATTGTAAATTGCTCGCCGTTGCATTTGCATAGGAAAAATATTTTAATATTCTTTATTAAATTTTTGGTTTCATAGAAAAATGATCCGAAAATATAATCCAAATTATATTGAAGTCCCATCTGTTGTAGCAACCAATAGTTCGTTCTCTCAAGACCCATTGGAACTGGATTACGGAATTCCTGTAATGCTTACGCGCAATATTGACCTGACTACAAATTTAGTTAACGGAAGCCGCGGGACCGTTGTAGACATTGTCTTCCACCAATCAAAAAATCGGATTGTTTGGAGCAACGTTGTTGATTCAAATATTGTGCATTTTCCAGAATACAGAGGAAATCAACTTGTTGTGACATCAAGAGGCCAAGGTGTGAAAATAACTCGTATCGATTACAATGAATTAGATTTAGAAACAAAGCAGTACATTAAAGTGCAGTCTTTTCCCCTTGTGTTGAATTGAGGCATGACTTTACACAAATCACAAGGCAGTACATTCGAAAAGGGATGTATTTATCTTGATACTCGAGAAACTATAGCATGTACAACGTATGTAGCACTTTCTAGATTCCAATCTTTTAAAAATATAAAGATAATTGATAAAGATATAATTCAACCCTCACGTCTTCTTGGTATTTGGCACGAACATGAAATGCAATTGAGATGGAATCAAGAAAAACGTCTGAAAGAATTAGAACTTACTAGCAGCAAATCTCGCCAAGCTAATGTTAAGTTGCAAGTTAAAAGGTTTATGTAAAAAGATTTGTTTTAAAGTAAAAAAGTAACAAGTAGAAGAAAACCGCCCAAAAAAATAACAAAAGTGACATATGCATGCTAAAAAAACTACAACAGAAAAAAATAGTTATAAGATGTAATATATTTGTAATTCTAACTTGTACAGTAAATAAATTCTTGTATATCTGTAAATTGTAAAATACTTATAACGTCTGGTTTCACAAACTTTTGCGCAGTTTTATTATCAACTATCTCAGTGACAGTCGCAAACTTTTGTATTTATACAATGGCAGAAATTCGTAAATCATATTTAAATTCAAGGCTTAAAGGCTCATTCTCTGCCCTGAGTGGATTTATAAAAAACAATAAGCATTTTCACGACAAGAAAAAAGTTGACAAAGAACTAAGCCAACTGAATTCATTTAGTCTACACAGACCTATTAGGAAGAATTTTAGGCGCAGGAGAACCATTGTGAACATGGCAGGAGAAATTTTTTGCTGTGATTTAAAAACCTTAGGGTCAGTCTTATCAAAAGCGAATTCCGGATATGAAAACATACTTTTTTGCATTGACGCGTTTACGAAAAAGCTTTTTTGTAGATTCATAAAGAACAAAAGACCAGAAACAGTAATTAAAGCAATGAAAAGTATATTCCATGAAGCAAAAATAACACCAATTTATTTATTTACAGACCAAGGTTAGCTGCAAACAGCTAATAGGGTAACATACAACTAATTTAAACGTTTAAAATTAATCTTAGTATAATATATAGGACTAACAACGATATAAATATAATATTTTGTTACTTGTAGGTACTGAATTTCGAGTTTTTTCGCAAGTTCTTGAAGAGCAAGGGAATAAAATACTATAATACATATAGTGAGACCAAATCAAGTATAGTAGAAAGAGTCATAAGGTCAGCTGAAATACACACTAACTAACAAGTTTGCTATACAAAACTCAATATAAGGTTGACGCACATGCTATAACACAGTATTTATTTGTTTATGTAGGACCATTTTTGAGAAGGTGGCTAGGTACATAACAGAAAAGCAAACAAACCGTATTCTTGAAATATTTCCTGCATTTGTAAAAACGTACAACAACACTTTTCATTTAACAATCCAGATGTCGCCTAATAGCGTGAACAGTTTAAATGAAAACGATGTATAGAGAACCATTTACTCAGACCTTATTAACGACACTACGAAACGTAGACCAGTGTTCAAGCCTGGAGACCACGTGCGAATTAGTCGTACTAAATTAACATTTAAGAAAGGTAAGCATAATATAACGTACCACGTGAGCTAAAATAACAGATTAAAAAACATGTATAAATAGGGAGACTTTTGAACAATCGAGTTAATGTATTTTTATCCTTTACCCAGGCTACAACCAAAGCTTTAGCTTAGAATGGTTCATTGTGAAGTCCGTAAACTTGGAAACCATACCTATAACATACTACTTGGAAAATTTGAATTACAACAGCATTACTGGATCATTTTATAAGGAAGAGCTTAGCCGAGTTAAAGAATCAACATGAATTCTACACCGTTTATTCCATACTTTACCAATGCTATCAAGCAGCATATCAACAACAAACGCAGAAGATTAGACAAACACTGCTGTTCCCAATTAGATCGAGACCCATCAGGTACTGAAAATATCTACATAACGATTACAAGTGACCCGCAAAACAATATTTATACTGCAAACACCCCGTCTAACTTTGTTGCTGTCCTTCCTACCCCTCTTAACCTTAAAAATTACGACGTCGGACTAGTGAGTTTGAGATACACAAGCAGCATACAGCCAGCTATAGTTCAGCATGTACCAGCTACCCCAATACGTAGCGTACGTAGCGCTGAAGTTTCTGACCTCGAGCCTATTAAAAAATTGTTTCCCAACTACAAGCCAACAGTATAAAGTTTTTTTAACTTCCAAAAACAAGAAACAACAGTACACCAATTCATGACTAGACTTAACGAGGCGTCAAAATTAAATCAAGACAAAGTTCCGCTTAAAATTGAACAAAAAGCTCTCAGCTTAGACCCTGAGGAAATACATATGATCCTTTTAAACGTGTCAAAATCAAACAATGTAATTCTTGCAATCGCTACACCTCTTGCATTGTTTTTTAAGCAAGGCAGATCACGGTTTATGTCTGGAAACCATTTACCGTACGACTACTCACGTCAAGAAGACTTTGAGGTAATTCCAATGGGCACAAACTTCAATTTTGGGGCTGAAAAAATTGAAAGTATGGAGAACGTAATACAGTTATACCAGGGCTTTGAGACTTTTATAATTTTCAGAAAACAAATAAATACAGGGGATTCTGGCTATCGTAAATGTTTTGAACGTTTAAATTCTGAGATGCGTGATCCAGAAAATAATGACACAAATTTAAAAATTGAGTTTCCTGCTGATACAAGCAATACCAAATGCAAATTGACGTTTGAAGGAAACGAAGGGGATTATGTTGTGTTACCCGAACCAATAGCACTGTGCTTAGGCTTGCAGCAACACGACAAGTTTTACAATGGCGTCTACGAATCTGAATTTGACTTTGACGAAGAGAAATACAATACAATTGTAGACTATGATTACATGAACATACGCCTGTTTAAAATGTGTGCACATTATATGCCAATGAAAGAACCAGAAGAAATGGACTTGGATCACATAGTGCATGAAATTAACCGCACTTTGAATGAACGGCTTTGGAGTGATACGACTGTACAGTTTAAACATGAAGACGGACAGCTTAGTATTCCAAACCTACGGGAAGACATTACTGTACAGCTTCCACCACTTGTTAATACATTCTTTGGGTTTAATGACAATTTCATATTCAAAGATGGTGTCGTCGCCAACTTGCAACCGGAATTAGCAAAGGAAGAAGAACAAGAGAAAGAAAATGAAGAATTTAAAGAAGATGTAGAACCTGAGCATACAGAACCAGCTAAGCGGATGCTTGTAACATGCAATTTGATCGAAAACCAGCTCCATGCTACCCATGCTCTACCGTTGCTGCGCTCAGTTGATATCTCAAGCGAATATAATAAAGAGACAGTGCACAACTTTTTGCCAATATTATATTTGCCACTTAAACAGCAGGAACAGCAAGTAATACGGATAACCCTTTTAAACGAATACCAAAGCCTTGTCACACTGCCTGAGAATTCGCAAACTATTATAGAATTGCAGTTCAAGCCTCGCAAAGTTTAAAACATATTTAATATAAAAAGACACAGTTTGTTATTTGCGAATCATTCCTAATTCAACTCTCAAACAACAACAACGTCAGCCCAGTTACTTGCAAATTATTTAAACAAACAGTGCAGTGCTTTAATTTATTTACAACATTACCAAACATGTTGTAAATCGTGCGTAAAATTGTGTGTAAAAACGTTTACGAATCTGACGCTGGCGACGCACTCCAAATTGTGGACGAAGAACTTTTAAAAGACAGTTTACTCGGTGAATACTGTACACTCGAACCAATTAAAAACATTGCTACTGAAAACGACAAACAAATGGGGGCTGGAGAAGATACCGTAGGAGTTGGTCTCGAAAACACATTAAACAGCAGTGCAAACAGTGAAATAGGCCTAGAAAATACCCAAAATTTAGTTCCACTTAAATTGCGACAGCCATCTAAACGACATGCAATTTCTCACAAGTGCCGCGTTACTCATTGCTGTACAATTTGCCCTAAAAGAAATAAAAAAGTTGTAAAACGCAATATGCCTAAAACGTAGACTGGCGGACGTTGTGTAGCTCGTCGTAAGGCACAGTCTGGAGGCTCAAGAAAACGCATTGTTCGCCGGCGTGTTCAAACTGGTGGCCGCCTAAGACGTAAACCAGTTACGCATACTAAGCAACGAGGAGGAGGCAGATCATCTGCTCAGTCTGGAGCAGGAAGACGAAGGAGAACATACAGACGCAAATAACTTATAAACCACTGTACGTTTAATTCTACTTCATTCATCACCTAACCTACAACGAAGCAATATCAACAAAAAATTTGCAGCTCTGTCTTATCATGGATTCCACACCAGGATTTTACGACGAATCTAAAATTTACGAGAGTTCTCAAAAATCTATACAGAACAGCCTTATTTTAGACAAGTTGCCCCCAACTAATGTCAGCGTTGAAGATGCCCCCGAGTATTACCCATACTACTCTGTACTTAGCCCGCGAGATAACGAAAATCCACTTATTTTTGATATTTTGAAATCTAAAGGCAAGTATTACGCCTTAGACGGATCTTTTCTAGATCTCACATGCCGTGTTATGCTAGCAGATGGCAAACCGATAGCAGCTACTGATTTAGTCGCTCCGTGTTCAATGCTGTTCCACGGTTTATTCAGTAACATGGAGTTCTATTTAAATGGCCAGCTAATTAGTGACAACTCAAATCATTACGCAATCAGTTCTTACTTGAAGAAGAAACTTGCATCTAATCCAATTGAAAAGAAAAACGGCATGTTAGACCAGTTGTACATACCCAACACTACTCCAGATACATTTACTAAAACTGACGACGGCTTTATAGCTCGATATAATATTGCTAGTGAATCAAAGCCGTTTACAATGGTGGGAAGGCCAGAATCGCCATTCTTCACACAGACTTGAATGTTACCAGGAGAAACTGATATCCGAATAATTATGAGAAGATCTCACCCTGCCTTTTGCATTGATGCAGAAACTGAAACCAGAACCGGGTACTCTGGTTGCCCGTTTCGCGTGGACATTGTAAATGCTGTACTGTACGTGAAGAGACAGACCGTTTCACCACTAGCTATTGAAAAGCATCGACTTAACCTTAATAATGGTACGCTCAAGTACCCGTGTATTGAACCTGAAATGAAGAACTTTGTTATTCCATCTGGCGTGAGTTCACATTCCTTGGATAATTGCATCAACGGCAGATTACCACAAGTTATTGTGTTTAGCCTGGTGGATTCTGAAGCGTATTTGGGAAAACTCACAAAATCCTTTTGCAACTTTCAACATTTTAACTTGAGTGAAATTACTGTCTCAATGAATCAAGAAGCAATTAAATACAAGACGTTGCCTTTAAGTTTCAAGAAAGAAGATGGATCAGGAGAAGATAACTTTTTGCTGGCTCTGAACACCCTCAAAAAAACAGCAGCAAATCCAAGCCTTGGTAACAGGGTAAATAGAAACAACTATACAAAGGGAAGAGTCTTATTTGCATTTGAGCTTGTACCCACACAAGCCAATGCTTTAAGCGTGAACAAAACTGGACAGGTCCAAATAAGTTTGAAGTTTAGAACCGCACTAACTAAATCAGTGACAGCTATACTATATAGCCAATATCAAAACATTATTGAGATTGACCGCAACCAACAAGTTATCATCAACCGTTAAAATGTAAAGTACCAAACAAGTTTGTGCAAAAACAAAAAACAATTTAGCTCCAAGTATATATATAATAATGTATCTATAACAAGCCTGTCTGTTCCTTTACAGATGTTGAACAAACAACAACGTTCACATTATGAACACTGGAGAATTACAACAATGTCTCAAAACCTTACTTGGAGAAACTCAAGTAAAGTTCTACGTAATTGCAGCAGATCAAATGCGGTCAACTTTGCTCAGCGCAGAAAAAAGGAACAATGGAACAACTTACCCTATTGCAATTATTCAAAATACAGACAAGTTGAAAAGCCCTGGGAAGCACTGGATTTCTTACTGGGTGACTTCAAAGGACAGCTTTGAATATTTTGACTCGTATGGAAATCCAATTCAACGGTATCGAAATTTGCAATTGCCAGGAAACCATATGGTGGCTGAAAACTGCACAGTGCTACAAAGCGGCAGATCAACAGTGTGTGGAATGTATTGTATATATTATCTCTACTCTAGAGCTTTAGGAATTAGTTATACAGATTTTTTGAGTATATTTACAAGCTCTGTACTAGTTAATGATAGAAAAGTAAGGAAATTTATAGAAATGATCCCTAGTGTAATACCGAATATGTATAGCGTACCACCTAAACTACAGTCTAATACATTTAAAGTTTCGTGTCCAGAGTTTTGCCATAGTTCAATAATGTACTATTAAATATTATTGTAATATTGTGTAAGAAGTGTAGCCTAACTTTATAAAAAATGTATCACAAATTTATTATAAATAGCAGTATATGTAAAAACTTTTGTCAGTAGCAGTTTAGATTTTATAATGTCAACAGCAACCACTGTCGACTTTAGATTAATTCACCCTTTTACGGCTATGATATGTGGCCCTAGTTCATCAGGAAAAAGTACTCTCTGTCTAGAAATTGTTAAGCACCGAAAACAAATTATTAGCGACAAAATAAATAAAGTAATATATGTTAGTGTACATACAAAACCAGAACAGTTTTCTGGCATTGATTTTGCATCGGACAGTGAAATAACATTAGTGTCAGATATAAATAACATTGAAGCATTGTTAGATGATATCAACAGCCCGTGCCTATTGGTTTTAGATGACCACTTAAACTTTATAGAGTCAAACCCAAAGGCCAGACTATTAGTTCAGAAAATATTTACTGAGTTGTCGCATCATATGGACTTTAGTGTTATACTTGTTCTACAAAACCCGTTTACCAAAGAGTTGAGAACCACAAGCTTGAATACTAAATACATGATATTGTTTGACGTACCAAGTGATAGAAGCATTATTAGTCAAATTTCAAGACAGGTGATGCCTGGACGTCCCAAGTTCCTGCAAGAAGCATACGAGAAAGCATGCAGTTTACGCAAGCACAGTTACATAATGCTAGATTTGCATCCAAAGTGTCCCAATCCTACAACATATGTGCGAAATAACGTATTTCCGTGTAATGGTACTGACATTTACGTACCAACTCAACCATAAAAATGGCTCAAACAAACAACAGTGGCTGTCGTTTTGAACAAAATCACAAGTTTTTGTTAAATTTAACATTTTACAAGTCTAAAGAATACAAAACTCTTATAACAAGTGCAACGTCTGAACAATTATATGCCTTGGCTGAAACTATATACAACGTGAATAAATTTTGCAAACATCCACTTAAAGGATACAATACTCAAATAAAGACGCTAATTAAGCGATTAACGTGTGACGATATACTACGCCTGCGCAAAGTTTTACTCAAGTATCATAAACTTATTCAAGCAATTTTAGCTACAGTGTTTTATAAGGTGTACAAAAGTGAAATTTGTCGTACTACTTTATTCTCTGACATAATTTGTGACTAGCGTTCTACGTTTTAACAAACAAACAACAATGGCAACAGTATTGAAGGCAATTGAGCCAAAGCTTTTTGCTGAGCTTATGAAAATACGTGCAGAACAGACTAATAATAAACCTGCCTATAAACTCAATACAGCATCTGCACCTTCCCCTCCTAACCAATTTGACAACACACAGCTGCAAGACGTACAAAATGGCAATGAAACAGAAAATCCTAAGGAAACTCTGAAACGACAAGATTGGATCCAGTACGAAGGAATGATTTCAAGACCCTTTAAACGAAAACGGCGTAATATAAGTGCATAAATATTCTTGCAGAACTAAATGCAAAAACTTATATAAACAGTTGCAAATTTTCAATTGTCACCAGTTGCATACAACAACTCACAGCGTTCAATACTTAACATCAACCATGCCTTCAATACGCATATACGTTTCAGTGCTGCTTGTGCTTCCTGCACTTGCATTGGTATGTAACAATGTAGCTGCAGCTGATGTGTTAGCTGCGCCACCTGTGACTGAAGATAAACACGCCACAAGTTCCTCTGAAAATATCAAAGGCCAAATGAACGGGACTAAACCAGCCCCGCAGTTTAATACTACGCAACTTCCTCTAATCCAATCCAATTCATTTTATAAATTTATACTTCAGGCATTAAAGTATATGCTTGAAAGTCTAAATGCCCAGAACGAAATCATCATGGACGTAGTCGAGAAGTTTCAACACACAGAAGCTAAGCCATTTGTACACAATACATTTAATTACATAAGTAAGTGAATAATATTATTTGTTCACTGACTCGTAAGTTTGACTTATATACCATATATCGTATAGACTTGTACAGCTAATAGTAGTTTAACTAGCACTATGTTTATACACATACTCATACATGGCTTTTGTTTTCTGTTTTGGCGCATGTACAGCTATATACGTGTCATTCATCCTGGTCCTGATCCTGTTTGCATTCAAAATTATAAAGCTGTTCAGAAAGGGGAAAACCTGGCCCCCTAAAGAAGTGGGTGGAGACCAACAAGTGGGCGTGATAGAGCGGCTCGAAGATTCAGTTATAAATACTGGTATCCAACTGACTCAGCCTCACACTACTCGCAGCAGCAGTTCACGCACCTAACTCAAGAACCTGAGAAGTCCTAAAGCCATACATCTACAAAGCTCACAGTTCTAGGCAGAACTCTACTGCTGTATCGGAAACCAAACCGTGGTGTTTCACATTACCCTCCTCTATAGTTAAAGTATTGCTTTACTAACATGGACCCTTAAATTACCCCATCCTATACTACACGAGTTGTCGACGCACAACTGCATTACGAGCAAGAAGATTACCTTTTGCCCACAGTGCTCGGATCATCCCCCAACCACTTAAGTGTTCTTTCCCACACTGCCTGTTTAAGTGTTACTTTTATGTACCGTATAAGTCCCATGTGGAGCACGTACATCAATGTGAAGATTGCAACCTGTTTTGTTTAAACGAACAACACCACCAATGCTCTCATGTTGGAGAAAGACTTGGGCACATTGAGAACCGCAGCCAAGATCTGGTAGGGGGCGGCACCAGTCGATCAGGGGCAACATATGGACCAACTACAAGCACAGCTAGCCAACCAGCAAGAAAAAGACTACGCCGTTCACCTCAAATAGACTTAGACGTATTTCAGGAATATTCAAGATATCATAAGGGAATGATTGTAATCTACATTCACAAGCCAATTGAAACATTTGCAAGTATTGAAACAATAATGGCAGAATTGCATGATCCCTTTGTAAAGTTACTGACACAGAACCTAAGTGTACATAGTGGCATTAAAGCTCAGCTTATAATTGTCGCTACAATGGAATTGGAAGTTGAAGTGGAAACTGAGAAAACTATAAAAGTGCGTAACCCCACTTTCACAGGTCAGAATTACGATATCTTTAATACAAGTGAAATTGACAAGTTTGTATTAAATAGCACAAATAAGTGTGTAGAAAGACTGACCGATTTTAACAAGTACGGAACTGGATGGGTACTTCGCGAAATTGAATCAGTTCAGGTAAAGATTGGTGTACTAAACCTATTTGCAAATGCAGCAGCAAAAGGATACATTAGGTTTCCTAAAATGAAACCCAGAAAGGAAGGATATTTAAACATAAAAAATAAATGCAACGAGTGCCTTAAGTTCTGCGTCGCTGCTCATCGGTTTCGACATGAAATAACAGACACTAAGATTTACAAACTAAAGCAGGAAAACAAAGTGCAAAACGTAAAACATTTAAAACAAAGCTTGGAGTTTCCGGAGCAGTACCGACCATACTTTTCAAGATTTGATTTTACTGATGGTAAATTTCCTCTGCAAATAAATGACCGTTCTGGATTAAAAAAATTTGAAATAAAAAATAATCTTGGAATCAACATTTGGAGCCACCGAAAAGATCAAATTATCCAAATAAGAAGATGCCAGAATAATGACATTAGTGAAAAGTGTAATTTATTTCTCATCCAAAACGACTCTGCAAATGAAGAGAACAAAGCTTATCATCTTGTGTTGATTACTGACATAAACAAGTTTCTGTGCAATGGGCATAATACCAAGCAATTTTATTGCCAGCTATGTTTCAGATCGTTTAATTCCGAACACAATTTAGATCAACATCTAGAAAACTGCCAAACTCTTGTGACCAAAAACGTTGTGTTTCCAGAATTACACGAACGAATCAAGTTTTCCAAACTGTGACAAACCCTTCCCTACCTGTACGTCATTGTTTATAAATTTTTAACATTCTTAAATCCTACTAAAGATGCAAAATCTGTAACACACAATATCAAGATTTTAAACGAAATTCTTCCAGCAGCATATTCGTTTGTTGTTATAAGTCAAATGAAACACTTCGATAAAGTTATAGCAGTCGAGTATTTTGATGGTCTAAATTTAATGAATCATTTCTCTAAAAGAATATTTACGTGGGCAAAAAAGTTATTGTCTAAAATAAGAAACACCAACAACTTTGTACAGCCATTAGAAGAAGAAAAAAACAATTCAATGAAGCATCACATTGTCACATGTGCAAACGTGAATTTGACAACAATAAGAAAATATTTAAAAATTTTCATCATAACCACCAACAAGTTAACTTTGAGTTTGCAGCATGCAACAGATGTAATCTACAAATAAAGTACAAGTTTGAAATACCCATAATTTCGCACTGTCGAGGAACAATTGACTACCACCTATTAATAAGTGCAATGAAAACAAATCACTTTAAAGCTAAGGATGTCAAAGTTATTGCAAAATCCGCCAGTGATATAAAATCTATAACAATAACTTCAAAGGATACTTGGCTACCAGATCTTCATCTCCAATACCCACAAGACAAGAATACTGGAGAACAATATACTGGAGAAAAATTTAACTCAAAAGTTAAAGTTCGTTTCATCGATTCCAGTTTATTTATGGATACAAGTTTAACAGATTTGGTTGAATCTTTAAAATCGCAAAATAAACAAGATCTAAAACTTGTGTCACAGTGTGTGTCGCATTTTGCTCCCTCAAGTAAAATGAAATTAACAAACCCAGAAGCTAAGAAGTATAAAGAAAACTGTATTAAACTGTTACAGACGCCCCTGTGCTTTCCGTTTAAGGCACTAAACAATCGTTCTGCATTTTCAAAGAAACTCATTTTAAGAGAACAATTTCAGCGATCAATACTAGACGACGAGCCAATTTCTGAAACAGAATGGGAACTTGTGCTAAAAGTGTGTACTCAATTTGAACTTACAACATTGCGCGATTATACAAGGGTTTCGTGTATGATAGAAACAATTTTACTTGCTGAAGTATGGCAAAACTTTAGAAAGCTTGGACTTCAAAACTACCAACTGGACCCAACTTACTCCATGACGCTGCCCAGCTTCTCTTGGGAGTGTTTTCTAAAATTCACGGATGCTGAAATTGATTACATAAGAGATCAAAGAATATTAGACATTGCGACAAACGGAATACGCGGCGGTCAGTGTATTTTCACTCAGAAGCATGTAGTTGCCAACCATGAGCGATGTCCGGAAGGATTTGACGAGTCAAAACCTCGCAAGCAATTGCTGTCACTAGACATCAACAGTTTGTATGCATATTGCTTAAAACAGCTAATGCCAGTGTCGGATTACGAGTACATGGAAGCCAAAGACCTGCAACATATCAACTGGACTGATTCTAATTTTGGCAACAAAAAAGGTAGCTTCAGATATATACTAGTAGTGGATTTGGAATACCCTGCACATTTACACAAACGAGACGAAAACCTGCCTCTTGCAATGGAAAAGCGAATATTAAATCTGCAGGACGTTGCTGCTATCATGTGCCCAAATAAAACTACAACTGCCAGTTTGCAGCGGCAAGTATCCCGCCCCCGATTAATGTTAACTCTTCATAACAAGTACAAGTATACAGTGCATTTCAAAGCTCTGCAGTATTATTTGTCTAAGGGATTAGTTTTACTTAAAGTTCATTGTGGCGTAAGATTTAAACAACAACGCTGTTTTAAACCATACATTGATGTTAACTTGGAAAAACGCAAAGCAGCTAAAACAGAATTTGAAAACAAAGCACTTAAAAAAAATAACAATGTAATTTACGGAAAAACAATTACAAATATCTTGGAATTTGTTAATGCTCATATTTGTACAAGTGCAGCAGAAGCTGAAAAATCATTAGCATCTCCCCGTTGCAAAGACTTTGAGGGATTGTCAGAAGATCTCAGCATATTCACAGAAGAATTAAAAACATACCGCGTTACTAACTCGCCATTAACTGGAGTCGCTATTTTAGATACTGCAAAAGTTTTGTTCTATAAAAAATGGGATCGTCTCTGTGAGATATTTCACGACAAGGCACATCTGGATTACAGTGAGACAGACGGGTATGAAATGCACACAATTGACGAGCTAAATACGTTCTGGGACGATATTTGTAGAGCAAAAGTGGAGTTTGATTTTAGCAAAATTCCTCGCGACCACGAGTTTTTTAAAATGTATGAGCACCAGTACCCAGGTTTGCACAGTCTAAATAAAGACAAAAGCGGAAAGTTAAGAATACAAAGCTTAGACTTAAAAGAATTAATTATTTTAAAACCAAAAATGTATAGTTCATTGTTTTTAAATGATTCTGAACAACAAAAATGCAAAGGAGTTCCAGCAGTTGCAATGAGGCAGTGTTAACACAACAAGTATAGGCAAATGTTAGAAACAAACAAACCATGTAAAATAAATGTGAATTCTGTAAGGTCTAAGCACCATAACTTGCACATTGTAAACTCTAATAGACTAGCATTTAACTCTTTAGAATTATCTCGAGTGTTCCCAGATCCAAATAATTGTAATTATAGTTTGCCTTTCGGCCATGTTGATTTACGTAAGACGTAACTTGGTTTGCAACACGAACGTGAAACAAAAACTTGTAAATATGTAAATATTGTAAAATCGATTCTTGTAAATAATAGCTTTAGTTAAAAAACATAATAAAAGTATGTGTAAGCTTGTGTAAACAACTGTAGCTTTTAGTTTAATTATAAGTAGCACTATGTATTTAATGTTAGCTTAATAATATACTATAAATATAAATTTAAAAAAAATATAAATTAATTATAAAACGGATGTATTGTAAGATGTAAATATGTGTAAATATTGTATTTGCGTTGTGTAAATATTTAATTTAAGTTAAGTTTAATTCAGAATACTGAAAACCAATATGTAAATATCAATGTAAATTGTGTCGGTTAAGCAAGAAAATTTTAAAAACAAATAAAATGTAAATATGTAAATACTTTAATTAAATGACTTTATTTGCATTTCTCCTGGTTCATTTTACTTATATTCCTATAACTAGCATACAACACAAGGAAAATCCATATTCATTATGCGCTACCTATGTACCTAGCTACCTACTACATACATTATCTGTATTTAATTCCAGTATTTTGTATTCATTTTATTTTTTGTCCATTCCTTCTTCCCTATCCTATGCTCAGCATACAACACAAGGGAAATCTCCATTCATAGGGAGCTACCTACTATCAATGTGCGTACCTACCTACGTACATGGATTTGCTCAGTATTATTATTAATATAATGCATTAATTACTGCACACAATGCCAGTCCGTGTCACCCAATGCATCTCATTATATCTGTCCTCTCGTTCCCATCATATCTTTCCGTTCGTTCCCGTTTTCATTCCTGCCATATCTGCCCATAATATCTTTCCCGTTCCTTTCCATATACCTTCCCGGATACCTTCCCAGCTACTTCGTCTTTCTCACTCCTCACACTCAAACTCACCCCACCAACCCCAAAACACTCCTATGCTATAACACACTAGGCACTTCCACAACTAATACAGTAGTCATGTGAGTTTAAAGTTGGTTGAATTATTATAAAAATTAATATTGTACATTATTTACTAATAAAAATTTATTAATTTCAAGAAATCTAATATGTAAACCATTTGTTTATTTGAGTAATTTATGCGGGGCTCAATTCTACACAACCACAGTGACAATAATTTATGAATGGTCCCTATTTAAACTACATACTCACTTACTACTACGGTAGTACTGATAGTATTTTCAAATTTTTATTTGAAAATTTATTTTTTAAAGGTAATTTAGTTGTCATTACTAAAATTACTGTAAGATTTTGCAACTAACTTTACTAAACATTTTACGACGACTGCTCTGCTGCTAATTTACTGTCATTTTCTAAAATTCTTAAAGCTTACCTATGCACTTTTTTTTTATTTCTGATTTGAAATATTTTTATTAACTACATTATTTCTGCAAATTCATTCCAAAGTTGTCAGTATCTTTATCCTTATTACCAGGAAATGGGAGCCTACCCGGGCTTTCTGGTCGTCGGACTCTGTCACGTGTGTTGATGTCAGGAGGTGAAGATGGGGAGAAAGCATAACCTTCAAACGTTGTCAAAGATTCAAATCTGAATATCTCCACTTCCTCCTAAAAGCGAAACAGACTATTTCCATCATGCACTAAAAGCAAATTTGGCTATCTCCACTTTTCACAAGACGGCAAAACGATAATTTGTGAAATTTTGTAAAGTTTCAAACGTGTAATTGAGTAAGTTGTTAGGGATCGTCCGTGAATGAAGTCATGGGTAGGGTGCGTTGGTTTAGTCAGAAAAGGGTGACAATTGTATACTTATAGGGGGTGGGTGTAAAACACAGTTAAAGAAATGTATACGCGATATATGGACGATGCCAAATGTGATAATATTTTATTTAAATATTTGAATTTGTTTTTATTTTGATTGAACTTCAAATTGTTAAAATACAAAAGCAGCGAAGTACAAACACAAACATCTTTTGCTTTAAATTCCATATTATTTATTCGTTTCTATACTTTTTAAGCGTCCCGCATGTTTTCAATAATTTTCACCAAGTTTTTTCTGCAAACTGCTGGGAATAAACTTTACCAATAAGTCACAGCATTACACACTTTTTCTTATTCCTCAGGATGTTTCGGGTTGAAACAGGTTGCTGTTCAAGTTTTGTGACTGTTTCCAGCTGCACCTCAACGTCTTGGATTTGATCATCATTCGTCGTGCTGCCATAAATTACATCCAAAGTCTGGTCTTGGAAATCAGTTGTTGTTCTTGATCTGCAAGTAACACAATTATTTTTATTGCTAAGCATTTGGTCACAATTCATGCGAATATTGCAACGTGGATTGTTTCAGTCAAAAAAATTACGGAAAAGAAGTTTCATCCTGGTCTTTCACATCTGCGATATCGTCAGTGGAATTCGAGTTAAAGAAAGTGTCAAGTGCAGTCTAAAAGTGTCAGCAAAATATAAAAACGAACACATTAGAACCTTTAATTAAATAAAAACAATCAAGTTGGTACATTATTGAACAAGTAAAACGTCGTCCAAACCTCCATGTTCCAGTTAGACGCTTCTAAAAGTCTCTGCCTCTTCCCCATTGAACGAAATGCATTTGCAATAAAGTATTTTGTTTCAATTGTGTATTGATGGTGTGGACCAAAGACACGTGTCTCATCCTTGAGAACTTCGTTGAGTAATTCAATTGATTTTTGCTCAAACCCTCCATCTCTGTACGCAAAAGCCAATTCCCATTTGAGTTTACTTTTGTCCACAATCTCACTCGCAACCTCTGATGCAGGCATTGCTTTGAGAACGTTTTCGTAGAGTTCAATTGATTTTGTAAAATCATTTGTCCTTTCTAAGACATCAGCAACTTTGACCGTGAAATCTCTGCATTCCTTCACGTCCAGAATTTTTGAAACGTGATTTGTGATGTAAACTAAATTTTCCACAATTTCACCCCCACGGTAAATTTTCCGTGTATCTAACGTTTTAATGTAATTCCATGCCTCAGTGGATAATTTAAGAAGCACCTCAGTCTCGTTTAAAAAAGTGTGTTCGTTAAAAATTGAATGTGGCTTTCGTTCCTCGTTAGCTCTCAAGTTTTCAGCTGTCGAGTCTTGAATCATTCTGTGAATAGAGAAACTGTGTAAATCAGAGTCAGCAGAGCTCAAAGATGCGATTAAAGAATAATCCTCCAAAATTTCCAACGCATTTTCAATGGATTCTTGAGCCAAGTATTTTTGAAAAAGAGCGTAAAGAAAATCATGTGGAATTCTTGTTGGGGACAAATAGGCCATAAAACAAAGGATTTTTATTGCTAACGCACCGTCTGGAAATTTTACTAGTTTCTCTACCGATATATTCCATAAAATCGACATTGTGTCGCTCATGCGCAAGGGTCTCATGTTTGCATCCAACGGCTTCTGCGCCAACACTTTTCTGCTCCCATTTTCGTACTCGTCAATCAAATTTTCAATTCCGTACTTTTTCCTTCGCTTAGTTTGCTGCCGAATGACAGCAACTGCTGCCTGCAGTGCGATGGGCAGACGACCGAAGAGATTTCCAAGTTGAGTCGCCAGTTCATAATTCTCAGCTGTTTCTTCAAGTCCAAGTCTTTGAATCACGAAGACGACGACTTCCGCTTGAGTCCAAAAATCCAGCTGAATAACTTTTTGAAGATCCCAGTTTTGATTTCGTGATGTCACAATAATTGTGGGCTCCACAAAGAAAGGAGACAGGTTTTTGGGGCGCAGTGAACGTATTCCGCTTAAGTTTAGGTCCTCATCATCGTCGAAAGCTTCTGCGTTGTCAAATACGAGAAGAATCACGTCCGCGTTGTGGAGCAGTTCATTAAAAACTTGGGTCAGAATAGTGTCAAATTCTTTGGGTTTGCCGTCAAAGTCTGTAGCAATTTTTAATCTTGTAGCAAGCTCAATGAATTGGTTTTTGGCTGAGGATTTCTCTTCTGCATCGATCCAGATAACATGGTCGTACTCATGCGCATGAAGTTGAATGTACATGCGCACGGTCTCAGTTTTGCCAATTCCGCCGGTAGCAGCAACAACTGAAAATGGCGCCTGGGTCAGAACTGTTACTTGACCGTCCTTAACGACCTTGTGAAGATCCTCAAGAAATGTTTCCCGCCCAGTGAAAGTTTGAATTGGCTTCTCAACTTTAAATCTGATATTTTTTGGCGGGGTATCCTGAGGCTAAGGAAAAATATAAATGTTTTGATGCACGATATTGAAGGTGAAGTATTAAATTGGTTTAATTCTCGTTTTTCTCAAAAAAGCAAGATCGTGTCCTTCCATTTTTAGTTCCAAACAACTGGCATACCCACACAGGAATGACGCGTAAGACGTTTTTGTTCAGATCACACATCAATGACGTCACCCAAATTAGGGATTGTCCATAAATGATATCATGAAAATATTCACATTTCAAAGATCCTAAGCTCCTTCAATTATCAGTTGAACTGCTGTGTAAATCTTACATCTCATTATCTTCAAAGTGGGATGTTAATTCAACCGCACAATCTCATTTTAAGTAGTTAAATGAAACGATTAAAACGAAATCAAATTATAAACGAAGAATCATTTTTATTTCAAAAAAATTAAAATCTTGCTGCAATTTCACATTACCTCTGCACCAAAAATTGGATGCAAAATTTTCTATTTGCAACTTAGTATTAGGGGCTTGGCTAAGGACACACAATTTGTTGCTATGAATTCTGTAATAATACAAGATTTCGGAGTTTAAAAAATCCGGCGCTTGGCGCTGGATTTGTCCACCGCGGGCCCGAAGTAGATGCTGAGCCTACAGCGAATTGTTTTAATCATTGGAAAACTTTGTTTTATAAAGAAAGGCTAACATACAGTCCTTAAAGTTTGTGCCCACAAAAAAGGGCTAAGTGAGAAGTTGTGCTGGTGAAAATGAACGGAATTTGATTGGCGCTGGTACAACTGGGTTTTATAACAGCACAGAATTGAGTTGATTAGCCGGTACGAGTGTGCTGCGTTCAAACTTTACTGGTACCACTTAGCAGGGTACAAGCGACTAAAAAGATTTTGTTGAATATTGCACCAGTACGAGAAAGAATAGTGCAAGCTTTAGTTAGCTGAGTACGCCTAGTGCCAATGCAAGTGATCATAGTAAACTAAGCACCTGTACTAGTGTTCAGGAAACGAGATTTGATGTATCCGGTACACAGGGACGAGGGGTACGGCTGGGTTTGTAAAAATCTATAATGTCATGTGATTGGGCAGTCAGGCAGGGTAGACGTACAAATTTTAAGCTCATAGGTGACAAAAACAATCAACACATTTTCATTGTTTTAGTAGAGTTTAGTTGTGATTGCTAGGTAAAAATTACTTAAAATATTTCATTGGATTTGACTTAAGTAGAAGAAGCCAATTTATTTATTAAAAATTTCTTTTTTTAGTTTAATTTTTTAAATATTTTATTGTAACAAAATAAAATAATTAATAATAATAAAAGTTTTGTAGTTTATTTAAATAATAACAACCCAAGAAACAATTTATCCAGAGTCAGGATTAAAAATTTTTCTAATTAAATGGCAAGATCTAAGAAAAAGAAAAAGAATACTAATTCGACGTCTGCGGTGCTTTCTACTTTAACTGCCGGTACTAATTGTGATCCCACTCTAGAAGAATGTCCATTTTGCGGCAAATATTACAAAGGGCTAAAAATACATTTTAGTAAATCCCACCCAATGGAATACAAAGACATGATTGCTCAATCTTATCAGAAAAATGATAATGCTGAAGATGAAGAAGACATTGTTTTGCCTGATAATAGTGATGAAATGAAAATTCTTAAGTCCAGAATTGAGGAAATAAATAACATTTTGACACCAATGCTGTTGTAACAACCTACCCAGCAAGAGTTTGCGGACATTGTTGCTACTTTTTCCAAACTTGTAAAGGACTCTAAGGATGTCCTTCCGGGACCTAAACACCCTGCCAAAAAGCAGTTTGAGGCACGTAAACGACGTGAAACTTTTGTAAATTCCCAAACAGATTATTCCAAGTCTTCTAATCCGGAACGAACCTCAAAGCGCGAAAAACAAAAAAGAAAGGAAAAGTACAATTTTGAATTAATGCAGCATTTGTACCGGTACTCTCGTCGAAAAGCAGTTACGATGTTACTCTAATCTTCATTCTCATCTAGCAGCTGCACAATTCCTCTGGAATTTATACGTGAATCCTATGACTCAAGATAGGGGGAAGCCAATAATTGTGTTTTAGAAAATTATACTATGGAATTTTCTATTGATGAGCAAGCTATAATGGACAAGAAATATGCTGTGGGTATTACCGTAGGGGATGTAAAGTGGGTAGCTTGTGGAATAAATTCTGATTCCTCTAGTGGGATGGATGGCGTAGCGATTCGCAGCATTAAGGACATCCAATGCTTTAAAACCTTTTCTTTGATTGGAACAGTGATGGAAAAGTGAAGTATGGTTCCTGATAGTTTCCGTAGAGCCAGGACAATCCTTATTCATAAAAAAGGGGAAAAAGGAGACATTAGAAACTGGAGACCAATTTCAATCTGTTCAATTCTAAGTCGCATTATTAAAAGAATATTAGATCGGAGGTTGCGAGAGTTTATATCCATTAATGAAAATAAAGTCGGTTTTTCCAGATGTCCAGGTACATTTATTAATACATCAATAATAAATGGCTGTTTACAGAAGGCTAAACAAGAAAAAGCAGATTGTTGCATTGTGTTCCTGGATGTCAGTAAGGCTTTAGAGGAGACTTCTCATTTCCATACGTCTCACACACTCAATACAAACTTACTACCATCTGCACTTAGAAACCTAGTTTTGCTGCTTTTAGAAAATAATGAAGCTCAAATTCAAACTTTTAAAGGCATGTCTAATCCTATTTTGGTCAAGACAGGTGTGTTTCAAGGTTCTCCTCTTTCACCTTAGCCATTTAATATCTCAATTGATCATGTGATTCAAGCACTTAATGAAACGGAAGTTAGTGACGCATATGGATTTTTTCTTGATAAAAATGTCCCAAAAGTTTCAGGCCAAGGTTTTGCAGATGACATAGCTCTAGCGTCAGATTCAATAGATGGGGCTAGGCAGCTGACAAAAATTGCTATTTCTGAATTTAATAAGGTTGGTTATCAGATCAATATTAACAAATGCAAAGTGATAAACATTCGGTAGGGTAAGCTTTGTGAAGACCCACTTATTGTTGATGATCACAATACTACTAAAGCTATTAAAGAAGGTGAAACAGTACGATATCTTGGCGTTAACGTCAAGAATGAAATATCATTTAATCCTGCTACAATTATTAAAAATTTTACGAAGGATCTACAAAATCTTGTTGGAACATCAATGATGTTTCCTAATCAAAAAATAGCGATTATAAATCAGTATTTATGGCCCTGCTTGACGTATTCTCTTCAGACTGCTCCATTAAATAAGCTCCCAAACGCATTTCTTAAAGACTTTGATAAAATAATTAGGAGTTCAGTCAAAGAGATTCTTGCAATTCCACATGACTCGCATAATGCTCTTCTGTATACGTCTAAAAAGTTTAGAGGCCTTCAAGTAATGCGATTCACCTGGGAGGCATTTGTTTAACATTATAATATATGTGTCGTTTTGCTTAGCTCAGAAGATAAATATTTGCCGTTTGTCACAGATTTGCAAGCGGAAATGAAAATTTGCATTGACGCTCTTTAATTAAATCATGATGTTGTAGTTCAACAAGAATCTTGTCCCAAAACAAAGCCTGGAAAAGTACTTCGGGATATTTTAAGGAACCAAGAGTTTGAAAGATGGTGTTCTTTTCCACTTCGGGGTCAAGAAGTTAAAGTGTATAAGGACTGCCCCTATGCAAATCGAATAATTATTGATAAATGTGGATTAACATCATTAGAGTGGGTGAATGCATTAAAAATGAGTGCAAACGTTTTTCCGGTTAAAGCTATTCTAGGGCGTTCTCTAGAATTATCCCTTTGCAGACACTCTAAGGAGAAAGAAACCCTTGCTAATGTTCTAGGAAAATGCCATGTGGGTAACTTACTGAGGAATAGTAGACATCATGAGGTGCAATCAATAATTGCAAATCATCTTAAGACGCTGGACTAGAATGTTTTTGAGGAAGTATCAGATGGTGCTTTTAAACGTGTGGACATTATATGCTGGTGAACGGAGTCCAAGACTGGATATATTTTGGATCCTACTATACGTATAGAGCAAAATTTAGGTCAGGCCGAGGAGGTTAACATTGAAAAACAAGCTCACTATAATCCCTGTATTCCTTACTTTCTGGGAAAATATCAACTTAAGAAGTTAGAAGTTGTTGGTCTCCTCGTAGGTGCTCGTGGCCCGATTCCTGCCTTTTTTGAATCATTTCTATAAGATATGCGACTTCCCTCAACCATGATAAATGAAATTGTGATTGCTACTATCCGAGGCTCTTGTCGAATTGCCCATAATCATTCATACAATATGAACTTACGTAACAGCTAGTTTTTAAAATAACGATTTCTAAAAAACAGTTTCTATAATTATTCTAAAGCTTTTAAATCTTCCTAAAAATGTATATTGTTCTTACTGTGTCTTTATGGCAAACGTTATTGTAACGTCAGTTGTAAATAAATATTTACGTTCTCTCAATAGGTTCAGTTCAGTATTGATGGCTTAAAAAAACGTTTACCTGATACATAATTCAAGTGACGTCATTTACACATCACCCCAATAAGCGACTGATATTTTGTTGAAGTCATTTACAGACGATCCTAATAAACGAGTAATATTTTTTGACGTCATTTACAGACGACCCCAATAAACGAGTGATATTTTTGTGATGTCATTTACGTACGATCCTAATAAACTGTAATATTTGTTGTGACGGCATTTACGGACGACACCAATAAACAAGTTTTGTTTTTTTGACGTCATTTACAGACGATACTGTTAAACGAGTAATATTTTCTTAACGTCATTTACGGACGATCCTAATAAACGAGTGATATTTTTGTAGTGTCATTCACGGACGATCCCAATAAACAGTAATATTTTTTGTGACGTCATGTACGGCCGATCTCAATAAATGGCTATATTGTTTGAGACCCTATTTACAGACGATCTTGATTAAGGAGTGATATGTATGTGACGTCATTTAAGTTGGATTATACCTCGTAGTACTTGGCTTTATATCTGCCCATATGCTCCAGGTGTACTTACAGTATATGATGCTACTCACTGAGTCTATTTTATCTACGTATTAAATAATCAAGACCACTCAAGAGTAAACATGTTCCAGCGAATCTTGCTTAAAGACTAACTTTATTTTAACATCACACATTCATAATTTCAGTCACATAGAGTTCCAATTATGTCATTCATGTTACAAATAAGTGGGGCAGCTATATTAAATAGCTGCTGTTTATAACTAATGAGGGGCGACTATTCATATAATAGTCGCCAATACATATAGTACATATCTACATTATGAAGGGGCGAGCATTGATAATGCTCGCCAATACAATTGTAACCTAAATACAATAAGTGTCTTGAGTTTGCTGACTGAGACTTCTCTTCATCATCAGTTTCCACGAACTCCAGTGCTTACCATGAACCCTTTAAGATCTCATGGTATCAGCACGTACACACTACCTCCAACTCACACAATGCTGACGTTTGTACAACGCTCAGCATCACGCCACAACACAATAGGCACGAATGCTGACACATATCCTCTGATCTGTGACCTTAGGTGGACGCACCCAAGACGTCTCCACCGACACCTCCAACATCCTCCTCATTCGGCCTTGTGCCACGTCCACCAACTGCAACTTGTTGCTGAGGTGGAGAGGGATGCAATCCCATTATCATATTTCTAATTCTGTTTGCCCGCTCCTTCGTCAAAACCACCAACCGAGGAGGACTTCTGGATCCAGATGAACTGGTGAATGAACTCATGCCCCGTCCAGGTAGCACACTGCTCCCGCTAGAGTCCAGGTTCTCTCCAGGCGCTGAGCCCAAGCTATCGTTTAGAAGTGCTATGAGGCTCTCATCACTTCCTTCTCCTCCTGGTAAGTTCCGACGCACTCTCTATGTCCATTGCAGTTTGCAGGCCAGTACAAATCCTAGACCAACTCCTATAAACAAGAGTACACACAAACAAGTAATTAAAACTGTCCAGAAATGGGATGTTTCTCCGCCGTCCCTCCTTACTACAGTATAATACGAACCTTCCTCAAGTTCCGTATTAACCCTTGTCCAATTCAAATCGCCTCCGAGATGAAATGCCGCCGTCTCTGCAAACAAAGGATCCACATACTCTGTGTAGCTGAGGTCTACCATCGCCACTTCAAACTTCACTTTGTTGATCATAAACGATGATGTTAAGGGTAGAGTGAGTACTTCCCTCGGACACTGTTGAGCTGCTCTGGGTCCTATCGTGTAATTGGAGCCATAACAATAAATAAAATATATATCATTATACAGCTTCACTTGGACAAAATCCTTGAAGTCATCCTTCAATAGGTTACTACAACCCATTGAAACAACTGGAGCGGTCTCCGTTTGAGAAACCAAACCATTCCTACACTGGCTGTATGAGGAAACTACTAGATTCCCTAGATAGGGCAATCTCAAATTTATATCATACAAACAGTCCTCCTGCCTAGATAGAAGAGCATTAGTTGGCCCTATGTATTCTAGTCTGCAGGTCTTACCTTGCTGGTTTTTCACTATCAAGATAAACGGATCTGCCTCCACCAGCACCAAGTCCTCGTTCACCTTCGGGACCAAGAAATCGAGGAAGAGTTTACTCCTATCCTCGCTTAATCTGCACTCTTTAGGTTGAGAGTAACGGAGAGGACAATTTCCCTCACATGGTAGCGTCAAGTTCATGAAGTCTATGAAAGCACCTGAAATTTTCCCGTCTCTCCACTCTCGGTTAAAATCTTGAATGATGGAACGCCCGATCAATAATCTCCCCACTATATAGGAGATCATAAAATTCGCCTCCAGATTCTTCGACTTGAAGTCCTCAAAGTCCACTTTGATCATCTCCGTCCTCAACAGTACTTTGATCAGCTCCTCCTGGAGGTGATGTATGTTCTTGTCATTAGTCGCAATCCTAAAGGCCAGGTCATTCAGTCTATTTTCCAGATCACCCGTGATATCTCTCAGATTATCTATCTTGTCTTTATTAGACAGAGAAGTCGTCAGCCCAGCAACCCCTATACCTGCGCTGGCAATCAACACGATCAGTGTGACTCCGAGCACCAAGGGACTCCTCTTGCCTCTGGTAGATATCCATTTCTTCGTAGGACAAATTTTCTCAAGTTCATCGAGAAAATACTCCGAGTACGCCTCTACGCATCTTTTGCGTATGTCACCACTCAGCTCTCCATTTGAGCGGTCCTCCTTCACCACCGCACACGGTGATAAGAGTGATACCATCATATGTATCAACTCAAACCCTCCTGCAACTGGACTCGGGTGCTGTCTCCATAGCACATTACTCGTCTTAGTCTGAGCCTGAATGATTGCGAAGACACACATCAACATTAACACGTTTAGCATAAATGCTGACATTCCGTGGAGCTTCCCTGTTACTATACTCTGCTTTTCCAGTTCCTCAGTTTTCTTGTTTCGGATCTTTTTGTCATATGATGGCATTTTCTCGTACTGATCTATCTCCTCCTTCGTCACAACAGGCAACCGATTAAGGTTTATCCTGTTCATCTGATCCTGGAGTTGGTCATAGGGTAGAGCCTTTGTAAAGGAGTCCGCCAACTGCTCTGTAAATGGCTTCCATATCAAATCAATCTTCCCTTTCTCAATTTGTTCCCGGACATAATGATATCTTACATCAATATGCTTGGTCCTCTGATGGAACTCCGGGTTCTTTGCCAGTCGAATGGCACTCTGGTTGTCCACCCGAAACTTTCATTGGGCCGTCCATTGTAAAGCCCAACTCCTCCATGAATCGAGTTAGCCATATAGCCTCTTTACTTGTCTCTGATAACGCTATGTATTCAGATTCCATAGACGATAATGCTACACAGTGCTGTTACTGGGACCGCCATATTACTGGGCACCCGTTAATTGTGAAAACCATCCCGGTGGTTGATTTCCTCTGCACATGGTCTCCTGCATAGTCGGCATCCGAGTAGCCTACTATTGCTATCTCATTCACTGGGTTGAAGGCGACTCCTTTATAATCCGTCTCCTTCAAGTACTTCAATACGTACTTGGCCGCTTCCCAATGCTCTTGACAATATCCAGTTAAGTACCTTGATAGCTTAGCTACTGGATAAGCTATATCCGGACGAGTATGCCTCGCGATATATAGCAATCCTCCAATCAGCTCCTGATATGGGTACTTAAACTCTTGAATCGACAGTTTATCTGCATTCCAATTTGCGACCATAGGAATTTTCTTCCCTTTGACATCCAACATGCTAAACCTGTCGAATAGCTCCCGTACATAGTGTCCCTGAGAAATCCGTATCTCACCACTCTCCAGCATCTCAATCCTCACACAAAGGAAGACTGTTGGTGGACCGTCCGTAATGGTCAGTATTTCAGCCATCTGATCGAGAATCCAATTTATCAATTCTCGAGACTGACACATTAACAGTCCATCATCTACATAGATGGTTATGTACGTCAGATACCTATCAAAAGTACCTACGAACGTACATGGATCACTCAGCGTAGCTATAAATCCAAGTTTCTGAAGGATGACCCTTAGTTTCTCGTTCCATATGCAGGGTGCTTGTTTCAGACCATATAAACTTTTGACAAGTAAACATATCAAGTCTTCACCTTCCCCTTCTCCCTCGATGAAACCCTAAGGCTGTTCCATATAAACCTCTTCGAGAAGTTCTCCATACAGAAAGGCTGTCTTCACATCGAACTGGACAATATGGAAACGACCTGCCGCCGCTATGGCCAGCAGTGTCCGTACAGATTCAAATCTGCACACAGAGGCAAAGGTCTCATTGTAGTCCAGGCCGTGGATTTGTTTATATCCTCTAGCCACACAACGCGCTTTCTTCTGTATAGGTCTGCCTTGTGCATCCCTCTTTAGAGTATATACCCATCGTGAGGTAAGTACTCTACGACCCTTTGGCCGTGGCACCAACTTCCACGTACAATTCTCAAAAAGACTATTCATCTCTTCTCTCATTGCGTTGGTCCAATCAGTCCTGTCCTTCCCTTCCATAGCTTGCTTATAAGTCCTAGGAACTCCTGGTTCCGCTGGTACTTCTATGTCCTTGGCCAGGTCCAATTCCTTCAAGTTATCTAAGGATAGGATCGCCGCGGTCATTGCAAAGAACTCTCCCGTCCCATACTCCTCTGTAGGCAGTAAAGGATCGACTCCAAGTCTTACTATGGGAGGAATGGCCTTCCGATCTCGTAACGTTCGTTTGGGTACAGGCTCAGCCTCTTCAGCTGTAGTTGCCTTCCTAGAGCCCTTCTTTTTATCTGTCTTGCCTTTTTTCCTAAATGACATAGAGAACAGAGGCTCTAATGATTCCTTGCTTTTACTAGAGAATTTCTTAATTCCCTTTTTTACAATCGAGTCATTCATTCTGCCTCCAGCACCTTCCTTTGGTGCTTCACCCATCTCCACATCAGCTGGAGGGTCCAAGTCTCCGGCCTGAGAGGCATTACAATCTAATACTTCTTCAGTACCACTTCCCTCCTCAGTGTGAACACCAGCATTTCCATCCTTGTTCTTCTCCTCCTCAGTCTCCGAGTCCTCAGTGTCACGATCAATGACTAAGTCCCAGCTCGAACCACTGGACACGTCCGACTCCTCCGGATTTAAAGATTTTTGATTTGTTGTTGTTGGTGTAGGTGTTTTCTTTATCGTTACCGGTCGTCTGCTTGGTCCAGGACCTTCATGGCCCAGTGATGACAAGTCCACAGTTACCTTTGTTACTGTATTCCCTCCTTCATTCACTGGTCCACCTACCTTTTCGTTCTCTATGTAGAACATCAAGGTTTTCTCGTCATTACTTAAATGACATTTTGACACTGGAAGTGTAGTGAAGTTTGGCTCTTCTTCATTATAGAAGTCTGTAGCCACCTGCTCCATGGATGCTCCTATCCCATCACTTCCTCCAGCTGCTTGATCCGACGAAAGTGTGTTTTCCACCAACTCTTCGTCATCAATGCTAGTGTCCAGGAAAGTTTCCGTTAAAATTTTGTTTGGATCTTTTAACTTTGAATTTTCCTCAAGCGAGGCATCATCTTCTGCTACAGTGATGTGCCGCATAGGTACCACAATCATCCTCTGTTTATCGTAGATCCTATAATTTTTCGGATCTTGATCGTAGCCTACCATGAAGCCTGCCCTCGCCTTTTCGGCCCAATTTTGGCCGGGTTCCCTCCTTACCAGAAAATAGACTTGAGAACCGAACACCCTGAGGTGTTGTACGGACGGTTTTCTACCGAAGATTCTCTCAAACGGAGTCCTAAATTTGCTCCGTTTGTTCAGCAGTCTATTCAATAAATAGACAGCGCAATCCACGGCTTCCGCCCAGAACTTCGCGGGTAGCCCCAACGCGTTTAGCATCGTTCGGGCAGCTTCCTTGACAGTCCGGTTTTCCCTCTCAATTAGTCCATTAGACTGCGGGCAATACGGGGGGGACCTCTCTACCTTGATTCCTATCTTTTGTTTGAGTTCACGTTCAAGCTCTTGGCTAATGAACTCTCCTCCTCCATCCGTCTTAACATACTTGGTCCTTCTCCCGGTGTGTGTCTTCATCGTGGCAATGTACTCAAGGATTTTATCTGAGGCTTCGTTCTTCTTTTTAAGAAAATAAGCTCCCCTATATCCAGTTGCCACATCCTTGCACAACATAAAGTATTTAGCTCCGCCAAGCGATCGTATTGACTGCTTCCCTGACAGATCTATCGCAACTTTCTCACCAGGTCTCAAGTGGTCAGACTCAGGGCCGGATTAGCGCAAAAAAGCGCGGGTGTGCTGACATATCCTGCATTTTGCTCATTTGTGCTAGTCTAAATTCAAAGGAAAAGGCGCGGGTGTGCTAGCACATCCGCCACCGTGGGCTAATCCGGGCCTGGTCAGACTGAGGCACAGATGGAAATGACTTCCTAGTCATTTTGTTTTTAATGCAATCTTTGCATCCGATTTGGTCACAAATGGCGTTGGGCGGTAGACCCCACACGGCATTTTCTTTCGCAGTATCCTATATATACTGCGTGTTCACATGGTCAAATCTTTCATGCCATTTACTAATTGGGACTCTCTTGGCCGCCAAGGCCAGGAGGAAGACGAAAGGCTTGAAGATCATCTCTGCAATTCCATCAGTGCAGACTACACGATACAGGTCTGGATCCTCCTCGTTCCTAGATTCAAAGTGGACAGTTATGCCCTGCTTAATATTCTTATAACCCACTTCCGTCATCCTTACTTCCGAGAATAAATTGTGCATCCCCGAAGCATAGATTACATTTGTTTAATTATAATCTATCCACTTCTTATCAGCCGATTTAGCTATAACGGGAACAGTCCCCAAACCATGCGCGTAAATAACACTCCGGTCGGCTACTGTAATGGTTTTAGGTCGTTTGAACTCTGTTATGTCACTGAACCACTCAGCTACTCCACAGTAGTGAGCGTTAGCACCCAAATCAACGATCCACGTGAAGTCTTGTGAGTCCACATTCTTAATTCGTTTCTGTCGAATGTTTCTGTTCCTTCTTGCCATATGAGCTCTGTAGAAGCCAGGAGAATTTGTTTTCACATCCTTTTCGGACGGCTTACTTTTTTCCCCTTTCTTCTCCTCACCATTATCCGACTTTTTGTCAGGACATTCATGTCTGTAATGTCCTATTTTTCCACAGCAGAAGCACTTGGCTTTCGCCCTTGCTGCTTCCCGCTGCTTTTCCGTTTTTGGTTTACCACCTTTCTTCTTGCTTCCTCCACCTTCTCCACCGCCAGCTTCTCCAGCGACAAAAGCCTTATTTTCGACTTTCCTTGCCGCTGTCACTAGCCCGTCTACTTTCAACGCTTTTATCCGTGAAAGTAGTTCCGCCAGCGTCTTGCGATCATTAGGTGTCGCATTCCAGGACTCCCTAAAATACTCAAAATTAGGGCCAAGAGTCTCTAATACTTTACCTATTTGCATCGCTGGCCGTATGGGCTGACCCTTCGTACTCAGCTCCATGGCTATGGCTGCTAGCTCGTTGTAGATGTCTAGGGGAGTTGCCCCAGATGATGGTTTCCACTGGTTATATCCCAGCTCCGTCGCCGTCATGTTGGCCGCACTGGTGTCACAATTAAGTGCCTCCAGTGTTGTATACATCTCTCTAGATGTAAGGCAGCTCTGAGTGTGCACTTGAAGAGGATCCAAGATTGTCGTTAATAAAATCGACATCGCATCTACATTCTTCTCATCCCACTCTGCTTGTAATGTTTCCAGGGATTTAGTCGAATTCGGCCCGGAGCCCGGAACAGCTGTTGGCCGTTCCTCCGTCCCACTCACTACTCCCCACACTTTTGCCTGTTTCAACACTGTACTCAATTGCCGATTCCACCGAGCAAAATTTCTATCCGTTAAGGTCATAATGCTCCTCGGGTCAACGCGATTCACCGACAAGATTATTTTAAACTCTCAAAAATTATTTTTACTCTTAAAAACAAAATCAGTTATCTAAAATAATCCCAGATTATACTGTTACTCACCGTATGATTGTTTCCAAATTCAAACAAAAATATCTCCGTTATCTATAATCTGATTAAACTTTCAACTAATAAGATGTTCTTCACACTTGCTATTAATAGTTTAAACTGTTTTTTCTCACTAAAGTATGCTTAATCACAAAAAAAAAACTTACTTATCCGTGCTGAAAAACAACGTGTTGGATTATACCTCGTAGTACTTGGCTTTATATCTGCCTATATGCTTTAGGTGTACCTACAGTATATGATGCTACTCACTGAGTCTATTTTATCTACGTATTAAATAATCAAGACCACTCAAGAGTAAACATGTTCCAGCGAATCTTGCTTAAAGACTAACTTTATTTTAACATCACACATTCATAATTTCAGTCACATAGAGTTCTAATTATGTCATTCATGTTACAAATAAGTGGGGCAGCTATATTAAATAGCTGCCGTTTATAACTAATGAGGGGCGACTATTCATATAATAGTCGCCAATACATATAGTACATATCTACATTATGGAGGGGCGAGCATTGATAATGCTCGCCAATACAATTGTAACCTAAATACAATAAGTGTCTTGAGTTTGCTGACTGAGACTTCTCTTCATCATCAGTTTCCACGAACTCCAGTGCTCACCATGAACCCTTTAAGATCTCATGGTATCGCACGTACACACTACCTCCAACTCACACAATGCTGACGTTTCTACAACGCTCAGCATCACGCCACAACACAATAGGCACGAATGCTGACACATATCCTCTAATCTGTGACCTTAGGTGGACGCACCCAAGACGTCTCCACCGACACCTCCAACAATTTACAGGCGATCCCAATAAACCTGGTATATTTTTTGTGACGTCATTTGTGGACCATCCTGCCATTTCCCTCCCCCCCCCCCCTCCTTCCTGCCATTCAATCTGGTTTGTTGAAGCTGGTAGCAATACATTAAGATTTACTTGTTTTTGTGCTCACAGCAGCACGACACTACTGGGTTCACGACGCACACAAGATATCACGTGCAAAGCCCATAGTCTTTTTAAGAAAACAATGAAGCATAGAATGTTTAAGCGACGAAAGCACTCACAAATGCTGTTATGATCTAGGCAAGTAGGGGTACTTGAAAATTTCCGATTCGCTCGCACTATATAATTAGCTATATAGACGAAAGACGAAAGGTGAGTCACTCGGAAAATGTAATACGGACATCATTTGTGAACACTCTGTTTCGTATGTCGCTGAGGTACACGGTAATTAAACAGTGTAGAACATGCGGTAAACGTACTGCCTACATACCTACCCACTTACTTTTATGATGAAGTATGTATTTGCGTGTAAAGAGTACCGACTTCCGTTTTCCTCAAAAAGCTTAAAGCTCAAAATCGCTAAAAAAGTTGGTCTTTTAAAATTAGGGTTACTAATTGGTTAATTGTAAAAAAGTGGTTGATCCGATCGACCTATAAAACAATAGGGCACTTTGCGCTCGCTTTTTTGGTTATTTAAAAATTGTTTAAAGGAAATTAGTTAAGAATTGTGACCTGTAGAGCATGACAAACAGACAGACCCGAAATCGACAGACATACAGACAGACGGACATGACCATTGCAATAGATGCTTTAGATGCTGAGCAAGCATCTATTGGTCTAGTGTCTGGTGTCTGTCTGTCTGTCTGTCTGTCTGTCTGTCCGCATGTCGGTTGGTCGCACGCTACAGGTCGCATTTTTGAAGATTTTAAATTAAAACCTTTTGTAATCGCCCAAAAAAGCGAGGGAGAAGTGCTGTATAGTTTTTGGTTATTATTACCTACATTCTACATAATTTACCGGATTTTTGAAAATTCTGCAATACTAGACCGATTTCATCGAGCCATATATCATTGGAAAGCTAATCGCCAGTAAAATTCAAATTTAGGAACGGGCCTCAATTTTAACAAAACGTTTTCAAAATAACGGTCTTTTAATTTTTAAATGCCGCCAAAAATGTGTTGCATGGGTCACAATCAAAAAACGAAAAACAAGGTCCCTGCTTATTTTTGAAGAGCTTTCCAATGATATATCACTCGACACAATCCGTTAAAATTTTTTAATTTGCAATTTTGTTATTTCGAAACCATTTAAAAACTAATAACAATCGTGCGTGCACACTAAGTTATTTACATTTGCCAAATTGTTACCGTTCGAATAATATATCAAGTTAGTTTATTTTCATTGAGTAACTGGTCGAAATCTTCATTTAACACTATTTTTAAAACTTAAGCGGGAAATTCAAACATTGGAATTTACAAATGGTAATTGCACATACTACCACCATTGGTCACCAAAAGATGCAGTTCAAAATAATGATGCCATAAAATTACACTCGCTCCACGCCGTCCACTTCATACCGATTTTAGCATTAAAGAGTAATACCCCATATTACTGTTAAGGCTACCAAAAAACAAGGGCTTTAGCCCTTGTTTTTTCAATTTATAGTTTGTTTGCAATTAACAGTTAAACCGACCAAGAATAAACTCTATTTTTCAAGATAAAAAAAAGGGCAAAAAATACATGGAAGGTACATACGGAGCTGAGAGCTTGTCAACTTTCGCCATTGAAAATACACATGGAAAATTTTCACGAGTTTCCAATGCGAGTAAAGGTACTGCTCACAATATGTACGTTCACATGCCACTCTAGTGTAGTGGTCGTGGTTCGTGGTACTGGGACTGCGACATGGAGGAGAAAAATATCCACGCTCAATACTGGAGTCCACACATCGAGCACCAGTTTAGCTACTCTCCTTCCTCGACAAACCTATAGGTATATAAGTGTTCGGGGGTCGTCCACAATGACGTCCTTGGACAAAATAAACATACAAAGGTATATAGGTTAATTATTTGGACAAAATAAACATACATAGGTATATACGTTATTAATGTTCGGGGGTCGTCCACAATGACGTCCTTAGACAAAATAAACATACAAAGGTATATAGATGTTCGGGGGTCGTCCACAATGACGTCCTTGGACAAAATAAACATGCATAGGTATATAGGTTATTAATGTTCGGGGGTCGTCCACAATGACGTCCTTGGACAAAATAAACAAACAAAGGTATATAGGTTATTAATTTGGACAACATAAACATACATAGGTATATACGTTAATAATGTTCGGGGGTCGTCCACAATGACGTCCTTAGACAAAATAAACATACAAAGGTATATAGATGTTCGGGGGTCGTCCACAATGACGTCCTTGGACAAAATAAACATACATAGGTATATAGGTTGATAATGTTCAGGGGTCGTCCACAATGACGTCCTTGGACAAAATAAACATACATAGGTATATACGTTATTAATGTTCGGGGGTCGTCCACAATGACTTCCTTGGACAAAATAAACATACATAGGTATATAGGTTAATAATGTTCGGGGGTCGTCCACAATGACGTCCTTGGACAAAATAAACATATAAAGGTATATAGGTTATTAATTTGGACAACATAAACATACATAGGTATATACGTTATTTGTGTTCGGGGGTCGTCCACAATGACGTCCTTGGACAAAATAAACATACAAAGGTATATAGGTTTTTAATGTCCACAAAGACGTCCCTGGACAAAATAAAAATACATAGGTTTATAGGTTATTAATGTTCGGGGGTCGTCAACAATGACGTCCTTGATCAAAATAAACATGCATAGGTATATAGGTTAATAATGTTCGGGGGTCTTCAACAATGACGTCCTTGGACAAAATAAACATACATTGGTATAAAGGTTATAATTTAAAATTGTTCAAGGGTCGTCTACAATAACGTCCCTGGACAAAATAAACATACAGGTATATAGGTTAATAATTTTCAGGGGTCGTCCACAATGACGTCCTTGGAAAAAATAACATAGTTTTTATTTAACAATATGCGATAAACATACCTCGGTTAATACTATTCAGAGATCGTCCATAATGACGTCTATTGAAAAAATACCATAGTATTTAATACCCTTATTTCTAACTTTTAAATATTTTCTAACCTAGATTATTTATGTTCAGGAGTCGTCTAAAATGACGTCCTTCAAAAACATAACATAGTTTTTACTCTCACCCTTTCCAACCTAAAAAATGTTTTCAACCTTTTTAACAGTATGCAATAAACATACCGAAGTATATGGGTTAATATTATTTAAGGATCGTTCATATTGACGTCATTCGAATATCATAGTTTTAGGTACCCGCTTTATAACTGTATAATATTTTCGAACCTTTCTTTTTAACTGCTTGCCACGTACATTGGTATATTTGCTATTGATAGTAGGGGAGGCTCCATAAATGACGTCATTTGTGAATAGTGCAATTTATAAATATTCTTTAGCTATATTTAACCACATGCTACGTACATTCGTTTATGGCTTATTGATGGTAGGGGAGCTTCCACAAATCTTATATCATCTTTTAGCTTAACAGAAATTGTCTTGCGCCTTTGTGAAAGCTCAGCATCTACTTCGGGCCCGCGCCCAGTCGACAAATCCGGCGCGAAGCGCCGGATTTTTTAAAAATGAGATCATTTGTGTTATTTGTTCGATTCATCTAGATACGTTGTGCTTCATCCAGACTATAACCATAGGAAGGTACCTATGATAGTCATTGAGTTTAAACTGAAAAGCGCGAAATCTATACACACTGCCTATGACGGTTATCGATGGTAGATTACAGTCAATTGGCAAACCAACCTCAATTGACTGTAATCGCGTATACCTATAATAGTCTGGACGGAGCTTTACTGTATTGAATTGTTAAGGTCAAAGTTCAACTAAACTAAATTTTTAAAATCACAAACGTATTTTTTATAGAAAATATCTTGACACTAGTAAATACCAGCAAATAACGGAATCAAGTGGCAAATACAAGTAAATACGTATCTGTAGGCTAAAACTATGTAACAAAGCTGCTAATTTTATTCTAGAAACAACTAAAATCAAGTAGTTTCCAATTTAAGGAAACAAAAAATATCTGTCATGCTATGCTACACAAACTAGTTTGCCATTTAATGAAGTAATTAAATTCTGCACCTTAAAGTGGCTATTATTGCATTCCGCACTACAGTAGAGTTGAGCAGTAGCAGAGTAAGTAAAGTAGTTTGCACTTTTCTAGGTTAAAAAATACATTCTAGACTTTTTTGTGCCGTCATTTATAGACGACCCCCAATTCGGGTTACGTCATTTATGTGTCATTCCAATAAAACCGTTCAATACGTCTTACGCGTCATCCTTGTGTGGTTATGCTCGTTGTTTGCAGCTAAAAATAGAAGGACACCATTTTGCTTTTAAGAAATAGTGGAAGGAAACCAATTTGATACTCCACCCTCGATATGCTGCATTCGATGTTACAAAATTTACTTAAAAGTGAACAAGTTTATGCCATATCTGAAAAAAAATCCTAAATCAGCTGATAAATGGTTGCGCTGCAAGTAGGTTACTAACAGTTTTGCTCACCTGAGATGCCATTGCAATGCTTACGTCACGCGCAGTAAAATTCCCGGCCACGTTTATTTCTATATTATTGTGGTTGCCCTTCATTTCAGGAATCAAGACTGAATATTGTGCGATAGTTTTTCAACTAAATGAGAGGTTAGCAGTGCTGCCAAAGGTACATAAAACGCGATCTACTTCAATCCTACACGACTACAAGGCACATGACATTTGCATGGGAATGGTTTTACATTTCACATGTTACCCGCGAATTTCAAAATCTGCCACTCGAAAAAAATTAGGCTAGTTTTAAATAGCACTTATCTAAAGTAACTCGACTGCATTTGGCGTTTTTCGGTCATAATGGCCGGCCAAAGTAAAAAATTCAAATTTTGACTTTGAAGCACCCTGTAGCTTTCATTTTTTAACCGACTTTGGCGAAATTTGGTTTTTTCTAATTCTTAGACAGTTCTTTCAAAAGTTATTTCAGCATTTTTTAAAATTCGAAAATTTTCATTTTTTTGAAAAAAGCAATTTCAAAATCTAGGCCTTAAAAGTATAATTTTTTTTGTACTTTTTTGAAAAAAATTAAAAATTTCGAATTTTGAAGAATCTTGTTATTTCTTTTTAAAAAACTGCCTAAGGATTAGAAAAATCCAAATTTCGTCGAAATCAGCTAAAAAATAAAGTATCTACAGGGAGCCAAAAAGTCAAAATTTGAAATTTTTAAAACTTTTGCGGGCCACTGTGACCGAAAAACGCAAAATGCTGTCGAGTTACATTTGATCTGTGCCATTTAAAACTCGCCAGATTTTTTTTGAGTGGCAGGTTTTGAAATTGGCGGGTAACATGTGAAACCATTCTCTTGTTAGAACAATGAAATATTTTGTATTTCAGAACTTACATTTTAACGGCAACGACAGCAGCTTCTTCACTTTAGAGTCCTAATAGGCACACGCTAAGTGTTTTCGCTGTGTAGAATATTAACCGAATAATTTAATGTGCTACAATTAATTTCGACCAGAAGCTGATTGTGTATGTGTTTAAAATTTAATCAAAACATTTCGTATTTTCGTACTATCAATAATATTGTTTTTAAATTGTTTGACAGTCAATGTGTCAGTGGCCATTTACACGCCTACAAAGAAAACTCCAAAAAGGGTGGAAATGTAAAATAATAAAAAATGTTTTGAAATGCAAGAATGGGCCAGGTTTAAAATAAGTTAAAAATGAATTTAAGAAATCAAAAAAATATTCGTCTTGCATATAACATGCACTTAAAATATGCTGGTCTTGTGTGATAAGCTACACTCGTGAGTAAAGGAAAACTTGGCACTAAATCAATACTACTAGTAACACCATACGATGGCCTTTAAATTCAAGACATTTAATATTTATTGCGTAATGGGGGGTCCATAAATAATGTCACGATTATTATCACTCTTTCAGCTCCCCCCAAACCACCATGCCAGCACTTAAGCATTGTCTAAACGGCTATCTCTAACATGTCATGTCACTAATGTCTGACAAGACCCACCCATCATACCAATAACATTATTTATGGACGATCCCTCAAAAGCTTTTTGCCCATGTATTTTTAGCTCCTACCACCTCCACATTAAAATACGTTGTTTTCAAGTTTTCCTCTTTAAATTACTTGAGTAATAAATCGAAATAGAAACCGCAAACTTTTGACACTCCCGTCAATTTTCTCAATTTTCCTCTTACCAAAGTTTGACGACAGGCTTTTCTTTAAATTTTATGCAAAAATCAATTCTATGCTGATGACAGGGGTCATAGGGAATTAGGAATGGGTATATCTGCATGACAGTATTTATGGATGACCCCTAAAATAATTGCAAGGATATATACCTACAATGATTTTAATAACGTTCAATCTTTAATCGATTTGTCAATTGAATAATTCTTAGCTTTAACATGCTGCATGTGTTTTTACTTTTACGCATTCGATTTACAACGTGAACCGTGAACGGAACCGGAATTGATACCGTGATCAGGACCGTCAGTTCGATTCTGTACATTACTGTAAGCTCTTGATATTTTCGAGTTTTCGGAGTCCAAGGTCAAAGCCGGACCGGCATCGGAAGGATCCTTCAAGCATATTGTCCAAATGGGTGAAAAACATTCTTGAATAGTTTCCACCAATCTACAACATAGTTCAGTTTAGTTATTTAGCTTATTAATTATAACACTTACTCATACCTGCAATTTTAATTAAGAAAGGACCGTTCACAAATAATGTCATGGAAATATGCACATTTTTGTGCACCATATGACCACTTTGTCATCAACTTAATCATGGTCTACTTAAATGACTATCTAGTTAAATTAAAGCATAAAATTTAAATAATTTGTATAGATTATTACCTGTAATTATTTTGTGGTGCAGTTCCCGGACTTCTGTCCGATCCACGTCTTCTTCAAGGCCCACAATTTCCAAGCCAGCACCCGCACTCGCACAGCTCTCTTCTTGTATCAGCTGGTTCTGAATGACGGCTACACAGGAAAAACAAAATATTCCTGTCCAAACGCTTCGAATGCGAGGGGAGCAGAAGGTGGTGGGCATTTTTTTGCTTTAGTCTTGACTGATTATTTTCTGCAGGGATTTTTAAGCTTAGCTCACGCTCTGTCGTACAACAGGTGGGCTAAAATTTACTTTGTAATTTTATTTTCTTCTCAAAACAAATTTAAAGTTTCACGAATTTCTAGTGCACTACTCACATTTACTATTCACGGAAGATCTACGGATGCTATGGGTAAACTGATGCAAAATTTTGAATTAAAAATTTGAGGAAAACAATTAATTGCAGTCGTTAATATTCCGAGTCGCATCTTGTCCACTTTTATTTCGTTTTACACATACCCACAATTTTTAAAGAAATCAAAAAAACAAATGAAATTCCAATCAGTGTTGATTCTCCAAAATACATGTAAAGGATCTTTCACAAATAATGTCATCTGACAATCAATCACTATCAGTATATACTTGACTAGTAAAACTGTGTTCTAGTTTCAATGAGCAGCAAATTAAATGTAAATAGTTTTCATGTCTCACGTAGAGTAAATTATAGTCAGTTTTGTTTCACGGATTTAACATCGGTCTGCCACATCAATAATGCGACATTCATCAGCAATAATACAATTTACAATAATATGTAACATTTAAAATTTAATAAATCATAACATCTCTATACAATACAACAAAATTTGCAAAATGCGTATCGGCTGTGAAGAGCCAAAATTACCCATATCCATTTTTAGCTGAAACCAATATCCACTATCTACAAAAATATTTACTGTAAATATGTCTTGAAAACATTATTTAGGGATGTCAAATACTTGGGGTAAAAAATTACTTGTACAAGACCAAGACTCTTGGGTACCCAAGACTTGCATTCCTTGGGTACCCCAAGAGTCTTGGGTACCCAAGTACTGAAATTACTTCGGTACCCCAAGACTCTTGGGTACCCAAGGATTCAAATTACTTGGGTACCCCAAGAGTCTTGCCCAAGTAAAGCTGTATTTCATTCTAAAACATACAATGAACAACAAAATACACTAAAAATCGTAAGTAAAAATGTTTTCACAACCCAAGACTCTTGGGTCACTCTTGGGTAAGATGGCGGAAATCCTTGGGTTTTGGGTCTTGGGTGCTGACATCCCTATTAGATAGACTACTTCAATTTTTCAAAAAATACGTAAATAGAACATTTTGCATCTGTTTAAAAACATGGAATTAGAACAATTTGCACCTTTACAAAAAAAAATGTAAATAAAATATTTTACACTTTTCAAACAAATAAAATTAAAACATTTTGCACCTTTTCATTCTTCATTTTTTATTCATTTTTCACTTTGTTTCTATGACATAGCTCATTTTAAATCTAGTTTAAATTGGATGTGGGTCATTTTGGTTCTTCACAGACGAAATGATCTTCTGTCATTGCACAATACGGAATGTGCTTTTGTAATTCATTTTTATCAATTATGATTAGATCCATAATAATTAAGTGAACTCAATAATCAAGTATCTATACTATTTAATTAAGGTAATTAAATATGCTAAACATCATTTAGCAGTTCCAGATCCGCTATAAATTATACAACTGAACATTTTTTTAAATTTATAAACGTTATCTATTTTGGTTTTATTTTTGATATGAATTATTTGATTATTTCTTATATAACCTAAAAGAAATAAATTAATTATGCACATGCTTTGCTGTATGTTAACGACAAACTCCTTTTGAGTTTTATTAGGGGTTGTCTACAAATATCCTCGTCAAGAAAATGTACATTTTTAAAATCCTATAATTTGACGTGCGGAAGGCTTAACCATAGCGGAGATATACGTTATAAAAGCTGGGAAGGAAACATAACCTTTAAACATTGTCAAAGATTCAAATCTGAATATCTCCATTTCCTCCTAAAAGCGATACTGACTATTTCCATTACGCACTAAAAGAAAATTTGGCGCTCTTCACTTTTCACAAAATAATAAAACGAAAGGCTTCGAAATTGTAGTTATATAAAGTTGTAAACGTGTAATTAAGTGTGTTGTTAGAAATCGTCCGTAAATGAAGTCATCGGTAGGGTGCATGGGATTAGTCGGATAATGATGACGATTGTTTACTTATGGGAGGTGGGTGCAAAACACAGTTAAAAAAATATATACGAGATAATTATATGTGAATTTGCTTGTATTTTGGTTGGACATAATTATTACAATACAAAAACAGCGACGTTACAAACACAAAAATCTTTTGCTTAAAATTCCATTTTATTTTATTCGTTCATATATTTTTGAATGTCCTGCATGTTTTTTATTTATTTTTATCAAGTTTTGTTGGAAACTGCTGGAAATAAACTTCACCAATGAGTCACATCATTACACACTTTTTATTATTCCTCAGGATGTTTTCGGTAGAAAAGCGTTGCTGTTTGAGTTTTAGGACTGCTTCCATCTGCACCTCAACGTCTTGCATTTGATTGCCATTCGTCGTGTTGCCAGAATTGACATCCAAAGTCTGGTCTTGGAAATCAGTTGTTGTCCTCGATCTGCAAGTAACACAAATATTTTTATTAATTAGCATTTGGTCACAATTCATAAAAATATTGCAAAGTGGATTGTGTCAGTGCTGAAAATTACGAAATAGAAGCTTCATCCTGCTCTTCCACACCTACGATGTCGTCAGTGGAATATGAGTTGAAAAAATTGTCAAGTGCAACCTGAAAGTGTCAGCAAAACAGAAAAACAAATACATTAGAACCTTTAAATAACTAAAAACAATCACATTGGTGCATAATGAACACGTGAAACGTCGTCCGAACCTCCATGTTCCAGTTGGACGCTTCTAAAACGCTCCGCCCGATTTCTGCATCAACCAACGTCAGCGTCACAAATTTTGCACATAAATCGTTTTGTTCGTCAAGAATTTCCCTACAATCTGTGAGCACTTCCAATGTATCCTTTGTTTCAGGATGATTGTTCCCGAGCACTTCCTCTTGACGCAACAAAAGATCTTGCCACACTTCCGCAGCCTTGTCCAATTCTTCCATTTCGTAATGCGCGACACCAACATTGTACATTGAGATAAGTGAATCTGGATGATTGGGCCCCAAAACTTGTTTGCGAAGTTTTAACATTTTGTTGTCTAATGCCAAAGCCTCCACGAACTTTCCTTGTTTCGTCATGACCTCCGATAAGTTATTCGCAACGACCATTGTTTCCGAATGCTCCGGGCCAAAGACTCTTTCAAGTACCTCGACGTCCAACAAGGGCAACGCTTTGTCAAGCTCGTTAGTGTCAAGATATAAAAAAGCCAAGTCAATCACTGTGTGAAGTGTGTCTGGGTGCTCGGAGCCTAATTCAGTTTTTTTAATTTCTAACAACTGCAAATAAAGCTGCGCCGCTTCTTCATGTTTCCCTTGGTCATGAAGTAGAGTTGCGTTAAGTCGTATCATTCTAAATGTTTCCAGGTGGAATGGTCCCAACACTCGAGTTGCATCTGAAATTGTTTGCAGCATCATCGCAGATGCCTCCTCCAACTTGCCTTGTTCTCTCAGCAGATACGCTATATTTCCTTTTGTTCTTATGATTCGCTCAGAGTTTAAATCTGGATTATTTTCACGTTTTTCCAAAACTTCTGTGAAAAGCTTTATCGCCTCTTCAGTCTTCCCTTGATTATTTAAAACAAGTGCGTAGTTGTGTTTAGTTCTTAAAAAGGATTCGCTGTGAGTGTCGTTGATATTTTGAAAGTCTTGAAGAACTTCACTAAACTTTGCAGCTGCGTCATCGAACTTCCCCATTAAACGAAGTACAGTTGCAATGGAGCATTTTGTTACAAGTGTGTCAATGTGATGTGGGCCAAGTGCACGTGTTTGATCCTCCATAACTTCGTTGAGTAATTCAATTGATTTCTGATTAAACTCTCCATCTGTGTACGCATCAGCCAGATTCCATTTTAGTTGACTTTTGTCGTAAATCTCTTTTTGAATATCTGATGCAGGTGTTGCTTTGAGAACGTTTTCGTAGAGTTCAATTGATTTGGCAAAATCGTTCGTCTTCCTTAAGACTTTAGCAACTGCCGCAGTCAAATCTCGAAATTCTTTCACGTCCAGAATTTGTGACACATGGTTTGTGATGTAAACTAAATTTTCTACAATTTCGCCCCCACGTGAAAGTTTCCGTGTTTCTAACGTTTTAATGTAATTCCCTGCCTCAGCGGATAATTTAAGGAGCACCTCGGTCTCGTTTAAAAAAGTGTGTTCGTTAAAAATTAAATGTGGCTTCTGTTTCTCGTTGGTTCTCAAATTTTCAATTGTCGAGTCTTGAATCATTCGATGGATCGAGAAACTGCGTGAGTCAGAGTTAGCGGAGCTGAAAGATGCGATTAAAGAATAATCCTCTAGAATTTCCAACGCATTTTCAAGGGATTCTTGAGCGAAGTCTTTTTGGCAAAGAGCGTAAAGAAAATCCTGTGGGATTATTGTGGGGGACAAATGGGCCATGAAGCAGAGGATTTTTATTGCTAGGTCACCGTCTGGAAATTTTACTATTTTCTCTAGTGATATATTCCATAAAATCAACATTGTGAAACTCATGTGGCTGGGTCTCATGTTTGCATCCAACGGCTTCTGTGCCAACACTTTTCTGCTTCCGTTTTGGTACTCATCGATTAAATGTTGAATTCCGTACTTTTTCCTTCTTTTTAATTGCTGCAGAATGACTGCCACAGCCGCTTGAAGAGCGATAGGCAGACGACCGAAGAGATTTCCAAGTTGAGTCGCAAGCTCATAATTCTCAGCTGTTTCTCGGAGTTGAAGTCTTTTAACCACAAAGGCGACAACTTCTTTTTCAGTCCACAGATCCAGCTGAATGACGTTTTGAAGATTCCAGTTTTGGTTTCGCGATGTCACAATGACTGTGGGTTCTACGAAGAACGGCGACATCGATTTTGGGAGAAGGCACCTGATTCCGTTTAAGTTGAGATCTTGATCGTCTTCAAAAGCTTCTGCGTTGTCAAACACAAGGAGCACCGCGTGAGCATTTTGAAGTAGTTTTTCAAAGATTTGGTCTCGAATTAATTCAAATTCCATTTGTTTCCCGTCAATTTTCGTTGCAATTCCTAATTTATTTGCGAGCTGGAAAAATTGATTATTTGCGGAGGAATTGTCTCCTGCATCGATCCAGATCACATGGTCGTACTCATGTGTGTGGAGTTGGATGTACATCCGTACAGTCTCAGTTTTACCGATGCCGCCGGTGGCAGCAACAACTGAAAAGGGCGCCTGCGTGAGAACTGTTATTTGACCTTCCTTAACCACCTTGTGAAGTTCAACTAGAAATGCTTCCCGCCCAGTAAACGTCTGAATTGGCTTGTCAACTTTGAAGCTGAAATTTTTTGGTGTGGGTTCTTGCGGCGCAGGCAAGTTATAGTTTTTATATATAACCTGTATTTCATGTTATAAAAATTTACTTGATAAGCGACCAATTTAATACCATGTCCGAAATAAAATTCTAAATCTGCTAATAAATGTTCGCAGTTGACGAAAAAGTAAGTTTTATTTAGTTTTACTCACCTGAGACTTAATCGCAACGCTTATGTCACGTGCAGTGATATCCCCTGTTGCCTCAATTCCTATAATATTTTGGTTGCCCGCCATTTCTTAAATCAAAACTCCAGTATAATGGTAATGAAAGCAAAACATACTTTGTGCTGCAGATACTACTTAAAGTTCATAAAATAGACATTATTTAATCTCACGTTTATAAAAACATTAAAATAAAACATATTTGTAATTTTACTTCTCACTTGCGTGTTGATGGCAGCAGTGTTTTTGCTATAGGCCAGTGCAAGTCAATCGGTCCCTAACGAGCTCTTAAAAAAAATGACCGAGGGTCCCTTTTTCTTGAAAAAACTACCTCAATTTGAGCCAGCCTGAGCCCGGGAGGAAAGACTCGTCCACTAAGCATGGGATTTGAAAAAAAAAATGAGCCCGAGCGTGCCTGCTATGTTTTCGATTTTACTGACCGGAGCTTCGGTAAGTGCAATCGGTCCCACCGGTCACCGGCTCCGTGTCTTACACTGCTATAGGCACACCAAAATCTTGAACTGCGTGTTCCTGTGCGTAGGACTGCAACAAACTAATTTGTCATACCACAGTGAATTTCAATCGGATGCTCCGGGGCTATGAATTTGAATTGGAGATCCTTTCTTCTGAAATTCCTGCCACAATAAATAAAAATTATATACATTTTAGTTTAGTTATATTTAGGGTTGGCCCATTCAAAATTCCCTGGGAATTTGGGAACTTTGGGAGGGAGGGAACTTTGGGAATTTTGGGAATTTTGAAAAGAGGGAATTTTGGCAAAATTCCCTGTGTATGAAGTACTAGGAAATTTCAATATTCCGGGAATTTTCAGCAAGGGAATTTTAGGAACTTTGGAAATTTTCAATGTTCCGGGAATTTTCAAACAGGGAAATTTAGGAATTTTCAATATTTTGGGAGCTTTTAGACAGAGAATTTTGGGAACTTTGGGAATTTTCAATGTTCCGGGAATTTTCAAACATTTAATTTTAGGAAATGTAAGAATTTTCAATATTCCATCAATTTTCTAACAGGGAATGTTTGAATTATTAAATGAAAATTTCCAAAATTCCCAAATTTCCCTAGGGAGTTTTGGGAATTTAAGGGAATTTTGAAAACTGGGAATTTAACTGGGAATTTTGCCAAAATTCCCTTCCCTTGGGAACTTTGGATCGGGAGGGAATGAAACGCAGGGAATTTTGAATTAGCCATCCCTAGTTATATTCTTGGTTTAGAATTTAAAATCCTTCAGCTGTTTAAAAGGAAGTTGGAAGTAATTTACGTATATGTACTTCTGATACACTTTTGCCCCTAAATTAGCTTTTAATATACATATGAGTAAAACAGTTGCAGAAATATCTGAGAAATAGGGATATTCGGGTTCGAAATTTGATAATTCACAACAATTTTAAGGGACCGTCCATAAATGATGTTATCATCTGGGTGAGTAGGTCCTAAAAGCTCCTTTGCTTAAGGTTATGTTGAAAGGTACAATTCAAAAACTAGTAAATAAAACCATTGGTACTTTTCTAAAACTACTTTTAAACCGTAGCCGTACAAACTAAAAATAACTTGTGTTTGAAATGTGTAAAATGTTCTATATGCATGTTTTTTGGAATGTGCTAAAAGTTCTACTTAACGTATATTCTATAATAGTGCGCGGGTCTGTATTAGTACGCTGGTCTGAGAGGCTTCTGTTTGAATAGTACGCGGGTCTGTTTTTATATGTTTTTTTATTGCCATCAGATTAATTAGTTTAACACAATAAGCTATTGTATGAGCCAATGTCAAAATGGATTTATTTACATTTGCAAGCATAGGTACTTACTACATAGTTAGGTATGTTGTTTCAAAATTGTCTGTATAACATATTGCAGTGAAAACAATAGTGCTGGGAACTTTGTGTAAGTAAATTATGCATTATCTAAAAACATTTGCAATTTATAAAATATGTGCCCTAAACATTAAAATTTTGAAAAATACTTGTACATAAGAAAATTAGCAATTTTAAAAATTATATTTTGTAACCATTACAAATTTTCATACACGTGTAACTTAAATAGTTTAAACTTTAACACAAATAGTTTGAAGCCATTGTGCATTTCCCGAAAGTCATGCAGGTAGGAAATTTTTATTTGAATTCCCGTGTAAAAAATTTTGAGTCGTCTTATGCAGAACACGACATAACCGCTAGTGCAGAATGATTTATGCACAAAATATTGTGTCTTATTCTGCATACTGGATTACTTGTATAATCTATTGTGCACAACTTTATTGCATAAAATTGTATGCATAATGTTTTTTCATAATTCTGCACAAATCTGACACCACAGTTTATGTGCATAAAATTGTGTGCATGTAAGCTTATGCATATAGATTTATGCAAAATATTTGCATTCAAAATTTCACGCGACCTTTGACATTTGGTCTGAAATAGCAAAGTAAACTAGTGAAAATTTATAATTTGAATGTATTAGTTATGCAAATTTTGTTGGAAAAATGGTTTGTTGAAAAAGCAGTAAAATGTTTGTATTTTAGTGCTTTAAAAGGCTGACCTATATCTAATTTGACCTGATTGAGATGTTTTAACATAAAATATTGATTTTGGGCATGCAAAATCAATTTAAAGTTTGGAAAATTAGTTTAAATGAGTATTGAACATATTACGTTTGTATAAGTGCAACTAATATTCCTCAATAGTATAACAAGTACAGGTAGGGTAGAGGCTAAGGCGGTATGTAATAAGGCAGAGGTCGTGGGTTCGAATCCTCAGACCGTGACTATAATTTTGAATCAAGCTATATTTTGTGCGTAAAATATTGTGCACAATTTATTCTGCGCAATGCATTGTGCAGGAAAAGCAGCCAATTTTCGCCACGTTTACATTATGCAGAATGATTTGTGCACAATATAAACTGCACAATAATTTGTGCACGAAAAACAGCCAATTTTCGCCACAACTTTTATGCATTAAAGGACACAATATTTGTGCAGGAAAAAAATGAGATTTTTTACACGGGTTACCTTTTTTGTTTAAATCTATTTGTAAATGAAAAATCTGTTTTGGTTATCTTGTTCTTTGCAAGGTGATGGCTGGATAGTATAAGTTTCATAAACTAGGAATTTCTGCATTTTATTTAGTACGCGGGTCTGTAATAGTACGCCGATCTGTATTAGTACGCGGGTCTGAGAGGTCCAAATTTGGATAGTACGCAGGGCGAACTGTAATAGAATATACGGTACTTGTTTTTAAAAAGTAACAAATCGCGGTCGAAGGATCAAATCCGTTTCCTTTCACTTTTCGCTGCAAGCAAATTCGTTTCCTTCCATTCTATGTTAAAAGCAAATCGGTGTACTTCCATTTTCGACCTTAATGAGCGTTTTAGATGACCAATTCATAATAAAATAGTTATGAAAAGTGCAAATTGCTCTAATTTCATATTTTAAAACCCACAACCTTCTAACTACAGGGCTATAAAAACTGTAAATGGTTCTAACTACATTATATTAAAACGCAGATTGCTATAACTTCACAATTCTGAAAAGGTCAAAATGTTCAAACTGCGTGGTTTTTAGTTGCAAACTAACCTAACTACATGGTTTTAATAAGTTTAAAATGTATTAAGGGAGCGTTCACAAATGATGTAATCGGTAGAGTAGGTAGGTAGGTCTGAAAAGTGACGATTTGCCCTATGCTTAACATGGGTGACGAGGGGTAGGTAGGTCTATATTAGCCAAATGCGATGATATCATTTGTAAACGCTCCCTAACTACATGGTTTTAAGTTGCAAATCTAACTACATGATTTTAAAAATTGCCAAATGATCTACTTACATACATGATTTTGAGGTTTTTAGGCAGTTTCACCTTTTTGCACTTTGTTAATGTTGTATTTAGAACATTTTACAATTTGAAAAATTTTGGAATAAAGACATAGTTAAATTTTTAAAACATGTAATCAAAAGAGTTGTATTTTAAGGCTTCAGCGGGAAATTATTCTTTTGTCAGACGACGCATTATTTTGCTATGCAGACGAGAATAATTGGATATGCAGTGCCAAATGAGAGTATTTAAATATTTTTTGCGTCAGAGAATTATTTAAAACTTTAGCATTTTATTGTCAGTCGAACAAAAAGATTAGACTTATGCAGCCTACAGGTAAAAAATGCCATAGGAAACAATATTACTAATCTCTACTGACTTACTTAACTGCATTACGTTTACTACCTCATTCTATTTTGAATATAAGCATTTTTCGTTTCTCTAAAAATAGTAATACTTCAAGACACAATACCATATGTCTCTGCAAAATAAATTATTTGTTTGAAGTATATTACTACAAAGTGTCTAAAACCGTAAAAAGGTCTCTGCAAAATAAATTATTTCCCTCTGACAGTTTGATCTATAGAATCTATACCTCTCCGGTTTAGATGCACCTCGCTGATCGAAAAACAATATCCGTAATTAAAACATTGTGCACTTTATAGAATCATATTGTTAAATAAGTTTGCAACTTAAAACCATATATAGTTAGAACAATTTAAACCTTTTAAAATCATCTAGTTAGACTATTTTACAACTCAAAACCATGCAGTTATAGGAATTCGCTACCAAAATCATGTATTTAAAGCATTTTGATTTTTTTTTAAATCATAAAGTTGGAACAGTATGCATTTTAAAATCATGTAGTTAGAACAATTTGCAGTTTTTAAATCCGTATAGTGAGTTCTTCTTGGGTTTTAAAATATGTACTTATAGCAATTTCGTCTTTTCATAACAATTGTATTATGAATTGGTCAGCTTAAACGCTTATTAAGGTCAAAAGTAGAAGGAAGCGGATTTACTTCTTGCGAAAAGTGGAACAAAGCGGATTTAATCCTCCAACGACGAAAATTTTTCATTTACCAGTTTTTGGATACGTGCAGTCATAAATATACAGAGACAAACATTACGGATCGTCGACAAATGATTTCATAGATGGCTTGGAGTTTTTACGTATACTGAGTCTATTAGGCTACCCTCATTGGAGGACAGTGTTAAGTTTGTTCTTTTGAATAAATGTTATATTTCTCTCTGAACCCGCCTACTTTAACAGTAGTATACCAACTTTTTTCAACATAACCTTAAACAAAGGAGCTTTTAGGACCCACTCATCCAGATGATAACATCATTTATGGACGATCCCTTAAAATTGTTGGTTTAAAGTGCAAAATATTTTTACTACATGTTTTCGAAAATTTGAAATTGATCCATGTACATGCTTCGAGTGGCATGCATGATATGTATTTTAGTTGTTTTGTAGATAGTGGGTTTTGCCTTTAGCTACATATGAACGTAGGTAATCCCTTTTGATGCTTACGGTAATTTATATAAGTGAAATATCTTTCAATTGAAACGTTATGCCAATGCAGTATAACGACTTATTTGAAATAACCAACAATGCAGTACAAGCCTAAGCTAATGTATTTGGTTTAATAATGGTGCAGATAGAACATTCTGCAGTTATAAAAAGCTTTTAAATGAGTTACGTGAAGTACTACAGCTCCTTAGAACACATTTCAGAATTATTGATAATTTCATAATTTATACAGGTGATAATGGGAAAAATCAGAAACTGAAATTTCGGCCATTTTTGAAATTACGAAAAAAATTATTTTACCGAAAACATTTTTGAGTGCGCAGCATGTTGTTAAGCGGTTTCTAGTTTTTTACGATGCTCTTTTCGAAAAAAAATATAACGTGGATAAACTAGAAAACACATTTCCGGGGTTTGCTCGTGAGATACTGACCTCTCAAGCTGGGATGAAAGATAAAATCAATACAATTATGTCAAAATATTTTTTTTGTAATTTGAAAAATGGTCGAATTTGCAGACTGATTGTTTTTTACTAACGTAACTATGGAAAACTTTAGTAATCACAAGTACTGTTAACTTTTAAAATAACCGCGGGGTAAGATTTAAAAATTTGATCCGCGACCGGAGTTGTACTTGAGGCCCGGGATATACCAAAATTTAGAGCTCTCAAAAGTTAATTTTAAAAATTAAGGGACAGTAAATAGCACCAGTGTCGTTTCAATTGCCCCAAGCGTAGTTATTATATAGTTTAATTTCACCATATTATTATGGTAGTGTAATGAAATATTAAATATAAGCCGAAATATGATTTGCAGTAGGCTGGTAGTGTGTTAAATACCCGTAGCGTATTACAGACCCGGTGTGTATTAGAGACCCGGGGTGTATTAGAGACCCGGGGGTATATAAAAATTATCAGCTTGACCCGGGTGGTAATGAATACCTGGGGTCTATTGGAGACCTGTGCTCTATTAGAAGTAATAAAGTACCTACCTACCTACCTGAAAAATATAAATTATGAAATTATCAATAATTCTGAAACGTGCTGTAAAGATAATTATGTAGTACTTCATGTAACTCAATTAAAACCAATTACATTAGCTTACGCTTGCATTGCTATGTTGGCTGTGTAAATTAATGCGTTGTATTGCATTGGCAAAATGTTTTAATTACAAGAAATTTAACCCATATTAGTTACGACAAGTATCAAAATTACTCATATCCATGTTTAGCTATAACAATATCCACTATCTACAAAACAACTGAAATATCATGTCACTTATTAAAGCATGTACATGCAGCAATTTTCAATTTCGGAAAGTAGTCAGAATATTTTGTAGTTACATTAAAAAAAAGCTTCCTAATGCTTTTATCTATTTAATAATAATAATAATTTATTCATTGGGTCGATTTAACTAAAGTTCATACAACCAGACTCAACCAGTCACTGTGGGTGAGGAAATAGAAGGCTACCGCGCGTTAGATCGTCTCGGTCTTTGTACTCTTTTACATATCCCCGTCCTCTCCTCCACAGTAAAGGCGTCCTATTCCCTAGGCCCCTATACAGTAAGTAGAGGTCACTAAGGAGCACCGAAGGAGATTGAGTTTCAATCAACCATCCAGTGACGTTTACCGTACAACACCGAGCCGTAAACGATTAGCAGTGGCCGAGGATCGAAACCAGGTCTGAGGCTGTAAATTTCGTTACAGTCTGCAGTCCTAACCGCTTACCCAAGCACGCCTGCTTGATTTTCTCTATATACTTTGATTACTCTATCTATTAAAGAGCAGGTAAATTGAGCGTACTGAATTCTTTAAAGCATGTAAATAAAATATTTTCCAATTTTTAAAAACAATTATGGCTTTTAATATTGGGCGGGTTTGAAATACTAGGCGGGTCTAAGAGGACTTTGTTTAGATAGTAAAAGAGGTGCTTTATTACAAAATATAAGGTAAGAAGAGACATCTAAAATTTTCTAAAAACAAGTAGTAGGTATGCGCCTATTGATGATTAGTATAATTTTTCTTTAACTTTGAAGACCCATAACTTTTGTACTTCGACCAGAACGAAGCTTTATGTTTTAAAATACTTATTGTCAGCAGTTAATTTGCTTTGGGCTGTAATATTTGTGTAAACAATAAACGCTACTTGGATTTGTTAAAAACACAATTATTTGCTACAAACTGCCTAACTTATGTATTACATTCAATGAAACTCATATTTATGATCTTTTTGACCTTTGAATTTAAAGTTTAAAGGTCACATAGACTTACAAATAGGTGATTGTCGTAAATTTAGTTGAGTGTTATTGTTACTTAATGATAGTACAAAACTACAGTGCTTTGGTGTGTATTAAGGATTTAAGTTGTGATTAGGTATAATTATGCCTACTGAGCTGATCACCATTAGGGCTTCAATCTTAACATTTTGTACCTTACATTTTTTTTTTATTTCTAGCTGACCCAAGAGAGGACAAAATGGTTTCAAGAGCCATTTTATTTTTCAATGATTGCAGTTAGCAGTTTATGTGCAGATTTCAAACAAAAACATAATTCACACGGAATTTTGCAATTTAAAGTTAGCAAATTTTATTTTATAGTTCCAATTGTTTTAAATTAGCAGGTTCTCGTATATCCTTTAGTCTGAGCTTTTACATAGTAATGCTATAAATATTTTTTGCCTATAACCACTAACGGTCAAAGTACAATTCATTTTACACTGAAAACAAATTATTGAATTGTACTTTGAAGCTGTTAGTGGTCACAGGCAAAAATATTCCAATTGTAAGGGAAGGGGAAGGGTTATTTCTGAGTTTTTCGAGCGCATGACATCCTCCTCCTCCTCCCGTCCTCACAAGTTATTACCGGCTTCCCGGTTGGTAGTTATTAAATTATTTTTTAAATAGCTCACATTTTGATTTTTGTTGAAAATAAAGTCATAATTATCGTTTAAGATCTGTACAAAGAATATATATGTGTTTAAAGTGTAAAATATTCTTATTTCTTTTGTTAGGTCATAATGTTCTATTTGGTTTTAATTAAACATGTATAATGTTTTGTCTACTTGTATTTGTAATTGTAAAATATAATTTTCACTATTAAAAAAAAGCTAAATGATGTTTTTGAGTCTTTTAGGAAAAAGATGCGACTTCCTTCTAAATTATTAGAAGAAATAGTGGTTGCTACTATCAGAGACTCTTTTTGGATAGCCCACAATCATTTATATAATATAAATTTATCTAACAGTTAGTGTAAAATTAATAAGTATGCAACATTTTTGTTATATTCCTAAAGCATTTTTTTTATTCCTATAACTGTGTATTATTCCTACTGTGTCTTTATGGCAAGCGTTATTTTAACGTCAGTTGTAAATAAATATTAACTTTCTCTCTGTTATGTGAAATGTTTCATTGGCTTTACTTAATTTTATTAAAATTATTCTTTTATCTCTAATTTAAATGTCTTAATCACCATTCCCTCTTTTTTCTCCAGTTTAGAATGTTCTATCTACATGTTTCATAGAGGCCAAAAAGCAGTTCCATTCACATGTGGTAAAAAAATTCTTTTTGTTTTTAATATTTCATAATATTGTGTAAAAAGTGTATGTTTTGAATATATATTTAAATTTAAAAAATGTATTCTTCCGGTTCTCCACAAATTATATAGATAGCTAATTAGGCGGCCCCTGTAGCAAAGTGGTTACACGATCTACACGTAACAAGAAGTAGTCGAGGTCGAATCTGAGATGGAGCACGATATTTTTGTGCCCCCTCTCTCAGACGTACTCGATGAATGGCCCTCGTGCCGCCTACGGTAGGGCCGTGTGAGGTAGAGGAGCTTGCAGAGGAGGAGGACTGGGGGAGGAGCGCGGGAGGCAGTCAGACGACGTGAGGGGATACTTTGCCTGAAACCATACCACCCTGGGGACAGTAAGCCTGCAGACAAGTACTTTCAACGCAACCTCAAGATTCCAATAATCTGTCCCAATCGCTCACTTTACCTCATAGTTTGAATCGATAAGTTATTAGAATAGTTGCATACAATTATTATTTTGAATTTGAATTGTTAAAATTAAGAAAAACTTGTAAGGGTCTTGTGTGGTTGTTATCTGACTATCTCGTTGAGTCGAGTAGACGGTGGCATGAACCAACTCTGTAGAACATCAGTACCTACTCTAAAACATATAAAACGAAATCCAAAGGGGAAGCGAAGGTTAGCCGAGGCTTAAACCCAAGCTGTAGATCCTGAGGTTGTGCCACTGAGCGTAGTGTAGTGGGGTGTCCAGAGTTGGGTAAGAATGCTCGGCTACTTATCGTTAGAAGAGATAGGAAAGATATCTACACAACACACATTTCCCAATGAACTGTCTGTAAGAGCCTTTGCAATGTATCGGACGTTAAATAAAGTTTTTTTTATAGATAGCTAATTTAATGCCAGCAGCCTTGTTACTAAAATCTTCAACCCAGTTGCCACTTTTATTCGCCACTATTCGTAGCTGTCAAATATTCTATTCATTTTTAATAAAGTGTAAATTGCTCTATGTATTTTTGTTGTCGAAGCGTAAAATGATTGTTTTAATTTCTAAATTTTCTATTCATTTTTTTTTTTAAAGTAAAGTGTAGAAAGATTTGCTTACTTTTTTGTAATAATGTTAAATATACTATTTAATGTTTGTTTCAAGAGTAAATTGGTAGATATCGTTTTTTTGATAGTATAAGATAATTTTCTGAATGGAAAATGTTCGATGTCATTTTATTTTTTTAAGAGCCAAATGTTCAATTTATTTGGTTCTTATAGTATTACTTATAAACTCTTTTTCTTGAAGACGAAAATGCTATATCTGTTGTATTTAAAGTTTGTTAGTTTTATGTGTTAAATGCATTGGCAAAAAATTTTAATGACAAGAAATTTAACTTATATCATTTACGACAAGTATCAAAAGGACTCATATCTATGCTTAGCTAAAGCAAAATCCACGATCTACAAATTAACTGAAATATCATGTCACTCAATAAATCATGTACACAGCAATTTCTAATTTTTGAAAGTAAGTAGTAAGAATATTTTGTACATTGAAAATTGATTGCTTTTCTCTATATACTTGTATTGCTCCATCGTTTGAAGAGTAGGTAAATTGAGCGTACTGCATTCTTTAAAGCATGTCAATGACACATTTTCCAATTTCCAAAAACAATTATGGCTTGTTATATTGAGCAGGTTCGAAATACTAGGCCGGCGGGTCTGAGAGGTCTTTGTTTGGATAGTAGGAGAGGTTCTTTATTACAAGATATACGGTACGTAGAGCGATCTGTATTTTTCAAAAACAAGTAGTAGATACGCGCCTATTAATGATTGGATTAATTTTTCTTTAACTTTGAAGACCCATAACTATTGTACTTCGACCAGAACGAAGCTTTATGTTTTAAAATACTCAGCAGTTAATTTTTTATGAGCTGCTGTAATATTTGAATAAACCCTACTTGGGTCTATTTAAAACAAAACTGTTGGCTACAAACTGCCTAACATATGTATTGCATTCAATAAAACTCGTATTTATGACCTTTGTGACCTTTTAATTTAAAGTTCGCAGGTGACATAGATTAACAAATAGGTGATTGTCTTAAATTAATTAATAAAGGTAAGTGTTATTGTTACCTAATAATAGTACAAAACTACAGTCTGCCTACAAATGTAACACATTTTTGCGTTGATCTCGTACTTCACGTTCACAAAAAGCTGATTTTAAAAATTTAAAGCTATATCTAAAGTGAAAAAATCAAGTGCATGGCCATGTTTACTGCAGGCCTCTATTAAAGACCTTGCTTATATTAAAGACTTGGCTTCTATTAAAGACCCGGCTTGTATTGATACTTGTAGCCGTCGCGTCTGACCTCTATTAGAGACCCGGCCTCTATTGGATACATGGCATCTATTTAGAGCTTTGAGGTACCTACATAATTTGAGCAACATGATATTTTAGTTGTTTTGTGGATAGTGGATTTTCTTTTTAGCGAAAAATGGACATAAGTCCTTTATATACTTACTGTAAATAATGTATTTTCAATTTTTTGCATTTCGTTTAATAATAGCGCAGATATAACATTCTGCATTTATGAAAGCTTTTGAGTAATTACTATAGATCGTTAGAGCACATTTTAGAATTATTTATATTTTCATAATTTATATTTATTCAGGTAGGTAGGTGTACCTTGGACTATTCAAATTTTCCATATTTACGGTAATGAAAAAAATCAGAATCTGCAATTTCAACTTTTTTTTAATTACAAAATAAACATGTTTCGTTAAAAAAAATTTGGAGAGCGCAGCATGTTGTTAAGCGATTTCTAGTTTTTTATAATGCTCTTTTTAAAAAAAAAAATACATCAAAAATTAGAAAACACATTGGCGGAGTTCGCTCGTAAGTAAATTTAGGTGTTATATGTGCTACTTATTAATTTGTAAAAGCTGAATGATCTTTTCACTTGTTTTTTATTTTATCGTTTGCAATTTATCCACAAATTGCAATTTTGAGATCTGATAAAAATACTCTAATAGAATTACTATATTCTGCGTGTTCTACAGTAGGATAAATCATTTGTCCAGGTGTTATTAGTGTGAACATGTTAAACTTTCATAAATTCTGTTACATTCTGTCCGCAGAACGGGCCGCATTACTAGTATTTTAATATTTTGTAAATAGTTCAAATTTGAATTCAAGTTAAAAATAAAAATTCAGCCCTTCAATTCGATACGTCCAATACTAATATAAGAAACTACTAGTATGCTGATAGAGTTGTTACTGAAAACCAAACAATTGCCTGGGTTCATGCCTGTGGTCTTGCTACTGAAATGTAACGAGGCCGCTAGTGTACTGCATGTCAATATAAATGATAAAAAATGCGTTGGTTCTCAACATGTTGTCGCCTACCCAAATTGTTGCATGTGTGTGATATGTATGATTTAACGTTGAAAAGCGTGCACAAATAATTTATATGCTGGGTTTATAGTACTAAGTTCACGACCTTGACTCTTATAAGTTGACATTAACTCATATAAAATAAATTTTCAGCTACGGCATTAAGGCCATCAATTTATGCCTTAAAATCAAGGACTTTTTCTTGAATATCGTTGTAAGGAGTTGCAAGCATACGTAGAAACCAGCTACCTGGGCTATCAACTCCTTTCTCTAGAGATATATACGCATTGGGGAATAAGAAACAAATTCCAGATTAGAAGGTCAAAATATTGTGATAATTAGGTAAAATATTTAAGAATACTTTTATAGTGTGGTAAAACAATAATTAATTATTTTTTAAAATTGGACATTAATTAAACTTACGTACCAGATGTTTTCTTTCTTGACAGCTAGAATAAGTAAACAAAACGCTTCCATGGGACAAAAATAGATTAGAAAATGTATTAACAATAATAAAGAATGTGATTTTTAATACTTGTAGGCATAATTGTGTGTCAATTAATTGTAAAAAAAGCATTTGAGAACCTAATTAAAATTTACCTAGTATGAATGTAGAATGAGAATTATCACTTAAATGTGTGTATGCCGCAAAGAAGATACCCGGTCCGGGTCAGTAATCATTCGTTCACACCAATCCTGTATATGTTTGGTTCGCAGGGTCCACCTGGAATTAATAATAATAAAGTTAAGTACCATTTTGTGAACAACTAGAAAGTTGCAGTCTAAACACGCAAAATATATTAATTAGAATAATATAAAGAAATATTTTGTAAAACATTTAACACTATCATTTTATTTTTAAATTGTACTTGTGTTTAAAGCAATATTACAAAATTTGACTCACTGAATTGTGGAAATTAGGAATACTCTTCTTTATTTTGGTATGATTACTGAAAAAGGCAGCCGTCTTACAAGCCTGCTAGTTGTATTATGTGTGTAACTTGTATTATGTATTGAGGACATTAAATTGTCTATGACATTGACAAGATACACGAGTTTTGTTTTATTGATGAATTTGCTATTCATGTAAATAACATGGTTTAATTATAATGATAAATAAGGTTTTTTAATTTAACTGAACATATTAGGAAGGCGGATATAATCGATTACCCCAGTGTATACAATATTTTATATAGATAGTTGATCCAGCAGGCATATCGTTCTGACAAAAAAATAACGCGATATGACCGACCCAAAATTTAAAAAACCTTATGTCGAAAAACCAGACTACTTTAAAATAGTACAGATTCAAAGTATCTTGAGTGTATTTTGTGTCGTTTGCCCAGAATGACGTTGCAAAGTTTAAACAAATTCTTAAAACTTTGCCGCCCTGTAGCTTCTACAGTTCTTAATTATTTTTTATGAAATTAAGTGTTTTCTGATTCTGTAGCTGTTATCTAAAAACTATTTTAGGATTTTTAAAAATTTAAACTTTTTTATTTAAAAAAAAATCTGCTAAACCTGTATTTTTGAGGTCCAGTGTTTCAAACCAATTTTTCAATTTTTTTAAGATAACAACTACAGAATCATAAAACATTTATATCTCATTCAACACCTTTGTGATGCACTGCACCAATATACCATTTTACGAGTGCTTTAATAAGCAAGATTTGTAACTTAAATTCATAAGTTTTGGTTTTGCTTTTTTAATTACTAGTAGCAGTAAATAAATTTTACTAAAGATTTTTGGAGAACTAAAAAATTTAGAATTACCTGATATGTAACTGCTTAACAGTTTGACATAGAATCCTTGTGTTTAGTTAAAACTTTGGCCCTGGTTTTGTCATCAATTAAATTGTAATCGTCATCGGTAATGTAGAATTAAGAAGCACTTCAAGGAAGATGACAGTCAGGTAAGAATCCAGAAGCTTATCTAACTGAGTGACAATTTACAATGCTGATATAAAAATAAGTACAGAACAAGTCATAATCATAACATTGTCAGCATAACAGAACATTAAACATATGTAGGTTATTCCGACGAGAGTAAGATCTAGTACATACGACATGTGTAATTAATTGGGAACTACAAGCGGGCCGAAGACCGAAGATATGACCCACAAGTTGTCCGAAGAGCCGAAGACAAATGTGCAACCTACCCGAAGAAGAAATCTGCAAGTGAGCCGAAGACCGAAGAACCGATGCAATTCAGCCGAAGCCCGAAGACTGCAATCCACCCGAAGACCGAAGAGTCTTCGGCTGGGCTGCAATCTAGCCGAAGAAGTGACATGCAACCTGGCCGAAGAACTTCGGTACAACCTACCCGAAGACCTTCGTCTGAAACTGCAACCCACCCGAAGACAAAATTTTTATTAAATGGCTTAATTATTTTTTTGGATTAGAAAACACGTAAGTTATTATTACAAAATCAAAAAATTCTATGACACAATCGCAATGCAATAAATTTTTGAGGCTTTTCACAATGTTTTCATTATTGTTTGCATTCATTGGTGTAGAAATGATTTTTGGGACATGTCAAATGTAAACTCTTTTCGTTGTTAATTTAACTATCTAGTCCCTATTACCTTAAACTACAAGATCCCGATCAGGTGTATTAAAATCAATGAAATGATTTATACGGTCTTCCAAGATTATAAAGTAGATAGTAAGAACACTAGTTGGTGCTACTGGAAACCCATCCATAACTTTGAACCTTCCCTCAGGTCTTGGTGTGAGGGTATACGGACATTTTCCTCCTGGACATTCCCCCTCGGACATTCCCCTACCCAGGAAATTTTCCTCCCAAATCGTACAGAGGACATTTTCCTCCCAGTATCAAAGTCGCATCCAAAATGAGCGAGTGTTTTTCTATTTTTATTCATTATGTATAACCTACTTTAAATTCTACCCTAAGTTATAATACCTACAATGTATATTATTTCTTTACTATTTGCTTTTAGCAGCTTGTAATTTAATATTACATACAAAAATCACCGATTTCTACCCCTCCCCTCGTCCATAAAATTATAAGGTTATTATTCTGAAACTCCTCCCACCCTAAATTGTTCAGGACTGTGGCATATTTCTGAATATATCTACGAATAAACATTTTCTGTAAAGGAATACTCGCTCATTTTGGTTACGCGATTTTGATACTGGGAGGAAAATGTCCTCTGTACGATTTGGAAGGAAATTTTCCTGGGAAGAAAATGTCCAGGGGGAAAAATGTCCGGAAGGAAAATGTCCTACAACCAGGTATGAGCAATCGGTAACCAAAATAAATGCCAGAACTTCAAGGGAAAAATCCAAGAGAATTAAATTACACAATACTTAATAGTAAGTACTGATAAACCTTCATCACCAAAAGATCTAGAATTCATACGAATTACTCAGTCAGGATTGTTGATATGCAACGTTTTGTACTTTTTGAATGTCAAATGTGATTTAATTATTACGCGTACAATCAATTGACATGTGGGTTTCTATCTAATAAGGCCGTCCTATCGCAGATTTAAATAATGGTATTTGGAATTCACCGTTTTTCACTAATGATATATATGCAGGTACAAGTAATTTTATATGACGCTTGTAATAACTCCTGGGCCTCTAATGACTCCCGAGTGCCTCTAAAAACTTCCTAGGTCCCAAATAATTCCCGTGGTCCCATAGAATACTAGAAGCCTTTAGCATGTTAATTAAATAGAGATGAGTTTGCTTTTCACAATCTGCTTTCTAATAATTCTCATTCAAGGAAAAATTTTGGCTTAACTCTTTCGGGAGTAATTAAAAGTTTTACAGTATGTGTTATTATATGCCTGAGATTAAATGTTAAGGTAGTTCAACGACTGACGGTTGTGGGCTTTCACAATGATGGAGCCATTTTATTGATTTTAATACACCTTATCGGGATCTTGTAGTTTGAGGTAATAGGGACTAAATAGTTAAATTAACAACGAAAAGAGTTTACATTTGACATGTCCCAAAAATCATTTCTACACCAATGAATGCAAACAATAATGAAAACATTGTGAAAAGCCTCAAAAATTTATTGCATTGCGATTGTATTATAGAATTTTTTGATTTTGTAATAATAACTTACGTGTTTTCTAATCCAAAAAATAATTAAGCCATTTAATAAAAATTTTGTCTTCGGGTGGGTTGCAGTTTCAGACGAAGGTCTTCGGGTAGGTTGTACCGAAGTTCTTCGGCCAGGTTGCAGAAGAACGTCGGGCTTCGGCCAGCTTGCATGTCACTTCTTCGGCTAGATTGCAGCCCAGCCGAAGACTCTTCGGTCTTCGGGTGGATTGCAGTCTTCGGGCTTCGGCTGAATTGCATCGGTTCTTCGGTCTTCGGCTCACTTGCAGATTTCTTCTTCGGGTAGGTTGCACATTTTTCTTCGGCTCTTCGGACAACTTGTGGGTCATATCTTCGGTCTTCGGCCCGCTTGCAGATTAGCCAACCCACATTGTTGCCAATACACTGCAGTATCTAAATTGACAGCGATTTTTTAAATTAAATATGTACTAGATAAACACTTTTTGTGCGTATAAAATTAAATATATTTCCGCATTTTAAAAAGTGCAAATTTTATTAATTGCATGTTTTTAAGAGCTCCACACCTATTTTTTAATATGCTCCTGAAATATGCAGAATGTTAATTATTATTATTATTATTATTATTATTATTGAGGGGTTTTATTATCAGTTTCCAATTTGACAGTACATACACATAAATAATACAAGGTTGCTACATTAAATACATATACATATACTTACGAGGAAAGGGTCAAAAGGGGTCACGCCAAATTGGCCGGATATATTTTGGTCTAAAAAGATCTTGTAATAAAAACTAGATTTGCTGAATATTATAAGAAAAATGAAAATTTTGACTTGCTTAGTCAATTTTTTGAAAGTATAAATTTGCTACTTGTAATTAAACGGGCCTAGTATTGAGTTAACCATAAAATGAATTTTAAATTTTTTAGCACCCTGTAGCTCCTACAATTTTCGTTTTATTTTGAAAACTAGTGTAGTTTTGTAATTCGCAGAACATTTACTAAATTGTTTTTTCAATTTCAAAAACTATGTTTAGTTAGAAGCTGTAAATCATATTAAATGTAAACAAAAAAACAGTTATTTTCAAATAAAAAAAAACATTTTTAAAACCCAAATAACACTTTTTAAAAAATATTTAAAAAACTCAAAATTAGAAATAATAACGAATGAGGAAATACAATTTTTTGCACAATTTTTTTAAATTTTCAAACGTCAATTGAAAAATAAAATAAATACAAATAAAATAAAGGAATACGCACTATTAAAATACAAAAAAAAAACAATACTTTGCACTTTTGAAAGACTTTAAAATTAAAATCTTAGCTGTCTCTATCCACAAACATGAAAATAAAATATTGTGCATCTATAACAAAAATAAATATAGAGCATTTTACACTCGTTTAAAACATCAAAAAAGTCCTCCTTCTATCTAATTGTTAAAGAGACGCCAACAAATATTTTGCACTTAATTAATTTTATTTTAAATTGGAAAATGCTTTAATTAATCTTTGTTCTTAGTGTGAAATGTTCTAGTTACTTTTTTGTCAGTGCAAAACGTTGTATTTACTCATTTTTTTTCAAAGTGTGAAATGTTCTATATAATCTTTGTTTTCAGTTTGTAAAATGTTTTTATATTTTGTCAAAGCGCAAAATGTTGTGACTAAACTAACAACGTACTAAATGCCTATTTTATAGCAATGCTGCATCGTTTAGATGCAATTTAACAATAAATTAGGATATAATCACTGTCTAATTTTACAGTGTGCTCTGCAGCCTTACAACATGGTTGCCTGTATTGTATATACGCATATCTTTATAAAATTGAGCAGGTAATCACTGCCGATGACACAAGCAGGTGCTAATATGGAAGCTTATCTGAGTAGTAAATGACAGATAATTCCATAACAAGTTGATTTGCAAATAATCATGGTCAAACAAAGCATACTATGTGTTGGCAATGAAGAAATAGGTTAGTAGGATACTTGTGCATGCTACATTCTGCTAGTAAGGGCATTATACGAGCTAACAAAATTTTAAATTAATTATCGCTCACTCAGTATTTAAACATAAACTAATAGTAGGACTGCGTCGACCTAATAAGAAATTCAAGTGTTATGCCAGTAGCCAAGTTTTGTTACTAAAAATCAAAATGGCAGTGGCCGCATTCTTGCTTTGACTCTTTTTATAGGTTGAAAATGTTCAATTTACTTGATTTTAACTTGCTAATTGCTATTTTTACTGTTTTTTGTAAAGTGTCAAATCTTGTATATACTTTTTCCATATATGTTATATGTGTTATATAATTATTGTTTCGGAAGTGTTAAATGTTCTATTCGTGCATGTTCTCAAAAAATTCAAATTGTTATCTTTACAGTGTTTATATAATTAGTGGGATAGTTTGTATTTTATTTTTATACCTGTATTAGGTCCCTATAAAGTGGAATATGTTCAGTTTGTTCAAAACAAATAAGAGAAATGTTATATTTACTATTTTGTGTAAAATATTTATTCCTTATTTCACACGTAAACTTTCTCCCTCCTATATCCTCCCTTCATTGCTCCAGTCTTCCTATTTCCTATCTATTTTTTCCGCTAAAAAATCAGCCTTCCTAAAGTTTCTTTAAGTGTCTCTTTGAGGAATTTTTTTATCTTACACTAATTTTTTAAAAACAAAATATACCTTTTAAAGTTATCTTTAGATATTGGACAATATTGGAGCTTTCAATAAATTTTATGATTAAATAATGAAATTAAAAATGAAATGTCGAGAATTAAGAAATAATATGTGTATCTAGGAATTACAATAGGATTCATATTTAAATTTTCAGTTACAGTTCATTCGACAAAATCATAGACTCGTTGATACGCTCATTTCTTCAAAGTGAAAGGATATTTACGCCTTTTCATAATTTCTACCTACAATTTTCGCCTTTCTATTTTCCTTCCTACTTTTCAGGGGAAAAGGCTTGAAAACTTGCCTCCCTATTTGGCCTTCCTATAATCGCTAAAATTTTTGTCCTTTGTACATCCTAGACTATTTTCTAGGCCTATTTAATAAAAAGGCGCCTACGATTGCGTTTAAAAAAAAATGTGAGAAGTGACTTTGAATATTTTTTTTTAATAATTATATTGTTTCGTATAAGTTTTAAAGTATTTGATGACCTATCTACTCGTTTTTTAAAATGTTAAATTTAATTTTATGTTGTAATATGAGTAAACTGTTTAATTCTTGTTTTTCAAACAGTTAAACTATACTATTTAATTTTGTATAAAAAGTGTAAGTCTGTTAAATGTTTTGTAAAATATGTAAAATCGTATATTTACTTTTAGCTAGTGTAAAATATTTTACACACTTTGTCTTAATGGAAAAAGCGTTATGTTTATACTAGTGTAAAACTTTCTATCTACGTATTTTTGTTTTAAAAAAACAAATATTATTTCTATTAGCTAAACTGTAAAATAATTTACATATTTATACTTTTTTAAAAGGCTAAAACTTTTATATCTGCTATTTCTGTTTAGGTATAAATTGTTAGATTTTATTATTTTGTAAATAGTGCAATTTTTGATAGTAGCCTAAAATAAACAAACAACTTTTTATTTCATACCTATACGGTATAATCAACTAGTGTTATGTCAGCAGCATTGCTACCAGAATTTTTTGTTTTGTTTTAAATGCAAAAAGTATAATGACAAGTACTTGCATGTTTAGTTTTTAAAAATTTCAATTATGTTATAGTGTCGTTTCACTTAAAATTGGTATTACATTTATAGAAAAGCTAACTGTATATATATAATAATACCTACCAGTAGCGTGAAAATATAAATTTATAGACAAGGTATGCAGTGACAAGCTTACGAGTTTTACGACCTTGACCTTTACTGGTAGATTTAATTCAAATTCCTAGCTACAAAAAAATGTCTATGCGTGCATGACTCAAAACCAAAGATTGTTTTGCATGATGGTGTAAAGATTTTTTAGCATATGCAGACACCAGCTACCTAGTGCAACAACCCCGATCTTTATGAATATATAAGCATTGGAGAATACCAAAAACTTTTCAGATTAGAAGGTCTAACAAATAAACAGTAGTATATACATAGGTTGTATATTTAATTACATATCGTCTGTGAAGAGCCAAAATGACCCATATCCATATTTAGCTGAAAACAATATCCACTATCTACAGAAATATTGTATCATGTCTTGAGAGAATGTAAATAGAACATTTGACACTTTCCAAAAATATGTAAATAGAACATTTGACACTTTTCAAAAATATGTAAATAGAACATTTTACACTTAAAAAAACATGCAAATAGAGCATTTTACAATTTTCTAAAACTCCTAATTACCATTTTTACGCATGTTTCTGTTTTTGTTTTTTTGACATAGCTCATTTTATTTCTAGCCTAAATTGGATATGGGTCATTTTGGTTCCTCACTGACGATATTCATAGTGTGTAATATTACGTAATACATTATGTTGTAAAATTGTACATATTAAATTGTTACTTACGTACTAGATGTTTTCCTTTCTTGATGGCTAGAATAGGTAAACAAAAACCCTTACATGGGAAGAGTATAGATTAGTCAAACATGAATAAAAATAAATTTTGTCGTAAATTATTTGTTGTTTTATATTGTGTGTAAAATATCAATAGAAGTGTATTCTAAAACAATATGGACATTTACCTGGAATATAGGGGTATAATATGCACTATTATGTATGCAGCGTATAATCTAAGGTAACCTGGTCCAGGGTTGTTGTTATTTGTTCACACGAATCTGGTTATGGTGTTATCTGTTGATTCGTCCTAGAATTAAAAATGAAGGAATTAAAGTCATTTTAAAAAATGTTGAAATAACAATTAAAATACGATTAAGTTACACTATTAGTACGACTATTGTAGCAGTTTACACGCTGGTGCGTACCTAATAAAGGATAGTAGTATTAGCTACAAATAGAAATGGGCCATGTTGGCTCTTCACAGACGATATGTTAGTAAACTGTATTTTATTTTACCTTCAAAGTTTAGTTATATTGTAACAAAGATAGAAAATGGGTGGTTTTGATTCTTCACTAGCAAAAGGTGTATTGATAATATGTGCGACCTAATTTCATGGTGGCTTTTTCACATATATTTTTTTTATGTAACCACTGTGTGTTTAGAGTTCTATAGCCCTATTGTAAATCACATGATGTCACTTCTGCTTAACTACAGGAGCTAACGAGCTGATTATCTCAATAAAATGGAATAAATCAAATTGCTTCACAATACGCTACTTATGTTAGTGGCGCCTACGTTAAAAATCGAATGCCCTACATGTCACAAGCACTGTCGCTATCTCAATTGAGTTCTGATTAAATTGTGTAATCAATACAAAAGATTAAATTTTTGGTTTAGTGTAATAAGCATTTGAAACTATATACATTTTGATTTTATAAGAATAGAGAATTATTCATTATAAATGTAAATTATAGCTTCATACTCAGGCACCTATTTTTGTTATGTAATTAATTACGTAATCATTAATTCAATATAAACGATTTCAAAACTAATAAAAAACTGTTTTAATTTTTAAGAGTTTTGCTTAGACATCGGATAAAACCTACAAAATGCCTAACTGAATTTTAAATGAAATATAGACTGTCAAAAACGGTACAATTTAGGAAAGATGGCAATTGTTATAGTTACGAAAATCAATATCTTAATATAACACAATAATTATTACTGTTGCATTGTCTGTAAGTCAATACTTTTTTACCTTTTCATCAGTATGCGGTTTATACGCATTCTACAATAATTTTTTGAAACAAAAAAATACCTTAAATACTAAATGAATTTCCACGCCCCGTCATTTATGGATGATTCCTTTATGTATGTATTAGTAATGACAGAAATTTTGAATAATTATGTAATTACTAAATTGAAAAATTCCTACACCGGTTATTAACTAAAATAGGTTAATTAAATTTTAATTACCTGCTTTGCAGCTGCTTAACGGTGAAGAATGAAATTTGAGTGCCCAGTTATAAACTTAACTTGTTGTGTCCTCAATGAAATTGCTAATGTGAGGGTGAAATGTAAAATATAGAGCAGTTGATGCCAGTCGACGATACAACCATGTGCTAATCAGGGAGCTTATCTGAGTGAGTGGTAAAAGAGAGATAAACCCATGACAAGTTAATTTGTAATTAAACAGCGTCAGACTAAGCATACTTGTAGCTACTTCATTTTCAACTGATTTTGACGAAATTTGGTTTTTTTCTAATCTTTAGACAGTTTTCTAAAAATTTATCTCAGCATTTTTGTAAATTCGATTTTTGACAAAATCAATCTTAAAAAATGGGCCTCAAAAGTATAATTCTTTTTGCATTTAAAAAAATGAAAATTTTCTAATTTTAAAAAACCCTGAAATGTCTTTTTAATAAACTGTTTCAGGATTAGACAAAACCAAATTCTGTCAAAATCGGTTAAGAAATGATGTAGCTACAGGGTGCTGGACAATGAATTTAGATTGGAATTTTTCCTTTCGATAACTTCGGTGACAATTAAAAAAAGGAGGTATATTTTGGGTTACTTTAATTGTTGGTTGGAATTAAAAATCTTGCAAATGTGAATTTAATTTTTACCTGCAGAGCTCCAGAACTTGTAAGTTTTCAATCAAATGGAAACTATAATGGTAGATGTACATAAAATTTTACAATAACTAGGCATTGATTTGTGTTATTGCGAAATCAGAAATAATTGAAATAATAAATGCGAATACTTCGTTATGGTGAACTGAATGAGAAGTGGGAACCCAAATGAGCAATTAAAGCCAAACGGATCTGATATCTCACCTGACGACTGATATCAGGTGAATAGCGCGATAAGCCAAAGTCCAGTGTAAAGTACTGCGCAATTTTAGCATCTGCCCGGATGAGCTTAATATGATGCATTGAACGTAGTGCTAAATGAGTCATTGGAAATTAGAGGTATGTAATATGAAATATTTCTATAGTTGATTTTATTAAAAGTTGTAGTATGTACATGGCTGGCGGAATTTCGTTTATTATTTTAAGTAATTAAGTAATCTGATTTTTGACTCATTGATCTTACACTAAACACATCATTTACGGACGATCCGTAGTTAAAAACTAATAACAAACTCACCTACTCATCCATAATATTATGCATTTTTCATCGTTTTTACCCAGGGTCTGTTCATAAATCATATTTACTGGCATTTACACTCCCCCCACACCGTTTTTTTTATATCTCTAATGAATTTCACATTTTAAATTCTTGTCATTTCTGTTTACAAAACAGGTTAACCAGGCCATTATTTTATTCAAGTACTTTATGCAGAGCTCTATTCTACACAACCTCAGCGAAGGTGGTTTATGAATGGTCCCTCAGTAAAGTATACTTAAATAGCATTTTTATAGGTAAAAATGTTGTTGAGGTAATTTATGTTTAGATTGGCGTTATAAAATTTCTAAGGTCCACTCATATATTACATTGGAATAAAAGTAATACCAATTTAATGCACCAATAAAAATAATGGAAGAAGGCAGCATTTAACTATTGAGGATTATTTATACATTTGGCGGGAAAGACGGAAGCTTCAAATTCTGTAGGGCACTTTGAGGAAATCAATTCAATGCAGTCGTAAATATTCCGGGTCCCATCTTGTCCACTTTCAGTTCGTTTGCATGTACAGAAAAATACGAAAAAACAACAACAAAAATCAAATGAAATTCCAATCATTGTTGATTCTCCAAAATACATGCAAAGGATCGTTCACAAACGACGTCATGGTGCATGTCAATGAGTCTACTATTGGTTACTGGTTACATCCCATGCTAAAAATATAGCTATTTACGAAATGTTTAAGCTGATTACAGGGGTGTAAAAGTGTCCTGAAAGCAGGAAATTTTCGATGACATCATATGTGGACGATCCGTAAATCAAAATGTGCCAAATGTGACTAATAAATACGTACCTGCAGCCCTTTTTTTCTCCTACCTTCCCAGCCACGATTTCAGCCTGAGAAACAAGAAGTGGCGCGACGCAGTTTTTGAATTCTGCCATTGTTTCAGGATTCGTTGAACGACAGTCCCATTTTTTGATTTCTAAAATTAAATTTTTAAAAAATAAATAGATAATACATTGGCGCCTAAAATTATTTCAAATACGACCTGAAAAACCACCTTGCCAGCACTTAAGCATTGCTTAAACGGCTATCTTTATCATGTCATGACATCAATTCCTGACTAGATCCACCCACCCAACCAACTTCATTATTTATGGACGATCCCTTCTGTTTGCTGCCCATTTATTTATTGCTCCCACCACCTCCACATTTAAATGCATTCTTTTTCTCTTCAAATTTTTTGAGCAATAAATAAAAATAGAAACCGCAAAACTTTTGACACTTCCCGTCAATTTTCTCAATTTTCCTCTTAAAAAAGTTTCACATTTGTTTTTTTTTCTTGCGTTCATCATTCACTGTTCACCTCTTGATCTCGATCTCGAAGCCGCATGGGAGACATGTGCATATCATCAGCTGGTATTGTTGGTCTATGTCTATGGCAAGTGAAATGTGGAAGATGTGAGGGACGGTCCATAAAAAATGTCCCTCTAATTATTACGGACCCACTCCCTTATTGTCACATTTAACATTGCAAATGCGGCTATTCTTAACATTAAATGTCAGTAATACATTCAAGCCAACTGAGGACGTCATTTATGGATTGTCCCTAGCGTAGATTCTGTTGAATGAAAACACGTACTGGTTGTAAGTACTCTAATTATCATAGGATACATAATTGCATATTACGATCTTGTACGTTGCTGTCTACACGTACGTAGAAACGGAGCTGTTTACAAGTTCTACACTTCTCGTAGACCGTTAGCCGTTAATTTAATTTACTTTTAATTAGGTAATCGCTACACACATAGGTACCTTTATATCCTATATCACTAACTATATCGCCAATTTAATAAAAAACAGACAAATGAATAATACATATAATTACTTAACAGGAACGACCTTTAAAAGGTTTATGATTTCAATTATTAGAATAAACCGAGCCATTATTTGTAAATAGGTTGATCTGTTTCTGTTTGTTGTAGTTTTCCAGTCACAGTCAGTTTTATTTCTCACCTTCAATTTTCGCTTAATTTTTGCGAATGAAACAGAGCGATATTTATAACGCAATTAGCTGGCTGGCTACCTCCAGCCCGATTCTTGTAGGCAGTCTTTTAAAAAGTAGAGGAGTGGTCCACAAATGACGTCATCGTAAGGTCAATGGGTCTACTTGGCTACTGATGACGATGACACCCTATGCTATAGGATAGCTATTTACTCGATGATTAAGATGATGACAACGGGGGTCATCGTCATTGCTCCCATTAAATTGAGATTTTTAATAACGTCATTTGTGGACTGTCCCAGATTCAACATCATTTCTTCAACAGCATCCTAAAGACAAAAGTAAAAAATAAAACTAATTATAGAAAAATGCTAAAACCTGCTTTCAAAAGGTGCAAACTGTTATGTTCCATTTACATGTAATTATTAAAAAGGTGCGAAATATTTTATTTACGCGTTTTCAGAAAAGTACAAAGTATTCTACTTGCATTACTTTGATACGTGCAAAATGCTCTATTAACATGCTTTTGGGTTCATATTTTTTTGCAGATATTGGATTTTGCTCTATACTAAAGATAGATATGGGATCGTTCATAAATGACGTCACAGGTAGTGGTATGGGTCTACTTGGATAATAATGACATACATGGTGAAAATTGTCATTTATGCGATTTATACGAAGACTGGGCGTTGGACAGCGGGCAGAGGAGGATATAATAGGGACCTTCAAATGGAGGTTTATCAATAACGTCATTTGTGGACGGTCCTAGGCCTAAAAAAGTTTTGTAACAATATAGAAATGATTTTATTTTGAACATTTTAATAGACTTCTCCTTTAACTTGTGATTTGAATATTATTTGTTTAAACAATTAAAGGAATAGGACAAGACTGACGATTGCAACTACGATGAAACCAATGAAAGCACAACACGTGATGTAGGTAGGTACTTTTGTATGGGGACCAATACCAATGTTATGTACACTATCCACCCATTTAAGCAAAAGGAACATGTGTAATAATTGTAATATCACATGTTCACAGGTGTAAAGCTTCCCTCTCTTTTAGTGTGTACTTCAAACGTATTGAAAATCATGTAATTATAAATACCTAATTAAAGTAATTACAATGCTACCTGCATGTTTTTAAAATTGTGTAAAAGCCAAATATTCTACATAGTTCTTGTAACAAATTTTGGAATTAAATCTTATGCCGCCGCCAAAATATGCATAGTTCTCGATAACTAATTTTAACGCTCATTAAATTATTCCATAGGCAACATGTTTAATCGGAGGAGCTGGGCAAAGGACGAGCGAGTTAATTTTCGAAAAAATGTCGTTCCTGAATCTGTGCACCATAAACCAAAACGAGTCATTCTCCTGCTAGATATTGATTCATTCGAAGTCCAAGTTTGGACACGCAAACACATGCATTTGTTTGCGTTGGACAAACCGATGGTTGTCACCAGTCCGGATGGAACGTAAGACTCCCACACGATCTCAAATTAAATTAATGAGTTAATTAATTCATTATTTTTGTTAAACTTTCACCTACTATAACTTACGGTTTTTAGTCAACATTATTAACTTGCGAGCATACCCGTAAAACTATAAGCAAAATTTTTCATACATTTTTTTAAACATTCTTAACTGACGAGCGTAACCGTAAAACTATAAGCAAAATTTTTCATACATTTTTTAACATCCCTAACTGACGAGCATAACCGTAAAACTATTAGCAAAATTTTTTATACGATTTTTTATTTAAACATTCTTAACAGACGAGCATAACCGTAAAACGATTAGCGAAATGTTGCATACGCAATTTTTCTTAACACTTTTAACTGACGAGCATATCCGTGAAACTATTAGAAAAATGTTTTTAAAGACATATCTTCGCAATATTATTAACTGACGAGCATAACCGTCAAACCTTTAAAAAGAGTCTTGGTAAGATACTTTTTCGAAAATGAGTATTTAAAATAACTAAGAATCGCCATTGAGCAACATTGGGCGTTATTAGTTTTGATCTATAGAATTTCTTTTGAACATAAAATAGGCCTCTAACAAGAAAATGACGCGACATAAACGACCCAGAATTTACAAAGACCTATTTCAAAAATTCAGGCTACTTTTAAATAGTATGGATCCAAAATTACTTGATTGCATTTTGGGGCGTTTGCCTAGAAATGCGCGGGAAAGTTTTAAAAAATTTAAAACTTTGCCTTCCTGTAGGTTTTGCAGTTCCTAACCGATTTTGATTAAATTTGGTTATTTCTGATTTTGAGACCTTTATCTTAAAAGAAATTTCAGGATTTTAGAAAAATCTAAAATGTTATATTTGTTGAAAAAAATCCAGTGTAAGACACGGAGCCGGTGACCAGTAGGACCGATTGCACTGACCGGAGGTCTGGTCAGTTTTTCACTTTTGAGACAAGCTCAGGACGGCCTGTGTTAAATAATACGGAGGCTCAAATGAGGCCAAAAAGAAAGGTACGTTTCGGTCTTCGGTCATTTTTAATTAAGAGATTAAAATTAAAAGGGACCGATTGTCTTGCACTGAAAAAATCTAGGAAACCCATATTTTTGATGCCCGTTTTTTTAACCAATTTTTTAGAAAAAAATAAAATTTTCGAATTTCAAAAACACTTTGCCTTTTTTGTTAGATAAAGGTCTTAAAATCAGTAAAAAGCAAATTTCATCATAAACGGTTAAGAACTGTAGAATCTACAGGGCGGCAAAGTTTTAAAATTTAAATTTTTTAAAACTTTGCCGCGCAATTCTAGGCAAAATGCAATCGAGTAATTTTGGATCCATACTATTCAAAAGTAGCCTGATTTTTAAAATAGGTCTTTTTAAATTCTGGGTCGGTCATGTAGCGTCATTCCCTTGTAAGTGGTTTTTTAGTGTTTATTTTATACATTTATTTTACATTTTCAGCAGAATGTTAGAAAAAAGTGCTTACAAAACCAGTGTAATATACTTACAAGGGAATGACGCGACATGCAACACCCAGATTTCACAGAGACCTGTTTTAAAAAATCGGGCTACTTTTGAATAGCACAGATCCAAAGTAAATCGAATGCATTTTGCGTTGTTTAATCACAGCGGCCCGCCAAAGTTTAAAAAAATTCAAAATTTAAAACTTTGCCGCCCTATAACTCCTACAGTTCTCATCCGATTTCGATAAAATTTGATTTTTTGTGATCCTCAGCCTGTATTCTATGAAGAAACTAGTAACCCGGCCCATCCTGCAGGCGGAACTTTTCGTTGCCTAACGAAGTAATCGCCGGAGAATAAACTATTCTTTAGTTATTATATTTTTTAATTAGGCTTTTTTGTTCATCTGATTCTATGAGATTACCTTTGAGTCCATTCAGAGATTTTACACGCAATAACGCTACGAATACCTGGCCTTGGTCAAAAACCGGCTCAGAAAGGTGCGGTCCAACTTGATTAAAGAATTGTCCTTGCGCTCTGTTCATAGTTAGTGCTATTTCATCCTCACATCCGTGCATTTTAAAATACGACACCATTTAAAGTAAATGATTTATTAAATAATAATTATGATTTGCACCCCTATCTACTGCCAGAACCCTTCTTACTAACCGTGACCTATATAATTAATACACGATCAGAAAATTAATGCAGATTAAGCTCTTCGCAATAAGAACTTCAATAAACAAATCTGCTAATAATTAGAAACTTATAATTAGCAGGCTCGGTTAATAAGGTCCCGCAATTTTGATAGCGGGTAACGAAGTGAACTTTTTTGGGTTTACTGATGTTAATTCTGAAAAATGGAAAATCGTGGCAGTATAAGAAAACTCATGAATCTGCAAAACGCCTATTTATTGCACTTTAGTTTTCCTACGCATGTTATTATTTTAATTAATCGATTCGTTTAATAACTGCGATAGCAATCGCAAAAGAGGACCTATTTTTTAATTCAGTTTTATTAGGGGAATAGCAAGTTTGTTTTCGTCATTTGGTGTAATATGAGGTAACCGCCTAAAGGAAGCGGGTAGGACTGAAAGGCTGAAACGAAATTTACTGTCTCAGACCCGGCTTTGATCCTCGGCCACTGCTAATCGTTTACGGCTACGGCTCGGTGTTCAGTGTTGTACGGTAAACGTCACTGTATGGTTGATTGAAATCCAATCTCTTTCGTTGCTCCTTAGTGACCGTTACTTACTGTAGGGGCCTAGAAAGTCGGTCTATGTTACTGTGGAGGAGGTTTTCAATTTAGTTTTATTAGGGGGTAGCCAGGTTCTGCCACCTCATTTAAGGTATCAAGTGACAGTCGGCAAGCGCCACGCAGTATTTTGGATTATTGGGGCAGCGGACACCGGGTAGGGGTAGGAGACCTTGGTATGCGGACCCTAAAGAGCTAATAAAAACGGAATTTATATTTTATATAAAATATTTATATTGGTTTAGATAGATTTGCTTCATTTGCCAATTTAAAATGTGGAAGCCTGGTTTTATTACAGCAGCAACAGCAGCTTGAACGATAATATTATTATTAATTATTATTTTGAAGTTTTCAGCAAGCTCGATTTTACAGTGCTAATTATTTATTCAAAACTTCCGTGAAAAGCTTTAATGCCTCTTCAGTTTTCCCTTGATCGAGCAAAAGAACTGCGTGGTTGTGTTTAGTTGTGAGGAAGTCTTCGCTTTTAGTGTCTTGAATATTTCGAAAGTCTTCAAGAACTTCACGGAACTTTGCAACTGCTTCTTCGTACTTCCCTAGACGTTGAAGTGTAGTTGCGATGTCGCATTTTGTTCGAAGTGTGACTTGATGGTGTGGACCAAGGACACGTGTCCGATCCTCCAGAACTTCTTTAAATAACTCAATTGATTTCTGATGAAACCCTCCATCTCTGTACGCAAGAGCCAGATTCCTTTTAAGTTTACTTTTTTCGTAAATCTCACTCTCAACTTCTGCTGCAGGCGTTGCTTCGAGAACGTTTTCGTAGAGTGCAATGGATTTGGCGAAATCGTTCGTCTTCCTTAAGACGTCAGCAACTTTCGCTGTCAAATCTCGAGATTCCTTGACGTCCAGAATTGTTGACACATGATTTGTGATGTGAACCAAGTTTTCAACAATTTCACCCCCACGTGGAATTTTCCGTGTATCTAAAGTTCTAATGTAATTCACTGCCTCAGTGGATAATTTAAGAAGCACATCGGTCTCGTTCAAAAAAGTGTGTTTGTTAAAAATTGAATGCGGCTTCCGTTCTTCGTTGGCTCTCAAGTTTTCAACTGTCGAGTCTTGAATCATTCGATGTATGGTGAAACTGCGTGGGTCAGAGTCAGCAGAGCTTAAATTTGAGATCAAAGAATAATCTTCTAGAATTTCCAACGCATTTTTAATGGATTCTTGAGGGAAGTCGGTTTGAAAAAGAGCGTAAAGAAAATCCTGTGGGATTCTTGTGGGAGACAAATATGCCATGAAACAAAGCAATTTGATTGCTAAGTCACCATCTGGGAAATTAACTATTTTCTCTAGCGATATATTCCATAAAACCAACATTGTAAGGCTCGTCTGTGATGGTCTTATGTTTGCATTCAATGGCTTCTGCGCCAACACTTTTCTGCTCCCGTTGTGGTACTCATCAATTAAGTTTCGAATTCCATATTCTTTTCGTCGTTTTATTTGCTGCAGAATGACGGCGACAGCTGCCTGCAGTGCGATGGGCAGACGACCGAAGAGATTTCCAAGTTGAGTCGCCAGTTCATTGTTCTCAGCTGTTTCCTGGAGTCCAAGTCTTTTAATCACAAAGATAATGACTTCTGCTTCGCTCCACAAATCCAACTGAATAACATTTTGAAGATTCCAGTTTTGGTTTCGTGACGTCACAATGACTGTCGGCTCAACAAAGGAAGGAGACATAGATTTTGGAAAAAGGCATCTTATTCCATTTAAGTTCAGGTGCTGGTCGTCTTCGAAAGCTTCAGCGTTGTCGAAAACAAGAAGGACTACATGGGCATGTTGAAGTAGTTTCTCAAAGATTTGATCTCGAATTAATTCAAATTCCTTTTGTTTCCTATCAATTTCCGTTGGAATTCCTAATTTATTAGCGAGCTGGGAAAATTGGCTATTTGCTGAGGTATTGTCTTCTGCATCGATCCAGATCACATGGTCGTACTCATGTTCATGGAGTTGAATGTACATGCGCACGGTCTCAGTCTTACCGATGCCGCCGGTGGCAGCCACAACTGAAAATGGCGCTTGCGTCAGAACTGTTAATTGGCTTTTCTTAACAACCTTGTGAAATTCCTTCAGAAATGTTTCCCGCCCAGTGAAAGTCTGAATTGGCTTCTCAACTTTAAATCTGAAATTTTTTGGCGGAGTATCCCGAGGCTAAGAAAAATATAAGTGTTTTGATGCACGATATCGATGGTCAAGTATCAAATTGGTTTCCTTTTCGTTTTTCTTAGAAAAGCAAGATAGTCCTTCCATTTTTAGCTCCAAACTACGTTCATAATCACAAAGAAAAGACGCGTAAGACTTTTTTCAGGGTTTTGTTGGGATAATACATCAATAAAGTCACCTAAATTAGGGATTGTCCATAAATGATATTGTTAAGTATAGCGACCAACAGGAACTCAACCACTCAACTAATGAACTGTAAACGTTCTGTATTTATAAAACACTTTTCGTTTTATTTCTTCAGTTTTCAATTATTAAATTTATTCCAAGTTTAATTCAATTAATATTTATCTCACTCTATATTTACCATTCACTATTACACAACTTCACTATACTATTAGAACGTACAAATCAGTCATTTGAAAATCTCAAATCTTAACAATATCTCATGGAAATATTCCCATTTCAAGGATCCTAATTATAAGGCCCGTATATTATCAGTTGAACTGCTGTGTAAATCTTTCATCTCATTATCTTCAAAGTGGGATGGTAATTTAACCGCACAGTCTCATTTTAATTAGTCACATGAAACGATGAAAACGAAATCAAATCAAAACGGAGCATCATTTTCATTTCGAAAAATATTAAAATCTTGCTAAAGTTTCACATTCCGTCTGCGCAAAAAAATAGGATTCAAAATTTCCTATTTGCAACTTAATAAATGTTCTATGGATACAAGATTTTGGAGTTCAAAAAAATATAAAATCATACCTACATTTTAAAAATAGCCCAAATTTCGTTTTTTGGCAAAACCGGACAAGTCTATTAAATTATTTTCAGCAAAATAGGATAAGTCCACTTAAACATGCACTTTTGATTTAAATTTGGATTTCCAGTGTTTTTGTAGTTTTCCGGGAGTGCGTGAATGTTTTTTATGCAAGAAAAAGTTAAAAAGTTAAAACTGTTTGGTTTGACTATTCAAATTTCATGTCACGAACTTCTGACTCTACGTCAAGTTAATAATTTTTTGGCAAAACGTGATAATATCACAAATTAGTTTTTTCACGAAAAAGTTTCTAAAACATTCAAATGTCCACCTGGAATTATGGAACCACTTGCAACAACGCTTAATCAGGTACGATTTGCCAAAAAACGCTTCCTATACTTTTGTATGTTCTCTATAATTATATAAGCGTTGGTTGTAGGACGCTGTCTTCCTGGACATTTTCCTCCCGTACATCCTTCCGGACTTTTCCCTTCAGATGTACACCCCCCCGCTCCTCCCACCTGACACTTTTTTCCCACCTCCGTACTGCGGGTATTTTCCTCACAGTGTCAAACACAAGCCATTAAAATAAATTAGTGTTTCTTTCCTCAAAATGTATACAAGCTGTTTTAAATTTTCTGGAAAGGAACACTAGTTTATTTCAGTAATGTGACTTTGATGCTGACAAGGGAACCACGCCAAGTGGTAGACTCAGATTTTAAAATCACCCATTTCAAAAACTCTTGCTATTTTTAAATAGTACAGAATCAAAGTAACTCGACTACATTTTGCGTTGGTTGATCACAGTCCGCCAATGTTTGAAAAAAAATTAAATTTTAATATTTTGCCACTCTACTACTACTGCTTTTACAGTTCTTGTTCAGTCCTTGAAATTTCGTTTTTTCTGATCGTTAGGCTGTTGACTAGGAAGAAAATGTTAGGATTTTAAAAAGTTCAAAAATTTTCTTTTTTTTAAAAAAAAATTAATTGGGCCTCCAATATACACATTTTTTAGATTTTGTTCAAAAAAAATTAAAATTTGAATTTTTTAAAACCCTTAAATTTCTTTTTAGTAAACAACCTAACGATCAGAAAAAACGAAATTTCATCAAAATTGAACAAGAACTGTAGAAGCACTAGGGTGGCAAAATATTAAAATTTGATTTTTTTTAAACTTTGGCGGACTGTGACCAAACAACGCAAAATGTAGTCGAGGTACTTTGATCCTGTACTATTTAAAAGTAGCAAGATTTTTTGAAATGGGTGATTTTAAAATCTAGGTCTACCACTTGGCGTGGTTCCCATGTAAGAGGAAAATGTCCAGAACTAAAGTGTCCATATATCCTTAAGGTTTAGTATATTCCGCCTTTTTTAAAAAAATATCTTGACACTGGTAAATACCGGTAAATAACGAAATAATAGGTGACAAATACAAGTATATACGTATCTGTAGGCCAAAACTCTGTAACACAGCTGATAATTCAATTTTAGAAACAACCAACATCACGTAATTTGTAATTAAAGGGAATAAAAATATCTGCCATGCTGAAATATGGTTTTAAAAAATCAAAACAAACCCTTATGCCGCTATTAAAATCTTGAGACAGTCTTAACATCTTTATTTTCAAGATACCACAAAATAATTATTCAAAAATTGAATTTAGGTATGACGAGTCCTGGAAACTTTTTAAATTTTAACTATTCTGGATTCAAAAAGACCTGGACTTGTCGAGAATTTTGATAGCCTATTTTAATGCCTAAAATCGCATTATTTTATGTAAACTAAAAACTAGAAAATCCAAATCCTTCAGACTTGAGTCACTTAATAATTGAATCGGCATAGCATGTCGACTTAAAACAGTTAAGAAAATGCATAATCAACCATTAATATAGATGTAGCAGTCTAACCCTATTTATCACTTTGTACCGCATACTATGCCAATGTGCTACACAAAAATAGTTTGCCATTTAATGAAGTAGATACATTTTGCACTTGCACCTTAAAGTGGTTATTATTGCATTGCGCACTAAAGTAGAGTTGAGCAGTAGCAGAGTAAGTAAAGTAGTTTGCACTTTTCTAGGTTGAAAAATACATTCTAGACTTTTTTGTGCCGTCATTTATAGACGACCCCTAATTCGGGTTACGTCATTTATGTGTCATTTCAATAAAACAGTTCCAAACGTCTTACGCGTCTTCCTTGTATGGTTATGCCCGTTGTTTGCAGCTAAAAATGGAAGGACACCATTTTGCTTTTAAGAAATAGTGGAAGGAAACCAATTTGATACTCCACCCTCGATATGCTGCATTCGATGTTACAAAATTTACTTAAAAGTGAACAAGTTGATGCCATATCTGAAATAAAATCCTAAATCAGCTGATAAATGGTTGCGCTGCAAGTAGGTTACTAACAGTTTTGCTCACCTCAGATGCCATTGCAATGCTTACGTCACGCGCAGTAAAATTCCCGGCCACGTTCATTCCTATATTATTGTGGTTGCCCTCCATTTCAGGAATCAAGATTGAATATTGTGCGATGGTTTTTCAACTAGATGAGAAGTCAGCAGTGCTGCCAAAGGTACATAAAACGCGATCTACTTCAATCCTACGCGATTAAAAAGCACATGACATTTGCATGGGAATGGTTTTACATTTCACATGTTACCCGCGAATTTCAAAACCTGCCACTCGAAAAAAATTAGCTAGTTTTAAATAGCACTTATCCAAAGTAACTCGACCGCATTTGCCGTTTTTCGGTCACAATGGCCGGCTAAAGTAAAAAATTCAAATTTTGACTTTGAAGCACCCTGTAGCTACTTCATTTCTTAACCGACTTTGGCGAAATTTGGTTTTTTCTAATTCTTAAACAGTTCTTTCAAAAGTTATTTCAGCATTTTTTAAAATTCGAAAATTTTCATTTTTTTGAAAAAAGCAATTTCAAAATCTAGGCCTCAAAAGTATAATATTTTTTGTACTTTTTTGAAAAAAATAAAAAATTTTGAATTTTGAAAAATCCTGTAATTTCTTTTTAAAAAACTGCATAAGAACTAAAAAAATCCAAATTTTGTCGAAATCAGTTAGGAAATAAAGTAGCTACAGGGAGCCAAAAAGTCAAAATTTGAAATTTTTAAAACTTTTGCGGGCCACTGTAACCGAAAAACGCAAAATGCTGTCGAGTTACATTGGATCTGTGCTGTTTAAAACTCGCCAGATTTTTTTTGAGTGGCAGGTTTTTAAATTAGCGGGTAACATGTGAAACCATTCTCTTGTCAGAACAATAAAATATTTTGTATTTTAGAACTTACATTATAACGGCAACAACAGCAGCTTCTTCACTTTAGACTAATGATAAGCTCACGCTAAGTGTTTTCGCTGTGTAGAATATCAACCAAATAATTTAATGTGCTACAATTAATTTCGACCAGAAGCTGCTTGTGTATGTGTTTAAAAATCAATCAAAACATTTCGTATTTTCGTACCATCAATAATAATTATTGTTTTCAAATTGTTTGACAGTCAATGAGTCAGCGGCCATTCACACGCCTACAAAGAAAACTCCAAAAAGGGCGGAAATGTAAAATAATAAAAAATGTTTTGAAATGCAAGAATTAGCCATGTTCAAAATAGGTTGAAAATGAATTTTAAAAATCAAAAAAATATTCGTCTTGCATATAACAGGCACTTAAAATATGCTGGTCTTGTGTGATGAGCTACACTCGTGATTAAAGGAAAACTTGGCACAAAATTGATAACACCATACGATGGCCTTTAAGTTTAAGACATTTAATATTTATTGCGTAATGAGGTGTGCATAAATAATGTCACGATTATTATCACTCTTTCAGCTCCCCCCAAACCACCATGCCAGCACTTAAGCATTGTCTAAACGGCTATCTCTAACATGTTATGTCACTCATGTCTGACAATACCCACCCATCATACCAATAACAACATTTATGGACGATCCCTTAAAAGCTTTTTGCCCATATATTTTTAGCTCCCACCACCTACACATTGAAATACATTGTTTTGCTCTTCAAATTAGTTCAAATTACTTGAGTAATAAATCGAAATAGAAACCGCAAACTTTTGACACTTCCCGTCAATTTTCTCAATTTTCCTCTTACTAAAGTTTGACGACAGGCTTTTCAGTAAATTTTATGCAGAAATCAATTCTATGCTGATGACAGGGTGTCATAGGGAATTGGGAATGGGTACATTTGCGTGACAGTATATTTGGATGACCCCTAAAATAATTGCAAGGATATTTACCTATAATGATTTTAATAACGTTTAACCTTTAATCGATTTGTCAATTGCATAATTCTCAGCTTTAACATGCTGCATGTGTTTTTACTTTTACGCATTCACTTTACAACGTGAACCGTAAACGGAACCGGAATTGATACTGTGATCAGGACCGTCAGTTCGATTCTGTACACTGCTGTGAGCACTTGATATTTTTGAGTTGTCGGAGTCCGAGATTAAACCCGAACTGGAAACTTGTCCAAATGGGTAAAAAACATTCTTGAATATTTTCCACGAATCTACAACATAGGGCAGTTTAGTTATTTAGCTTAATAATTATAACACTTACTCATATCTACAATTTTAATTAGTAAAGGATCGCTTACAAATAATGTCATGGAAATATCCACATTTTTGTGCACCATATGACCACTTTGTCATCAGCTTATTCGTGGTCTACTTAAATCACTATCTAGTAGCCAATTACACATACGGATGACCCTACAGAGGACGTCATTTATGCACGAACCCTTAACAGTTTTATCCGTAATTTAAAAATTTAGCAACGCACCTGTACTTCTCCTCCTTCGTTCTCCAAGAATGCTTCACAGAATTGACGAGGGGCTCCATGCAATCTTTAAATCCGCTCAGGGTTGTATTTCCCGCATTTGGGTCATTTTGTTTCTAGAATGGTTTCTACAAGCCTTTTTTTGGGCTTATAGAAACGCAAAATCCACTTGAGTTAATGCTTTAGACCTTTGCTATTGAGAAGTAGCTGGATTTGTTTTTAATAGTTTTCTTTATAATCAGGGTCAGTCATATGTCGCGTCATTCCCTTATAAAGAATAAACTTTGAAATTTAGGAGTAACAATTTTGAAAAAAAATATCTAATTTTTAATTAAGCGTAAAATATAAATTACATTTTTTTATGGCTTTCAAGATGTCGAGAAAAAGTCAATTAAAGAGCTTATGTTTGGCACGTTACATGGTATGGTTTTTTTGTATTTATATTTTTATTGCGATAAGATAATTGAAAATACAAAGAATAATAATCACAAATATTGACTTTCTTAATCATATTTTGCTGCTATACTGCACATTTAAAATGAAAATAATTTAAAACCGTATTTATTTTATAGATGACAATTTGGTAGCCAATGGAAGAGTAGTTTTGTGAAAATTATGACCTATTTTGTTATCCCCTTGATTTAGATGAAGTCGTTTTTCAGAACTCGATTTCTAGCCCTTCGTTTTAGATGCTGGGCTCTTTTTAGATGCTGAGCTCTTTTTAAGGCTTGGGCACTTCTGAGGAGTATCACAAATTCCTACAATTTAAAAATAAACACATTTGTGAATAATTGTTATATACCCTCAGTGGCAAATTGTAAATGCAATTTAGTAAAACCAGTTTCAATATTAAACACAAAGTTTATGAAAATCTTTGAATATTTCTGATTACCTTCATCTTGACAGCATATCATATCCCAAAACGTGCAGTGTGCATCAGTTTGGCAAAACTTGTCTATAAATGGGCACTCGGCTTGACTACGCACACACTCTCCTAAAAAAAGTAAAAAAAAATAGAAAAATTTGGAAAAAATTGTTGTCTAACCTTCGCAGCTTTTGAATGCAATATAATAAAACTATTTTTAATGGTTAAATGAAATTTTGTCAGTGAAGAACCAAAATGACCCATAGATCCATTTGTAGCGAAAAACAATATCAACTATTTATAAAAATATTGAAACATGTCTTGAAAGCATTTAAATAGAATATTTTACAATTTTCAAAAACATGTGAAAGGGACAATTTGCACTTTTCAAAAACATGTAAATACAATATTTTGCACTTTTCAAAAACATGTACATAGAACATTCCACACTTTTTAAAAACATGCAAATAGAACATTTCACACTTTTCAAAAAAACTCCTAATGAACATTTTACACATGTTTCGCATTTTGCTTTTATGACTTATCTCATTTTGATTCTAGCTGGAAATGGAAATAGGTAATTTTGGTTCTTCACTGACGATATAGTTATTTATGAAAAAGTTTATTTATCTTGGATTACTGAGATCTTTACAACATATCATGTTGTGTTTTGAACAATCTTCATTGACTAAGCACTTCACAGTGTTTGTAGTGGAACCTTGTCTTTTTTGCTGCTTCAGGTTTGCTGCACTTTTACTGGTCACTGGCGTATTCAAAAGAGCGAGGATGACGCTGCAGATGATACAAAAAACCCCGAAAATTGATTTCATTATTTTCGTTTTGCTCGTAATTTTTGTCAGTTTAAAAAAACAAAGCTTATATAGCTCACCTATGGCAATTTCTAAAAGTGTAGTGTATTGAATATTGTTCTAAGTCTCTGTTTTTCTTTGCGTTCTAATTTTGTATATTGTGCCTATACTTAATTAAACTATTTACAAATTAGATTAATTCACAAGTAGCGCAAGAAGCAATTGAGTATTATTAGATTAGTCCTACAAGATAAACAATTATGAATTCCTAATGATTGTTAAATGAAATCTGAATTAGGGGCAGAAAGTGTGTACAATGGATATTTAGCCCAGAAATATAATGCGTGATTCAAATTTAAATTCATACAATACAATGCGATTGCATGTGATGAATGGTTTATACAAACCCGTAAGCCCTACCGGTGACAATAGTAATACAGTCCCTGAACCTATCTAAATTCAATATGGAGATTTATCAAAGATATTACATTACGAACACAGATACGTAGTTTGCAACATAGTGAGAACACACGGCATTGAGAGCATGACTTATAGGGATCTTCTATAAATGACGTTATTTAAATGTCACTATTTCACAGATCCCTGTTTCATCAGCGTCACTGTTACATTAATCTAAATGATATATAAATAGTGCTTACTCGACTTTAACCCAAGTATCACCTACTTACAAGGGAATAACGTGACACGCAACACCTAGATTTTGCAGATGACTTTCTTAAAAAATCAAGTCATTTTTAAATAGCAAAGTAACTTGAGTGCAATTGGCGTCGCTTGGTCAGAATGGCCCGCCAGAGTTTTAAAAAAATACAAATTTTAAAACTTTTCCGCGTATGTATTTGAAAATTAAAACGTTTTTATTTAAAATATAAATTATAGGCCTGTATTTTTGAAGTTCCACTTTTAAAACTAATTTTTTTGAAAAAGAAATGAAAATTTTACTAATTTACTAAAAGTTTCTAAGCGCTCAGAGATCATAGCGTAGTATGCTTTCGCAGTGCATGCAAATTTAAGACTGGAATTTAAAGTTTAGTGTGGTCTTCAGTTTGCGTGAAGAAATATTGTTTATTTTAAAATTTACGTTGCAAAACATGTACAAAATTACAAGTGTTTAAAGCATTATATTTTAAAATTATTATATCGTGCAATATTTCTAAAAAATCAATTTTTAAAACCAAAACCTTACCAACTAATCAAAACTAATCAAAAGGTAAATGACAAAAATGTGTACTTTAGAATGTTTTAAATAAATACTATTTCCTAAGTGCAATTTCCCTGAATGGTAGAAAAACATATTCTTGATAATATTTTTTAGCATTAACATAATTCTGTGGAAGAAAGGATAAAGATGCTAAAATATAATTTTGAAATAATGAAGTAGGGACCCTTGAAGCTTCGTGATTCTGATTGAATTTTAAATCTAAGAGGTTCAGGTTCATCTCTTCTTTATGCAAAAAAAAGAAGATGCGAGAGATAAATCTAACAGCCCTAGATAAACGCAAATAATAACGTGGGCTGGTTAAGTTTAAAGATCGTCGGTAAAGAAAAAAATCTTTACCTTCCCAAAACATTCATAAAATAAAATCGTTATATTTTAAAAGATTAGGATTGATCCACTAAATTTTAAACTACGCAGATTTGATTTGATTGATGTCTAGAGCTTTTTTTAGAATTTTATAAGAAACCAAAAATAGAAGCTTTGAATGTGTATCTACACAGTGCGCTTACTAGAAAACCCCTTTAATGATGGGGAGAAATTTTGGTTATAAGGGACAAATTTGAACATTTAAGTAGTAAAATTTCTGCATTTATTTTAGTTTTTAGTACACCCATTTCTAACTTCAAATTTGTTTCCATTCTATTACCCGAATTTCATGCACCAATAATAATAATTCAAGACGGCATCATTTAACTACTGAGGATTATTTATACATTTGGAGCGAAAGACGGAAGCTTCAAATTCTGCGGGGAACTTTTAGGAAATCAATTCAATGCAGTCGTAAATGTTCTGGATCCCATCTTGTTCACTTTCAGTTCGTTTGCACATATAGAAAATACGAAAATAAAACCAAAAAAAACAAATAAAATTCCAATTATTGTTGATTCTCCAAAATAAATGTTAAGGATCGTTCACAAACGACGTCATCGTACATGTCAATAAGCCTACTATTGGTTACTGATGACATCATCGTATGCTAAAAATGTAGCTATTTACGCAATGTTATAGCTGATAACAGGGGTGTAAGAGTGTCCTAAAAACGGAAAATTTTCGATGACGTCATTTGTGAACGATCCCTTAATCAAAATAAACCAAGTGACTAAAAATCAGTATACCTGCAGCCCTTCTTTTCTCCTACCTTCCTCCTGCGATTTCAGCCTGAGAAGCAAGAAGTGGCGCGACGCAGTTTTTGAATTCTGCCGTTGCTTCTGGATTGGATGACAGACAGCCCCATGTTTTGATTTCTAAAATGGAATTTAAAAAAAAATAAACAGGTAAATTCATGGGCGCGTAAAATTATTTGATGTGTTTAAAAATTAATCAAAGCATTTCGTATTTTCGTACCATCAATAATAATAATTGTTTTCAAATTGTTTGACAGTCGTTGTGTCAGCGGACATTGACACGCTCACGAAGAAAACTCCAAAAATGGTAAAAATGTCAAATACTGAAAAATGTTTTGAAATTAAATAATTAACCATGTTGAAAATAGGTTCAAAATCAATTTTAAAAATCAAAAAAATATTCGTCTTGCTGATAACATGCACTTAAAATATGCTGTACTTGTGTGATGAACTCCACTCGTGATTAAAGGAAAACTTGGCATTAAATTAATGGCACGATACGATGGCCTTTAAATTTAAGACATTTAATATTTATTACGTAATGGGTGTATCATAAATAATGTCACAATAATTATCACTCTTGGGAACAGGACAGAAGATCGTAGACAAAAGATCGCAGACATAAGATCGCAGCCACTTGATCGCAGGGACACAAGATCGCAAGACAAAAGAGCGCAGGAGACGAAAGATCGCAGACAAAAGATCGCAAGACAGTAGAGCGCAAGGACGAAATATCGCAGTAAAAAATGAGTGCAAGGAAGTTAGGCAGTAGAGTTCAAAGACAATTGAGTGCATTTCCGACGTAACATTTTAGTTAAGTCAATATTGCTCTTGGAAGTAATTGGTGGCCCTTAAAATGTTGAAATGATTTGGTTAAATATTCGGTTGAAATGAATTGATATGTCAGCAATGCAATAATTATAAGAACCTATAGACACACACCATACGTTGCTGAAGTTATTACCGTATTTCCTATTTTAGACCAAGGGTCCGTAATTATGCACGGGTCTGAGAGGTATGAGTTTGAATAGTCCACGGGTCTAATTGTTTTATATGGTAGTACGCGGGTCTGTAATAATACACGGGCCTTTATTACGGCCTTTATTTACGGCACGGGTCTGAGAGGTCCGAATTTGAATAGTACACCCTGTAGTCTAAAATAGGAAATATGGTACTTTAAAATACGAATGTATAAGCGGGTATTATAGCAGTTTAAGGTCCTCCGGCTAGGAGACGCCGTTACGCTGAAAAAGCAATACGCATGCGTCGTATTGAGAATACATATCATTTACCTGGTGTACGAACTACAGAATATCTTGGAGGAATTGCCCACAACTTCGAATTTAAATAGCATGTTTTTTGCAAACATTTTGTTTACGTTTTTATATTTTTTTATTTTTGACATATCAATCAATTTTAACCAACGGCCCTTTTAAGGGCCACAAATTACTTCCAAGAGCAATGTTTACTTAACTAAAATGTTACGTCGGAAATGCACTCAATTGTCTTTGAACTCTACTGCCTAACTTCCTTGCACTCATTTTTTACTGCGATATTTCGTCCTTGCGCTCTACTGTCTTGCGACCTTTTGTCTGCGATCTTTCGTCTCCTGCGCTCTTTTGTCTTGCGATCTTGTGTCCCTGCGATCAGGTGGCTGCGATCTTATGTCTGCGATCTTTTGTCTGCGATCTTCTGTCGTGTAGCCATCACTCTTTTTTCTCCCTCCAAACCACCATGCCAACACTTAAGCATTTGCCTAATTAAACGGCTATCTTTATCATGTCATGACATCAATTCCTGGCTAGATCCATCCACCCTACCAATCAAATTATTTATGGACGATCCCTTCTGTTTGCTGCCTATTTATTTATAGCTCCCTCCACCTCCACATTTAAATACATTCTTTTCCGTCTTAAATTACTAGAGTAATGAATAAATCGAAATAGAAACCACAAACTTTTGAAACTTCCTAACTTCCCGTCAATTTTCTCAATTTTCCTTTTTACAAAAGTTTAATGATAGGTTTTGCTTTAGATTTTATGCAAAAATAAATTCTTAGCTAATGACAGGGGGTCATATGGAATTAGAAATGGGTATCTTTGCGTGACAGTATTTATGGATGACTCCTGAAATAATTGCAAGTATATTAAGCTATAAAGATTTTAATAACGTTCCTTTTTTTTGATTTAATGTTCGTTCTTTAAAAGGACCTTTAATCAATTTGTCAATTGCATAATTCCCAGCTTTAACATGCTACATGTGTTTTCACTTTTACGCTTTTACTTTGCAACGTGAACATTGAACGGAACCGGAACCGAGGCCGTGATCACGACCGTCAGTTTGATTCTGTACTTTGTTGTGAGCACTTGATATTTTTGAGTTGTCGGAGTTCGAGGTCAAAGCCGGACCGGCAACGGACGGATCCTTCAAGCATCTTGTCCAAATAGGTTAAAAACATTGAATAGTTCACAAATGACGTCATCGGAAGTGTCACTGACAATCAGTAAGTACCTGACTAGTAAAACTATGTCCTAGTTTTAATGAGCAAAGAAGTAAATGTGACTAGTTTCCATGTCTCACGTAGAGTAAATTACAATTAGTTGGTTTTGTTGCACTGATTTAACATCGGTCTGCCACATCACCAATGCGACATATTCATCAGCATTAATACAATTTACTATAATATCTAACATCCAAAATTTCATGAATCATAGCATGTCTAAACAGTACAACAGAATCTACAAAATGCGTTTCGGCTGTAGAGCCAAAATGACCTATATCCATTTTTAGCTAGAACCAATATCCACTATCTATAAAAATATTTTAATATGTCTTGGGAGCATTTAAATAGACTACTTTGCACATTTCAAAAAATACGTAAATAGAAAATTTGAAATTTTTTAAAAATATCTAGATAGAACATTTTGCATCTGTTTAAAAATATAGAAGTAGAACATTTTGCACCCTTACAAAAAATATTTAAATGGAATAGAAAACGAGGCTACTTATAACTCCAGAAAACGAGGCTACTTATAACTGGGTGACACAACTGAAACAAAAGCTATCTATTCTTGGATTTGATGATCTATGGCTTCACATTACTAGTGACAAAATCGAACTGGAACTGGACAACATCATAGAAAAAGCGGCACAGACCTCTTATGAACAAGATGTGGAACGAGCTATTCTCTCAAGTTACAATCCATATTTCATCTCTTATGCTGGAACTAGTTTAGTAGCTAGCTACCTCAACAAACGTGTATCTATCATTAAGACTAGAATAATGGCTCAACTACGATTGGCAGAAACAAATAATGTTACCTTTAGAATAAAAAAAGACAAAATCAAATTAGACGTATCAAAAGAGTGCAATGCATGCGGGTTCGGGGAACCAGATTCCTTAACACATTTTCTCTTTGCGTGTCCAACGTTTAGCGAGGATATATCTAAATATTTAAAGGAATATACTATAGGTGATAAAAATACTGATATCAAATTAAATCATCTCTTGCAACGACAAGATGAACAAGTGTTACACAATCTTTTCTACTATATAAATTCTGTATTAGTTAAGAAATTGAGCTCTATAGGATAAGATGGTAAAATATTAATGTAAATACAACATATATTGTAAAATTATTATTATTATGATTTGTGTGTGGGCCTAGGCCCGAATATGCAATAAATCAATACATACATACATACATACATACTATAATATCTAACATCCAAAATTTCATGAATCATAGCATGTCTATACAATACAACAGAATCTGTAAAATGCGTATAGGCTGTGAAGAGTCAAAACGACCCATATCCATTTTTAGCTAAAACCAATTTCCACTATTTACACAAATATTTAAATATGTCTTGGGAGCATTTAAGTAGACTAGTTTGCACTTTTCAAAAAATACGTAAATAGAACATTTGAGACTTTTTGAAAATATCTAAATAGAACATTTTGCACCTTTACAAAAAATATGTAAATATATTATTTTACACTTATGAAACAAATAGAATTAAAACATTTTGCACCATTTCAAAAACATGTAAATAGGACATTTTACACTTTTCAAAAACTCGTAATTAATATTTGACGCATATTTCTCACTTTGTTTCTATGACATATAGCTCATTTTAATTCTAGGTTAAAATGGATATGGGTCATTTTGGTTCTTCACAGACGAAATGCCCTTCTGTCATTGCACAATACGGAATGTGCTTTTGTAAATCATTCTTATCAATCATAATTAGATCCATAATAATTAAGTGAACTCAATAATCAAGTATCTCTACAATTTCATTTAAGTAATAAATATGCTAGACATCATTTAACAGTTCCTCATCCGCGATAAATTATACTACTTAACACTTTTTTAAATTCATAAAAGTTACTAATTTATTTTTTCATTTTTTATTTGAATTATTTTGTATATAAACTTAGAAAAAAACAATTATGTACATGTTTTGCTATATATTAACGGCAGAATGCTTCATGCCTTCATAAGGGGTTGTCAACAAATAGCGTCGTCAAAAAATCCAGATTTTTATAATCCTATAATTTACCGTGCGGTAGGCTTAACCATAGCGGAGATATACCGTATTTCCTCTGATAGTACGCCCTGCGTACTATCCAAACTTGAGCTCTGACACCCCGCGTATAATTAGAGACCCGTGTATTAATAGTGACCCGCGCACTGGCATTTAATAGCGTGTTAAATAGACCCGCGTAATATCCAAACTGAGGCGGCTACACTCCGCGTACTATGAGAGACCCGCGCATTATTTGAGACCCGCGTAATATTAGAGGAAATACGGTACGTTATAAAAGCTGGGAAGAAAACATAACCTTTAAGCGTTGGCTGAGATTCAAATTTGAATATCTCCATTTCCTCCTAAAAGCGATACTGACTATTTCCAGTGTAAGACACGGAGCCGGTAACCGGTAGGACCGATCGCACTGACCGAAGCTCCGGTCAGTAAAACCGAAAACATAGCAGGCACGCGCGGGCTCATTTTTTTTTCTCGAAGCTCATCGATGCTCAAAAATCAGAAAAAGCTCAAAGAGCCAATAGAGTCCTGAAATTTGATATCCGTAGTGGGGTATTTGAGTCTAAAAGTGTAAGAGTGATCGATATGTCGTTTTGGACTCATACTGTCATAAAAAAAATATCAGAGGTACTTAAATCAAAACGTATGTAAAAGTTTGATGAAATATATTGTATACGATAATCACACTGATCACACACCAACACCGACACCGTAGCTGGCATTATTCTGACACGGAATATAAGATAAAAGTAATAGTCAGTAGTACGAGTGAGTGATGATTACTAGTAATAAAAGTAATAGTAATATTAGTTTAATATTAGTTAAATATTATACTGATACCTATACCTTGTGTTGTGGTGTGGCAGACTGAGGCGGCAGTGGCGGGGACGGTGTCAGGTGTCGGTGTCAGTGGTGTCACAGTGAATTAAGTATAAGTGTTCTGGCTGATGGCTACTGTGCGGCAGTACAGTAGTAATGTATGTATGTACTGTATCTTTATATATACATACAGTTTGGTAGATTTATTATGGGCTTGAGAATAAAGTTTGTAATGTGGACTATAAAACTTCTCTAAATTTAATTACAAGAAAATTGAAATTACTGTTTTTAGTGAAACTGAGCCCGAGCAGGATGAAAATTGCAATAATTATATGTCAATAAATGTGAGTCTTTACTAAACTCTACACCCCACTACAAAGACGGAGCACCAGATAAAGAGTCGATTCTTTCTGTATGTTGTAATCCGAAAGAGTTCGGCTGTCTTCGAGTTGCTTCTCAGCGAAGATCAATCGCTGCTGATCTAAGGGGATCCCTTTTTTATTCTAGATCTTGGCCTTCACGTTGTCAATTGTATCGAAGGGCTCTACTTCTAAGGTTATGGTTTTCCCCGTGAGGGTCTTTACAAATACTAGCATACTTCCTCGAAGACGGAGCACTAAATGAAGGGTAGACTCCTTCTGGATATAAACACTAAACTGACAAAGTAGCACCACTAGTTAAATGCATCAGATAACTGTCACAGTTACTTGTTTTGTGCACTTACTTCATCAGTGAACACATAAATAAGGAACATTAGTTAAATTGGTGCACAAGCTACTTAGTGCTGCAATTTTTCAGTGCAAAAACCGCTATTGTGATACGTTAGCTCCGTGGTGTCAAACCCTATTTAGTGCACGAGCTATTTCGTGCTTCCCCTAATTTATAGCACCACCTACTTAGTGCTACCTAATTTGCCGCACAACTTTTGTCCACAAATACCGTGGGTGCACAAACTAGTTATTTGCATTAGATTCATGCACAAATTTAATAGGCTTATCCGCGGATAACACGCACAATTTACTTGGTGCAGCAACCTATTTGGCGTATTAATGGTTTTATTACACAAATGAAAATTGTGCAACAATTAGGTAGATAGGCCAGACACTAGGCACTTATACACCTAATTTTGTGCATGAATAACTTTATTTAACTAATTACGTATACACAGAAACAGTGTTGAAGCTGTAGCTATTTAGTGATGCAATTAATCGAGTGCACAACCTATTGTGGTGCACAGTTAAATACGGCGTTGCAATTCCGTAGGTTTACAAGTTGGTGTTCACGCTAACTACTAAGTGTAAACATTACTATTACCTTCAAATTGTCTTCTTTCAGTGTTATCTGATGGGGCCGGATAAAAATAACGCTATTTATATAAATAGTATGTCACGTTGTAGCAACAGCAAATACAAAAGACTAAAATTACTTAAAACAGAGCACATCTCACATTTAGGTGATAGTATTAAATTCTACTAATTGTTATTTTTACTCATTGAATTAATTACCCTAGTTCAAAGTTTAAGTAGCTTGTTATTTAATATAATTTACAAAATAACAGACCCACGTTTTAGTCATTTACAAATTATTTAATAATTACAGTTTGCAATTGTATATTGTTGGTGTTGCAGCATGCTTTAAAATATTGATTATTTGCATTTTTAGGTATTATAGAAAATTAGGCATCCCAAAGTGTAATGCCTTTTTACACTAAAAAATATTAATTAAACAATTTAGTGTTAATAGTGTAGTAGATAAGCTATAATTGTGTTTAGGAATTTAATAATTTTATTTGAAATTCATTGTTGTAATAAGTGTAAACATAGTGCTGTAGCAAAGTGCATAGTACTGCTACTCTTGTATTGTAAATAAAATGCCTGCATGGTGCGCACACTGCTAGCATATAGAGCAAACACCGCCTTCAAAGTGCATTGAGAAGATCATGGACTGTAATGCACACATCAATGGAAAAAATATAGCGTATGAAACATCATTAAAACATTTTAAATTAAAAGTCTTTATTAAAAGTCATTTGCATGTTAAACAAAATAATTATTTTTTGGACATAAAAGCGCTATATAGAGCCTATATAGGTGTGGTCGAGGTATATTATTATCATTATTATTATGTTGTTGGGCTTACAGTCTACAGACGAACAGACAGCATACAGTGTGAACAACATTAAAGCTTTAGCTTAACTCGACTTGCAATTAGACAAGAGATTCTTCTGCATTGTTTATTAGACAATACACTTTTGATATAAGCAGCAAGCAGTGTCGAAGCCTGAACTAGCACCAGCACTAGATCCTGGTCATGTTCCTCCTCGTAGAAACTAGTCACCTTTGATATCTGCTACTATTAATACAATCAGTTTTAACTTGTTTACTTTGCAGTGTAAATATTTATTGTATAAAAACGTAATATGACATTTTAGTGTGCCCTCTTGTCTCTACAGAACAATTTTAAACTAACTATACAGTAAGCCGAATTAGAATAAATAATAATAAGAACTTCATATTACTAATTCCATTTCCAAATTCCGCCTAATTTTTAATTCTGACTAAAATAGGAAAGATCAAAATTTAAAATAATTCATAGCTTTCTATACTATGAGGTTGCATTTTCATTAATAATTATAACTCTGCTGCATTGATTTACAGCTTTGGAAAAGCATTACATATTTACATATCATCAGTAAAGAACCAGAATGACACATACCCATATTTAGCAAAAAACACGGTCTATAATAAAAAAAATTGAAATCCAATTAAATGATCTTGAAAGCATTAAAGTGGAACATTTTGCATTTTTCGAAAAGCAAATGTAAATAGAACATTTTAGATGTTTCGAAAAGCAAATGTTAATAGAACATTTTGCATCTTTCGAAAAAAATGTAAATATAACATTTTGCACTTTTTGAAAAATATATAAATAGAACAATTTGCACTATTCAAAAGCAAGTAAATAGAACACTTTGCATTTGTAAAAAACATGTGCTTAGATAGAACGTTTTGCAACTTTCAAAAACACTCAAAAATAGAACATTTTACACTTTTCAAAAAGATGTAAATCGTATAATTTGTGCTTCGCAAAAACATGTAAAGAGAATATTTCACACTTTTCAAATACATAACATGTATCACAAATAAAACATTTAATAGAGTGGGGGTACCTAATCAACATTTTTTGTAGGTAGGTAGAATTTACTTCCAGTACCTAGGGGGCTGGCTCAGATTGGGGGAGATTGTGGTAAAAGCTCAATAAGGTGGAAAAAATTTTCCCTCAAAAAAGGAACCGGGACCGGAGGAGGTAAAATAGATAAAAAGAACGGTGTTGAACGATTTCCCTCCTCCCGGCTCAGGCTGGCTCAAATTGAGGTAGTTTTTTCAAGAAAAAAGGACCCTCGGTCAATTTTTTTTAAGAGCTCGTTAGGGACCGATTGACTTGCACTGACTATTTCCATTATGCACTAAAAGAAAATTTGACTATCTCTCTACTTTTCACAAAATAACAAAACGAAAGGCTGTGAAATTGTATATAAAGTTGGAAACGTGTAATAAAGTGTGTTGTTAGGGATCGTCCGTGAATGATGTCATAGGTAGGGTGCGTGGGTTTATTCGGATATTGGTGACGATTGTATACTTTCAGGGGGTGGGTGTGAAAAACTGTTAAAGAAATGTATACGAGATATATGTGAATTTGTTTTTATTTTGGTTAGACATAATTATTAACATACAAAGGCAGCAACGTACAAACACAAAAATCTTTCGCTTTAAATTCCATTTATTTATTCGTTTCTATATTTTTCAAATGTCCTGCATGTTTTCAATAACTTTTTACTGAGTTTTTTGGCCTGGCGACATTTGAGAGTCGCGATTTGACGTCCAACACAGTACGTAGTACGACATTTCCCCAAACGACACTTGGTCCAACGACAACTGGTAAACGACAGTACGTCCAAAAATTTTTACGTCCGCGTCATTGCGTCCTTAGACATTTCGATGTGCGACAAATCGCAGGATGACAATCAGTCCAAAACAATTACGTCCAATACGATTATTGAACAAATTGATAATTTCAGAGAGTTTTTACTAAATCCAGCAACTCCTAAATAGTACCTAATCTAAATATACTGCCACAATTTGTTAATATACAATAAGTGGCAATAATATTCCAACTTATCACAATACATTTCAGATATCATAAACGGGTAAGTAGGCAGTTGCTGCCTGGCACTTGCGGGCATGCAGGTAGCTCATAAGATTTGCATATGAATAATTATACATCCTCATCATTTTCAATAATATTAAAATTGCATACTTGACGATGAACGGAAGTTTTTCACTCTTTTCAGTCTTTTTTTGTCTTCTAAGTAGTAACTTTCATAAATTGTAGTGTTGTGCAAGTTTTTTCCAGTGCAATGTCTCAAATTGAAAATCTAAGTGCCTCCAAAAGTTACAAATTTGTTGAATCTACGATAAGTGAAAAATTGATTAGTTCTTTGCTTGCCATAAGAACACATATTTGTATTGTTGACAGATTAAAAGTTGTAATTGCATACGCTCTTTTTGTGTGTGCAATTCTTAACTAATTCAAATAATCCTTTTGATCATTTGATGAAATGCATTAGCAAATAATAAGTGCTATTTCAATATTCTGTATAAATATAAATATTTGAGCCTAAATTATTAATCTAATTAATTTAATTAATTATTTTTAATTGTGATTTTATTAATTTAATTAATTTTGTTATTATTTTATTTATTTATTATAGTTAATATTTAGCCTTGAGTGTCTGTCTATGGAATTCAGTTTTTGCCGCTGTTTGATTTGACAATAAAGCCATTACATTACCATTACATTACATAATCGTTTGGAATGTAATTCTTAAATCGTATTTTCAAATTAGCTTACTTTATAAATTTTGCAGCTTTATTGCATGTAGAATTATTAGAATATAGTAGGGTTTGCCCTAAGGGTGATCAGTAGCCGCGATTTAAATGCTGCTGCAGTGCTGCGTTTAAAAATCTGTCTGGTTGATGTTGTTATAGCTTATAATCTCAACTGTCTATAGCCAGTCACACATATTTTTAAATGCAGTAGTATTTGAACAACGGCTACTGATCACCATTAGGGAAGTGATCACTATTAGGGCAAACCCTACTATGTATAATTTAACTTTTGCAATAATTCCATTTTAGTCTTAAGATTTTTATAACCATCTGAATTTTTTATTTGTTTTAATTTTAATATATAATAATAATAATTTATTCATTGGGTCGATTTAACCGAAGTTCATACAACCAGACTCAACGAGTCACTGTGGGTGAGGAAATAGGAGGCTACCGCGTTAGATCGTCTCGGTCTTTGTACCCTTTCACCTATCCCCGTCCCCTCCTCCACAGTAAAGGAGTCCCATTCCCTAGGCCCCTACAGTAAGTAGTGGTCACTAAGGAGCACCGAAGGAGATTGGGTTTTAATCAACCATCCAGTGACGTTTACCGTACAACACCGAGCCGTAAACGATTAGCAGTGGCCGAGGATTGAAGCCGGGTCTGAGACTGTAAATTTCGTTACAGTCTGCAGTCCTAACCGCTCACCCAAGCACGCCTGCTTTTTAATTTTAATATGGTGTACTTACTACCTCAGCGGCGGATACAGAAATTTTGTCTGGGGGGGGGCTAACAATGGTAAGCCGCCATATTGGAAAATGGCCGCTCCTATCTCTACAATTTAAAAACAAATCCTTCTAGGGGGAGGGGGGCTAAAGCTCCCTAGACCCCAGCTCTGGATCCATCGCTGTACTACCATGATATTTGTTTAATTTTAATATTATTGTACGAATTTATTTTCTGTATTTAAATAATTAATTTCATGATAATGTCTAACGCTTACTTTGATCGATAAGTATTTTAATTTATATTGTTTTACGATTTTTTATTATTACGTATATATTTTAATCCTAACATCTCGATTATTATTATTATTATTATTATTATTATTATTAAATAAGTTTTAGTATTATTACTGGTATAACTTAGCCTTTGCTCTTGAAATAACAATTTTGAGTAAGTTTTATCATTCCGCAATCAATAAATAAAACGAACATAATTTTATGTGGTGGCTTTTGATATTGTCACTCATCATCATATTGAAATAATCGCAATGGACGTAATTGTTTTGAACTGATTGTCACCCTTCGATTTGTCGCACATCGAAATGTCTAAGGACTGAATGACGCGGACGTAAAAATTTTTGGACGTACTGTCGTTTACCAGTTGTCGTTGGACCAAGTGTCGTTTGGGGAAATGTCGTACTACGTACTGTGTTGGACTGCATGTCGCGACCCTCAAATGTCGTAGAATCAGTTTTTTCTGGTAACTGCTGGAAAAAAACTTCACCAGCGAATCACAGCATTACACACTTTTTCGTATTTCTCAGGATGTTTCGGGTGAAAACGCGTTGCTAATTACGTTTTGGGACTGTTTCCAGCTGCACCTCAACGTCTTGGATTTGATCAGCATTTGTCGTGTGGGCAGAAATTACATCCAAAGTTTGGTCTTGGAAGTCAGTTGTTGTCCTTGATCTGCAAGTAACGAAAATATTTTTATTATTAGGCATTTGGTCACAATTCATAAAAATGTTTCAAAGTGAATTGTGTCAGTGCTGAAAATTACGAAGTAGAAGCTTTATCCTGCTCTTCAAAACCTGCAATGTCTTCAGTGGAATTCGCGTCGAAGAAAGTGTCAAGTGCAGCCTGAAAGTGTCAGCAAATCAAAAAACAAATAAATTAGAACTTTTAAACTTTTAATTACATAAAAAAAATCAAGTTGGTGCATCAATAAACACGTAAAACTACTTCCGAACCTCCATGTTCCAGTTGAACGCTTCTAAATGGCTCCGCCCAATTTCTGCATCAACCGATGTCAACGTCACAAAGTTTGCAATTAAATTATTTCGGTCGTCAAGAATTTTCCTACACCGTGTGAGCACTTCCAGTGTATTCATTGTTTCAGGATGATTTTTCCCGAGCACTTCAACTCGACGCGGCAAAAGATCTTGAAATACTTCCGCAGCCTCGTCAAATTCTTTCAGATTGTAAAACACGACACCTATGTTGTACATCGAGGTCAGTGTATGTGGATGATTAGGTCCCAAAACTTGTTTGTAAAGTTTTAAAGTTTTGTTGTGTAGTGACAAAGCCTCCCCGAACTTCCCTTGTTTGCTCATGACCATCGCTAAGGTATTAGCAGTGGTCATTGTGCGCGGATGCTCCGGGCCAAAGACTCTTTCGCGTACCTCGACGTCCAACAAAGTCAACGCTTTGTCAGGCTCCTCAGTGTTAATATATACAACTGCCAAGTCGTTCTTTGTGTCAAGTGTGTCGGGGTGTTCGGAGCCCAATTCAGTTTCTTGTATTTCTAACAACTCCATCAGAAGCTGCGCCGCTTCTTCATGTTTTCCTTGGTCACAAAGTAGACCTGCGTAATGTCGTTTAAATATAAATGTGTGAAGGTGGAAGGGTCCCAAGACTCGAATGGAATCTGAAATGGTTTGAAGCATCATCGCAGCTGCTTCCTCCAACTTCCCTTGTTTACTTAGCAAAAGCGCTATATTTCCTTTTGCTGTTATGATGATCTTAGAGTTCAGGTCTGGATTCTTTTCCCATTCTACCAACACTTCTGTTTGAACCTTCAATGCCTCCTCAGTCTTTCCTTGACCAAACAAAAGATCTGCGTAGTTGTTTTTAGTTGTGAGGAAGGATTCGCTTTCAGTGTCTTTGATATTTCGAAAGTCCTGAAGAAGTTTACTGAACTTTTCAGCTGCATCATTGTACTCCGCCATTAAACAAAGTGCAGTTGCAATAGAACATTTTGTTCCAAGTGTGTCTCGATGGTGTGGACCAAGGACACGTGTCTGATCCTCTAGAACTTCTTTAAGTAATTCAATTGATTTCTGATCAAACCCTCCATCTCTGTACGTAAGAGCCAGATTCCATTTCAGTTGAATTTTGTCGTAAATCTCATTCTCAACTTCTGATGCAGGCGTCGCTTTGAGAACGTTTTCGTAGAGTTGAATTGATTTGGCAAAATCGTTCGTACTCTTTAGGACTTTAGCAACTTCCGCAGTCAAATCTCGAAATTCCTTCACGTCGAGATTTTTTGACACGTGGTCTGTGATGTGAACTAAATTTTCCACAATTTCACCCCCACGTGAAATTTTCCGTGTTTTTAACGTTTCAATGTAATTCACCGCCTCAAGGGATAATTTAAGGAGCACGTCGGTCTCGTTCAAAAAAGTGTGCTCGTTAAAAATTGAATGTGACTTCTGTTCCTCGTTGGCTCTCAAGTTTTCAACTGTCGAGTCTTGAATCATTCTGTGAATAGAGAAACTGTGTGAGTCAGAGTCAGCAGAGCTCACAGTTGAGATTAAAGAATAATCCTCCAGAATTTCCAACGCATTTTCAATGGATTCTTGAGGGAAGTCTTTTTGGAAAAGAGCGTACAGAAAATCCTGTGGGATTCTTGTGGGGGACAAATAGGCCATGAAACAAAGGATTTTTATTGCTAAGTCACCGTCTTGAAATTTTACTATTTTCTCCAGCGATATATTCCACAATATCAACATTGGGATGCTCGTCTGTGAGGGTCTCATGTTTGCATCTAACGGCTTTTGCGCAAAAACTCTCCTGCTCCCATTTTCGTATTCGTCAATTAAATTTTCAATTCCGTACTTTTTCCTTCGCTTAATTTGCTGCCGAATGACTGCCACCGCTGCCTGAAGTGCGATCGGAAGACGACCGAAAAGATTTCCAAGTTGCAGCGCCAGTTCAGTGTTTTCAGCTTTTTCTTCGAGACCAAGTCTTTGAATTACAAAGACGACGACTTCCGCTTCAGTCCACAAATCCAGCTGAATAACTTTTTGGAGATGCCAGTTTTGATTTCGCGATGTGACAATAATTGTAGGCTCAACAAAGAAAGGTGACAGGTTTTGGGGGCGCAGTGAACGTATTCCACTCAAGTTGAGGTCCTTGTCATCATCAAAAGCTTCTGCGTTGTCAAAAACGAGAAGAACTACTTTTGCATTTTGGAGCAGTTTCTCAAAAATTTGGGTCAGAATTGTGTCAAATTCTTTAGGTTTCCCGTCAAAGTCTGTAGAAATTTTCAATCTTGTAGCAAGCTCGATAAATTGGTTTTTGGCTGAGGATTTCTCTTCCGCATCGATCCAGATGACATGGTCGTACTCATGTGTGTGGAGTTGGATGTACATCCGTACTGTCTCAGTTTTACCGATACCGCCGGTTGCAGCAACAACTGAAAAGGGCGCCTGCGTGAGAACTGTTATATGACTTTCCTTAACCACCTTGTGAAGGTCCATTAGAAATGCTTCCCGCCCAGTAAACGTCTGAATTGGCTTGTCAACTTTGAAGCTGAAATTTTTTGGTGTGGGTTCTTGCGGCGCAGAAAAATTATAGTTTTTATATACAACCTGTATTTCATGTTATAAAAATTTGCTTAATAAGCGACCTATTTAATTCAATGTCTGAAATAAAATTCTAAATCTGCTAATAAATGTTCGCAGTTGACAAAAAAGTAAGTTTTATTTAGTTTTACTCACCTGAGACGTATTCGCAACGCTTATGTCACGTGCAGTAATATCCCCTGTTGCCTCAATTCCTATAATATTTTGGTTGCCCGCCATTGCTCAAATCAAAACTGGATCATAATGGTAATGAAAGCGAGAAATACTTTGTACTGCAGATGCTACTTAAATTTCATAAAATAACATAGGCATGAGTTAATCTCACGTTTATAAAAACATTAAAATAAAACATATTTGTAATTTTACTTCTCACTTGCGAGTTGATGGCAGCAGTCTTTTTGCTATAGGCACCCTAAAATCTTGAACTGCGTGTTCCTGTGCGTAGGACTGCAACAAACTAATTTGTTATACCACAGTGAATTTCAATCGGAAGCTCGGGGGCTATGAATTTGAATTGAAGATCCTTTCTTCTGAAATTCCTGCGACAATAAATACAAATTATGTAAATTTTAGTTTAGTTATATTTGTGGTTTAGAATTTAAAATCCTTCAGCTGTTTAAAGAGAAGTTGGAAGTAATTTACGTATATGTACTTTTAATACACTTTTGCCCCTAAATTAGCTTTTAATATACATGAGTAAAACATTTGCAGAAATATCTAAGAAAACAGGATTTTCGGGTTTCAAATTTGATAATTCGGGTGGCATCATTGACTTATTGGCTCTGTCTGATATTGTCGTTAGGGAGTGGGGGCTGGAATACTGTTGTGAGTGCGAAGTCAATAATTCCGCCAGGTATGAGTGCTACTAATTCCAATATAGATATTAGGTTATTTGGGATCGTCCACAAATGACGGCGGGGGTGGGCAAAGGACATTTATTGCATTCATTTAGACACACATATTATTCCAAATCTTGGTAGGTGATTTTTAAATAACAGTGTTGAATAAAGCGGAATGTTTTTCATAATGTTATATTATGTATGTTGTATGTTCATAATGCATAATTATGTTTTTAAAAATTCAAAATGTTCTTGCGTTTATTTTTCAAATTAAAATATGTTACTTTTGTAAGTTTATACTGTTTTATTTACTATTTTTTTTAGGTAACAAATGTGCCACTTGTGTTTGTTTTTAGAAAATTTAAAATTTTCTCTGTATACTTTTTTAAACTGTAAAATTTTCTATGTACTCTATTTTTATAAAGTACAAAATGTTCTACTTGCTCTTTTATTTTAGTGTAAAATGTATTACTTACGTGGTTGTAAAAGTTCGAAATGTTCTATTCACTTTTTTATGCAGGTTTAAAATATGTTATTTACATTTATTGTTAAGTGTTAAATGCTCTATTTACTTTATTTTTTAACGAAAAAACTGTAAAATTAACATATCGCTAACAAAGAGGCAACATGGCCCAAGTCCCACGTAATCCCACTGGACTTGGGCCATGTTGCCTCTTCACCAGCGATATGCTATGCGGACATATTTTATTATTTTGTAAATAGTGCATGTTTTGATTTCAGCTACATATAAAAATACATCGTTTAAGATCTTCACATAAAACAAAAGGGACAAGTATTTTGCCAGTAGTCTTGCTACGGAAAACCTAAGAGGCTGTTATACATTTACACATTTAAAAAAATGTAATGATTTATTTATGTTTTATGTAAATTGTAAAATTTTTTATCTACTCTTGCTTTTTAAGTGTCAAGTGTGAAATGCCTATTTTTCTTTTATTTATAAAAGTGGTGAGTCTTCTATTAACTTTTAGTTTAAAGTGTAAATGTTCTTTTAAATTTTGTAATTTTATTGCAAAATGATCTATTCACTTTACTTTATTGTATGTGAAATGCTCTATTAGATCTTTTTTTTAATACAAATACAGTGTAAATTACAAATGCTCCGAACAACATATTTTATTATTAGTAAATAAGGCATAATCAGTCTGGCACAATGAGTCAAATTTGAACGCTCCAGTAATTTTTTTCAATTCTGTCTTCACACTTAAAAAAACTATACCCAACTAAAACTTTTTATATAACACAATAGGATTGATTTCTAGGTATTAAAAATATGTGTTTTAGGTTCACTATTTGGGCGCGGTATTCAAAAACTAACCCTGAAAATCATTAAAATAAACCTGACGGCTAAATTTCAAACCTGACAAGCGAAATAACTTTCTGAGCAGAAAGAGCATAAAATTTAGCACATTTTACAACTGTACCCCCTTCTGTCCGAACTGTCTTAGAAAATGATAAAGGAAAAAGTCAAATCTGTATGTTAAAGCATACGTATGCAATTGTTATGGGAAGTCACTAAGCGATCAAAATTGAACGTAAGCGTTTAAATTTGAACGCCTCACGATCAAAAATGATCGTTTTGAAAAAATACTGGTCATTCAAATTTGAACGTCACACGTTTAAAATTAACTCAAAGTGCCAGACTGATAATGATGTCGACTTTTGCTAAAAATAAAAAAATTGTGTTATTCTTTTTTGCTGTTTTTCTTATATCATTATAATTAATTAATTTTTTTTTGCCGAAAAGCAAAATATGCTATCTACGTGTATTACAAAAGGGAAAACGCGTACATTTGCACATGGTCTAGAAATAGTATTCAATTATTTTCTTTATAGTGCAAATTTTGATTTTAGTTAAAAATAAAGGAATAATTATCGTTTAAGATCTGTACATAAAATATAATTGAATAGTTTTTTGGCAAAACAGGATAAGTCCATTTTTTTCAAAAATGAGATTATTTGTGTTATTTGTTCTATTCAACTAGATACATTATTGTGTTGAATGGTACAGGTCCAAGTTCAACAAGACCAATTTTTAAAAATAGCCCAAATTCTGTTTTTTGGCAAAACTGGATAAGTCCATGAAATTTTTTTTGGCAAAGTGGGATAAGTCCACCTAAAACCTGTATTTCTTATTCAAATTTGGTTTTTAAGTATTTTCGTAGTTTGTAGAAGACAACTGCCGTGCTTTAACGTTTTTATGCAAAGAAAAATAAAAAGTTAAGAAAAAGTTAAAATTTCATGTCACGAACTTTTTTCCCATGTTAAGTTATTGATTTTTTGGCAAAACGGGATAAGTCCACAAATTAAAATGTTTAAAAATTTACTAAAAAATTCCTGAGTTTGTCTAGAATTATCAAACTACTTGTAATTACGCTTCTTCAGATGCAGTAGCTGTAGAAAAAAATCGATTTACAAAAACTTAACCTGTCACCATTTAATCGTTTTTCGTGGTTCCTGTAAAATTTGCTTGGATGGACTTATCCCGTTTTGCCAAAAAACACTTTATATGTGTTTGAAGTGTAAAATATTCTATTTTATTTTGTCATTTGCTAATGTTCCATTTGGTTTACTTTATTTTATTAGAAATCTTTTATATTATCTCTCATTTAAATGTCTAAATCATCTGTTGCTTCTTTTTTCTCCAGTTTAGAATGTTGTATTTACATGTTTAACAGAAGGAAAAAAGAAGTTCTATTCACATGTGGTCTGCAGAACTTATTTAATTACATTGTAAACAAAGCATATTTTTATTTCGGCAAAAAATAAAAATACACACTTCTAGATCTTCACAAACTATACAATTTACTAGAATTATGTACGTGCATTTTCAACAGTAGCCTTAAAGGCAGTTGCCATTCTTAGATTTAACTTATTCTTAAAGTGTCAAGTGCTCTACGTACTTTCTTCTGAAGGTGTAAAATATCTTTGTTTTATTCTTCACGTATACAATGTTGCAATTACACGTTTTTTAAGTGTAAGATACATTTTGGTGGTGTAAAATTTAATGTTTATTAAAGTGTAAGAACTAGTAAGAAGTTTTATTTTATTTTTCGTTGAAAGTCCTAATACTTTATAACCTTCTTTTTTTAATGTGTTAAAAAACGTATTCATGTGTTTAAGAAAATTATAAAATTTCAAATTATAATATTATATTGCATGCATTATTATATGCATGTTTTTCAAATTTATAAATTGTTTTCTATTTTGTTTAATATTTTATAATATTTTGTAAATAGTGTCTATTTTAAATATATAGCTAAATATAGAATATACATTTTTCCAGTTCTTTACAAAGAATATAGTTAGCTAATTTAATGCTAGTAGCCTTGTTACTAAAAACTTGAGAGCAGTTGCCACATTCATATTGAACTCAATTCGTAGGTGTCAAATATTTTATTCATTTTAAAAAAAATGCAAATTGTTCAATTAATTTTTGTTGTCGAAGCGTAAAATAATTGTTTTAATTTCTAAATTGTATATTTCCTTTTTTTTGAAAGTGTAGAAGGATTTGCCTTATTTTTTGTAAAAATTTAAAATATACTATTTAATCTTTCGTTTAAGCGTACTTTTTTTGATATTATAGAATAATTTTCTAAATGTAAAATGTTCAATGTCATTTTTTTAATTGCCAAGTGTTCGATGTACTTAGTCTTTATAGTTTTTATAATTTATTAACTCCTTCTATTAAAGACGAAAATGCTAAATCTACTTTGCATTTAAAGTTTAAATTGTTCTAGTTACTGTTTGTTAAGCGTAAAATGTTTAATTTACTCTTTTTGTTAACTAACAATGGTGTTGTTACGCTTTTTCTTTCTACAAGTAAAATTTTAATAAATTCTTTGGCGTAACATGTTTTATTTCATTTTTGAAAGTGCAAAATATTGTAATACCTTTTTCTTAATTGTGTTTATAATTACTTTACTTTCATTTTTCAGTGTAAAATCTTTTATAGACGATAAAATAAAAAATTTCATTTACAACTAGTTTGCGGAGCATATTTAACTATTTTTTAATTCAGCTTTTGATTTTAGCAAAAAACAAAATTCATCGTTTTATATCATGCCATACATTTTAAGTAGCATTAAGTTTGCTAGTTGTGTTGATAGTAAAAATTTAAATGGATGTTGATGTTAATATAATTACTTATACTCTTGCACTTACATTTTCTAAAAGACGTATAATCTTTGGTTAATTTTTGTACAGTGTAAACTGTACTATTCACTCTAGTTTGAAAAAGTTAAACTTATTTTTAAAGTAGTCAAACGTATATTTGTTCATTTTTGTTAAATGTAAAATGTTTCAACTACTTGTATTTTAAAATAAACAAGATCGGATTTAGTTTCTATTCAAAGTGTACGATGTTCTTTTCGCGCTTATTTTGTAAATTCTGATAATTAGTTAATACTTTTGTTTTCTGAAACGTAAAATGTTCTACTCACAAGGGAATGACGCGACATGATACACCCAGATTTCAAAGAGACCCATTTCAAAAAATCAGGTTACTTTTCAATAGCACAGACCCAAAGTAACTCGAGTGCGTTTTGCGTTGTTTGGTCACAGTGACCCGCCAAAGTTCAAAAAAATTCAAATTTTGAAACTTTGGCGGCCTATAACTTCTACAGTTCCCATCTGATTTTGACGGAATTTGATTTTTTATGATCCTCACTGTGTTTTTCTGAAAAATAATTTTAAGATTTTAAAAAATTGGAAAATTTTCATTTTTCTTAAAAAAATACAAAAATATTATATTATTGAGGCCCAACTTTTAACCCCCATTTATTCAAAAAAGTGAAAATTTTCAAATTTTTCTAAATCTTGAAGTAGCTTTTCAGAAAACACACTGAGGATCAGAAAAAATCAAATTTCGTCGAAATCAGATGGGAACTGTAGAAGTTATAGGCCGCCAAAGTTTCAAAATTTGAATTTTTTTGAACTTTGGCGGGTCACTGTGACCAAACAACGCAAAATGCACTCAAGTTACTTTGGGTCTGTGCTATTGAAAGGTAACCTGATTTTTTGAAATGGGTCTCTTTGAAATCTGGGTGTATCATGTCGCGTCATTCCCTTGTCAGTTGTTTTGCGAAAGTGGTTGTATATTTGCAAATAATTGTCTGCAAAAAATATTGTATGAATTTGGAAATAGTATATATGTACATACTTTGATTTTAGCTAAACATTTAAAAAAAAAACTTGTTAGTTCTTCACAAACGATAATTATAGGTAGCTTGTGTTATTCTGGTAGCCTTGCCACTAAAATCTGCAAAGCTGTTACTGTTACCATACTCATACGACTCATATATGACGTGTCATACTTATTCATGCCTGTTCAGCAGCTGATAGGTAGCCGTTTCGAAATTTCTTGTAGACGCGGTTGACCGTAGATACCTACGGTAGCCGATTTACCGTAGCAGACACCGACTAGTTTTCTTGAACCGGTGCATCCAATGCATGCAATATTTTGGCTCACATTGCATATAACGTAATTCTAGAGCATTCACGAGTGAATATTGGTCGGCAAAGAATTGAATCTGACTATCTCCATTTTAAAGTAAAATCAAAACTGATTATCTCCAGTTTGAAGTAAAAGCAAAACTAACTATCTCCATTTTAAACTAAAATTAAAACTAACTATCTACATTTTGAACTAAAAGCAAAACTGACTATCTCCATTTTGAACTAAAACAAAAACTAACTATCTACATTTTGAACTAAAAGCAAAACTGACTGTCTCCATTTTGAACTAAAAGCAAAACTGAATATCTTCATTTTAAGCTAACACCAAAAACTAACTATCTGCATAATAAACTAAAAGTAAAACTGACTATCTCTATTTTGAACTAAAAGCAAAAATGACTATCTACATTTTAAACTAAAAGCAAAACTGGCTACCTCCGTTTTTCATAAAATTCAACTAATGTGATATGCTAATGATTCCCAAACACGTTAAGCATTCAAACCTGCGTACGATTGGGATCACCCATACATGACGTCCACGAAACATCTTCATTTAGGTATCCTCCAACCCAACCCCCTCTCCCTCACACCTCTTATTAGCTTCATGATTTCGAAAACGTTTATAATTAACATTTAATGTTATCACTATTCAGATTAACTGCGCGACCCGGCATGTTGTCTGGTCGAAATTGCAGATTCTGATTTTGTTTTACTAACGTGACTATGGAAAACTTGAGTAATCACAAGTACTGTTAACTTTTAAAAGAACCCCGGGGTAAGATTTAAAAATATGATCCGCGACCGGAGTTGTATTTGAGGCCCAGGATACACCAAGATTTAGAGCTCTCAAAAGTTAATTTTAAAAATTAAGGGACAGTAAATAGAACCAGTGTCGTTTCAATTGCCCAAAACGTAGTTAGTATACAGTTTAATTTCACCTTTCACCATATTATTATGGTAGTGTAATGAAATATAAGCCGAAATATGATTTGCAGTAGGCTCATAGTATGTTAAATACCTGGGCTGTATTACAGACCCGGTGTGTATTAGAGACCCGGGGTGTATTTGAGACCCCGGGAGTATATCAAAATTAACAGCTTTACCCGGGTGGTAATGGATACCCGGGGTCTATTAGAGACCTGTGTTCTATTAGAAAGATAATTATGTAACTAAACTATGTATGTAACTAAACTATGTAAATAATCATGTAACTCAATTAATACCAATTCCATTAGCTTACGCTTGCATTGCTATGTTGGCTGTGCAAATTAATGCGTTGTATTGCATTGGCAACATGTTTTAATTACAATAAATTTAACCCATATTATTTACGACAAGTATCAAAAGGACTCATATCCATGTTTAGCTAAAACAGTATCCACTATCAGCAAAACAACTAAAATATCATGTCACTTATTAAATCATGTACATGGAGCAATTTTTAATTTTGGAAAGTAGTAAGAATATTTTGTACATTGAAAAAAAAGCTTTTTAAGGCTTTTCTCTATTTAATAATAATATTAATTTATTCATTGCGTCGATTTAACTAAAGTTCATACAACCATACTCAACCAGTCACTGTGGGTGAGGAAATTGGAGGCTACCGCGTTAGATCATCTCGGTCTTTGTACCCTTTCACCTATCCCCGTCCCCTCCTCCACAGGGCATAAAGGGTACAGGCAGTTTTAAAAAGGGATAAAGCAGTGGCTGGCAGTAAGTACCAATAAAGGTGAATAGGCAGTGTAGGGAAATATCAAATTTAAGTTTATAAAAATCATCTTTTTTTTAAGTGTATTGGCAGTTGTGACACTTTGGTTTTCCTATCGCCTGATTTGCATTATCTATTGCTTATTTTTGCATAAATGTCAGAGTTAAGTAAGTTTTTAGGTTGTCGCAGTATTTTTTTCTCAGTACCATTTCTTCACCTTCCAAAGCAACATGGAATCGTAAGCTTGTAGTAGTGGGACACAAAAAACTTTTGGTACTAATAAATGGAAGTTTGTGAAATCGTTCGAATCTTTAAAAGAAGCGCAGGGAGGTATTGCCGATAATTGGAAGAAAAGATATTTCAATAAGTCAACTATTGGAGATTTAACAATTTCTACTTCAGTGTAATATTGTTATCATCACGGAAAAACCTGCAAAGCAAAAGTGCAGTTAGTGTATCCAACTACTGGTTGTGCTTCTTACTTTGAGTTGGAAGTCATGGATCATGGAGATTTGGCAAAAAAAAATCAAATCAGGTTTATCTTACAGTCATAAAGAAGCGGTTAAGAATTTGGCCCAACAAGGAAGAGGAATACCTAATGGTATTTTGCGATCTATTGAAACACTTAAGATCTGTGAAGTCCCAGTGAAAAATAAACTGTGCGAGTATCTTAAGACCCAACGTAAAAAAGTTACCAGTGCCATGATATACCTTAGTGATCTTACTAAGTGGTGCTCCACTCCAGTAATAATTCTAGAAGATGACGATGCACCGTATGTAGTAGCCTACAACGCCGAAGTTACGGAGGAAGAGGAATGCACATTTCACGTCGCTGTTACTACTAATCGCCTTCTATTGAAACTCAGTGACGTCATTCACATTGATTCTACATACAAGGTATCGTATGAGGGGTACTCATGCAATATAGCTGGTGTTACTGACATGGGATCTCATTTTCATCCAGTACTATTGTGTCTTTCGACTGGTGAAGCTGGAACTGATTACAAAGTGGCTTTTAATGCAATGAAAATGGGAATTCTCAATCTTGACGAGTACGTATATGAACCTGAAGTTCTAGTGGCAGACGCCGCAAAGGCAGTAACTATTGGATTTGAAAAAGCATTCGGTTCCGTTGAGTACAAAAGGGTCGTGTGCTGGGCCCATGTGGCAACAGCGATAAAAAGTAGGCTTAACCAGGGGCACTATCAACAAGTCCACTATAACTCAAATGCAGCGTCGTTACAGATCATTTTCAAAGTTTGAAAAACTCTATTTTGCAGTCTACATTGTGAATTTCAATCACTCCGTGAAAAATCTACGTGTTCATGCTCTTCGTTTTTCAAGAGATATGTGTGTAAACACTGTAAACACATCTTCAGTCTCGCAGTTAAACGCAACTCAATTGAGTTTCCATTAGCCGCAAAAGTTGCCAAAATAAACATCCAAGGATTCAAGAGAGAAAGAATTTCGAAAGCAAGTCGTCAGCCACCACTTCGACAATAGAATTCAATTTTAACCTACTTAATTTTAATTTATTTACACTCTGACTCTGACTGCCGTGCAGAGCTGACCTAAGCTTTTGTGCCTATCCTTTTCATCCCTAATATTTTGACTACTGAGGGTCTAAAGCTTGGCCTAGCCTTCAACTGTAAGGCGCTGGGTTGGAGTGACACCCGTAAAATTGTCAGCTGTGACTTCAAAGTACAGCCATCTGATACGGAGCTGGGATTTCTAATGCCCGTAAGATTATTAGTGAAGAGACGCTGTGAACCGCATTATGTGAATCCGAGGAGTGATTTAGTTTCGAAGTTTCTACTCAGCGAGACCATCTGATGTGCTTAGGAGTCTGCTTGGATTCAATCGTAGTGTAGTATAAGTGTGTCGCTTCATTTTTAATCAGTGCTTCTAAATATTTTGTATTTTATTTTGATTGTGACTCGGTATCTAATACGTAATTTATATAATTTTATCAATTACTATTTATTTTATTCTACGCCTCTACTGCTATTTCAAGTAGTTCCATAAAAGTACATTTCATGCTTTCAAAGTGCAAAGTTTGTATTCTCAAGCTGGGAAAACGTACCTATATCAAATGAGATAGGCAAAGTAAGTAGCAGGAAAGAAAATAGATGTTTATAACTCAAACCCTCTAGCCAATTGATAAGAACCGCCGTCTCTTAGCGGCAGGATGCAGATTCAAATCCCGCTCGGTGCAATATGTCAGATAGACCTAAGATTCACCCTGGGTTCAAATATCCCGTACTGTCCTCCCCGGGTTACATATTTTAAAATTTTATTTCCCATCTTTCAGCAAAGTGTAACACATTGCTCAAATTTATTTAATTTATTTTACTTTATTTTAAATACATTATTTTCAATTCCGCCTTGGGCTATTTATGTAAATCATTCATTTTTATTATTTACATTCATTTATTTACATAAATATATTAATAATAATGACATACTATAAGGCAGGTAAAAGTGAAATTTGTTTTATTTGCAACTGTGCAGATGGTAGAAAGTTGCCAATAAGATGCATAATTCGTAACAATCTTTATCACAACACAAATTGCCTGTAGCTTCCTATTTCCAATTCAGAATTTTGAAATTTAATTTTATCAAAGACCTGGAAATGCAATTTGTGTAGTGATATTATAAGCAATAGTTAGGACTCAGAATCAGCATTTCTTCAAAACTTAGGTATTAATAATAATTCTTTTTTCATTCCTGGTGACTAGTGTCTTGAGGTCATCTCAGTCTTTATCCAACTATTATGCAAACGGTTTTCACGGTGATGCACTTAAATAAATGTAGCCTGCGTCTTAAAATAGATCAACTTTCGGTCATCATGTTTCAATATAATGTAGATATACTTTGTATCACAGAGTCTTGGCTGAATACTAACGTAACTGATAATGAGCTTGCTGTTCCTGGCTACTATTTTCTTAGAAAAGATAGAGGCTCAGCAAGAGGTGGGTTAGGAATATTTGTAAAAGAAAGTATTGTTTCTGAGCTTGTACCCACTGATACCTACTCAATGGAATCTTTAGACATTCTAATTAAGCTCCCAAGCACTAAACCATTTGCTGTTATTAATATTTGCAGACCACCTGGTCACTTGGTTTATGACGACAACTTTCAGTATGAGTTATCAGATCTAACTTCCTTTCTCCAAACTAGATGTATTAATATGTATATTGTGGGTGATATTAATGTTGAATTGCTTTCTAAATGTAATAATTCACGATATTTATCGCAATGTACAAAGAGACTTAATCTAACCCAAATTATAAAGCAAGCAACCAGAACCACTTTTACCACTAAAACATTAATAGACCATATATATAATAATATTGTAGGTTATATTTCTGATTCTGGTGTTATAGATTGTGGTTTATTAGACCACGATATTACATTGTTTGTTTGTAAAAAACCGAAAATACATATAGCTTCTAAAACTATTGTGAGCCGCTATTATAACACGAATATAAATGAACTAAATAAGCAATTTCTGAATACAAAGTGGTTTATTTTAAACAGCTTTAATATTATTGAAGAAAAAGTTGATGCATTTGAAATACTGACTCATTGTATTTTAGAGAATTGTGTTCCTACTATTACTAGAAGGATTGAAGCTAAACCTATTGTATGGCTTACTAGTAAAATTAAGAAACTTATTCATAGGAAAAACTATTTAAAGAAAAAGGCGATTTAAAACAAAACATTTTTAACTTGGGCTGAGTACAAAGCCTGTAAAAATAAGGTTAGTTCTGCTGTAAGATATGCTAAAATTAGTTTTTATCGCTCCAAATTCAAACAATGTAAAACACCTAAGAAGTAATGGGATGCATTTAAACTTTTGCTTGGGAATACGGTTAGTTCAACTAATATTTCAGAACTCAATGTAAATAACTTGATTATTATTGACAATGAAATTAAAACGGATAGCCTTGCCGACTCCTTTGTTGTTAAGCATAATATTGAAGATACTGAACTTATGAATATAGCTAAAACAGTTGAAACTGATAATTTAGGTTTTCGTTTAGTCACATTTAAGGAAGTAACTGGCCTAATTAGAGATACTAAAGGTGGTTCGTCATCGGAAATTCCATCTAAAGTTATAAAACTCTTTTCTAATGTATTTTCTCCTATATTTACAGATATTTTTAACCATGCACTTAAAACAGGTTAGTTTCCTAATAACTGGAAAAAAGCTTTTATAACACCTTTGCTCAAACCAAAATGTGATAAGCTATTACCTACGTCATTTACACCTATCTCAATACTCCCTTTTCTTTTAAAGCTTCTTAAAGCAATCATTGCTTCTCGAATTATGCATTTTGTAGAAGATAATAAGTTACTTTCTGACATACAGTTTGGTTTTCGCAGAGGCAAATCATGTCTTCACGCACTCCTTAAAATGACACATAAAATTTACTTAGCTCTGAAAGATAAACAGTTATGTGCTGTACTGTTTATTGACCTTCGTAAAGCCTTCGACACAGTTAAATATGTAAAACTGATTCGAAAGCTAAATGACCGCTATCATTCACCTAGTTACTTAATTAGAATTTTATGTAATTATCTTTCTGGCCGAGAGTTCCATATAAAGCTGGGTGATTTTATTTCCAAACCATATCTTTTAAATGGTGGAGTTCCTCAAGGAAGTGTTCTTGGACCAGTATTGTTTATATTATTTTTTGACGACATATCACATGTACTAAAGGACTCTGCTCTATATGCGGACAATATCGAATCGGTATGTAAGGCTGACACATCTATAAAATTTAAGATTGAACTTGAGCACGCTCTGAGAAACGTACACAATTGGGGTAAATCAAATGATATGAAAATCAGCTTTGTCAAAACAGAGTTTATAGAATTTGCTAAATTTAAGTCTAGACAGCAATGTAATTTTAATTCTATTATGTGTGATTAAAAAATTGTTAAAAAAGTGAATAGTTTTAAATATTTAGGGATTTATTTTGATAACTACCTCAAGTTTGACATTCATTGTAATCATGTAAATTGTAAAATTACGTTTAAATGTTCACAATTGGTTAAGTTTAAGCGGTTCATAAAGGATAATTTACTAAAAATAGTATTTAAATCTTTGATTTTCTCACAAATTGACTTTGGACTTCCTGTGTGGGGTGCAGTAGCTAATAATTTACTTCAAAAATGTCAAAAACTATTGACCGCTTTTCAAATGTATTTTTTTTAAAGGGTATCATTTTAATATGAACTCAAGACATGTTGTGTCAATTCCACAAAAAAGTCACTCTAGAAAAAAATAAATAAATATGTTTAAGCTTTACGAATCTATTTTAATACTAACAGTATTTGAAAGACTAACTTATATGACTGCTTCTATGCCACGTGTTTTCCTCTCCCCAACTTTTCAACTAGCTTGTTTACAAGAAGTCAAAAGAGAAGACATTGGACGTTCATCACGTCACTCGCATTTTCTAAAAATAAAGAAATGTTCTTCCTTTCACCATAACTCTTATCAATATCGTACTGCTAAACTATTGAATTCTATCCCTTTATCAGTTCATGCTTGTGAAAATGTAAAGGATTTTCAATTTAATTTAACCAGATGGTTGATTAGTTTAAGGTAATTGTTGTATTAAATAATAATATTACTATTATTGTAATTTAGTTAGTAAGTAATATGAATGTCTGCTAATGGAAATCAGCGCTTGTTGCTGTTATGTTTGACAATAAAGTCATTACATTACATATATAACATTATTTAATTCCAATATATTTAATTTTGATAGACGACTTGATCTTATTTTACATATTTAAAAATTTGCAATGGTGCTTTTGATGTAAAAATCTTGTGCTTGGTTTCAAATTTTCATTTTTGTGTTTACAAACCTTTTTTCAAAATAAAATAAAAACAGCCTATTCCATACAAAAACGGTCTACTGCCAATTGCCTCAAAAACAGGACTGCCTATTTCCTATGACCTAATTTACTGCCTATTCTCCCCCCCCCCCTAACTGCCAATTTCCATGCAGCCCTTTCACAGTAAATAAGTCCCATTCCCTAGGCCCCTACAGTAAGTAGTGGTCACTAAGGAGCACTGAAGGAGATTGGGTTTCAATCAACCATCCAGTGACGTTAACTGTACAACACCGAGCCGTAAACGATTAGCAGTTACCGATGATTTAAGCCGGGTCTAAGGCTGTAAATTTCGTTACAGTCTGCAGTCCTAACCACTCACCCAAGCACGCCTGCTTGAGTTATTTTAATATGGACCCATTTCAGAACTGTACAGATAAAATAGTTTGAGTATATGGAAGAAGAACAAAAATGGCAAGAATAAATAACAAGTAGCAAGCACCAGGCAGAGCTAAGCAGTACCTGCTTAAGTGCGTCATTTATACAGCAATAACGTTTTTTAGCACAGCCCTGATTATAACACTAAACCTGCCTATCTTTCACCATAACGCTTGAACCCAGCGTATTGTTTCTTGCCCTACCCAGCACGTGTGTTTCAAGCTTCTTTACTAACTTCGAGAGCTTAGTTTTAGGGATTTTATACATTGCATTTATCATAATCTATTATTTCAGAAAAAAAACAATGTAAACCTAAAAATTACATTCGAGGTTTCTAGACCTATCAAAGCTGAAAAACTTTTACTGCGAACAGATCGTTTTATAAAAAAGCCTAAACTGTATTTAACGACTAGTATAACATGAAACTATTCCAAAAGTAATAACAATCCTTACAAAGAGATGACCATCACACTGTTACAACTGCCAAAACAATTTTAAGTTAGAGAAGCTTTACATTGTGACGCAATGTTATAAAACACTAACAGTAAAACATAAAAGACTTGCAAAAATTAAATTCTTTTTTAAAAGTCACTCACATTGAGAATTTAAAATTTCTAACAGCTAGAGTTCAACCTTAACAAATAACAAACATAAAAAAGAACAGAATGTTTAGCATTTAGTTTTACACACTTTAAGTTTTTGTGTTTTTACAAATCGTAAAACGTGGCAGAGCTTGGTCAAATTATAAAACAAATTGCAGCTTTCAGCTTATTTAGTTGATAATTTAAGCAAATGCCAGCTTAGACCTTTTCAGACACTAAAATACTTTTCACAAAAATCATCAGTCTAGTTAGAGGTCATTCAAATAGAATTCACGTCCAACAAGTACAAAATGCAACTTTTGTTCTGCAGGATACACTTTCTATCTACTTCTGAAACTTTGAGCCTGTTCAGCATTTAGAGTTAAAGTATAGCCCAATTAAGGCAATTACACTTTGTTGCAGATAAAATTAGTGTTTAATGCTACGGTTTCACTATGAATATTGGTGATATTTTAGAAATAATATTATTATTATTTCTTCTGTAAATTATTGTAAAATATGACAAAATCAGTGAATAATTTAGTCTAGCGTAGACTGAAGCTACAGATTACCGATTAGTTGCGATTTAGTCATGGTTCAAGGCTGACCTGTGCGAACCTGACTATGAGAGAAATTGAACTATTGGAAATAATGAACAAGTTTGAGTATTTCTGTTAATTATAAAAAAATAGTAATAAAATCGTACACTCATACTTTTAAAGGAAGTTTACCTTTATTTGAACTAAAACTTTTGAAATCTCGTGAAACGTGCTATTCTAGCGTTTTTAACATTTGGTCCTTCGACACGTAACCTGTGGCCTACGGAATTTGGGCACCTTGTGAATTCCGTTTGTCTCTTCATTGTTTCTGGAGGAATCTGGGGGAAATTTGAAGGCAAATTGACACGGGAGCTTTGATCCGCCGATAAAATTGTGACTTACCCTTTATACTCTGCATTGGCCACGCCTTGTTGCTTCCGCATGCTCTTTATTTTTTTGTGCCTGGAGGAATCTGGGGGGAATTGTAATACCAATTGGAACGGGCTGAAGTTTTTAATGCAGACGTGATTAAAGAATCTTGGGGGAGTCTACCTGCACATTATAACAGGAGATCCATCGAATGAAAAACTGATCTACACCGGTGGTACTGGTATCTGTCTGAACTTTTATTATTCTGTATCCAGTGGATTTTATGGAGGGATGTAAAAGTGAAAATACACCAGCACTGGAAATTATGGTCTCTCTGAAATACTGACATTGCCACTGAACTGAGGTAACCTGTGGTTGGTTTTGTAGTCTACTGTTCGTCCTTGGTCTTTGTTTCTGGTGTCTGAGAATTTCGAGCTGGAGATTCAATTTAATTAGACAGGACGTGGACGAAAAAACTAACAATTTAAGGCTCAAGTTGGCTAATGGTATTACTGTTGTTCTTACGGAGTGGAATTTGAATTTATATTCTGTGGATTTGGATTTCGGGTTATTGTTGTCTACTGTTCGTCCCTGTTCTTTGTTTCTGGCTTTTGAGAAAATTGGGCTGGAGATTGTTCTTAAATAGGACGGGACGTGGACACAAATATACTTTTGGACTCATGTTGGCAACGTATTTTACTGTTATTATTTGCAAGTGAATTTTTGACTAGAGATCGAAAATGTACAGAGACTTGTGTGATTCTGTTCTGACCTGTGATGGGGAAAAACTTAAAGGGATGTCACTGGTTGATAAGATTTGCAGTATGCCTAGACGGGCGCTGACCTCAACTGGGGAAATTGACTACCTAGATTTCTCCAAAGGAAAAGAGCTCGGCGCGCAGAAGCAGAACCACGAAGATTTGCCTACACGCCATCTTGGAATGAAATTAAAAAAGCAAATATTGAAAGTGCAAAAATGGAAATGAAACTGCAAGTTTCAGAATGGCTAAATTTTGCGACTATGCACCGTCATATCTATTCAGTTAACAGTTCGTCCAAGTGGAAGTGGGTTACTGATACATCGTGGCATGCCGAGACATCTATAGGACTTTTTTGTCGTTGTGAATTATTAACAGTTTTGACACTGTTAATTAAATGTGGCTTTACTGAAATACAAAAGCAGTACTTTGCATGGTACGAAGAAGCTAAAAAGTTGTATTCATTGGTACTGAAGAATGAAGCATTTGAAATTCCATTACATCTGGAGCAGGAAGTTTTTACCAGATTAGATGAGGAAATACAAATCAAGGGGAAAGAATTGAAGCATATTTGGTATCCAATGGCAGTAGTGTCAGAAAAACAATTAAAAGCACCTGCTGATATTCGAATTACTGGCGATAATGGAATTGAACCTTTAATTTTTCAATCAGTGGATTCTCATGACGGCGGGGAGAATAAACTAGCAGTACCAAGCTTGTCCTGCAGCAATAGTGAAGAGTCAAATCGAATCATTGAAAAAATAGTTTCTTTTATTTATGATGTGATGGCCAACACTGACGTAAATAAAGCAACTACAGAAACAAGCAGTTGCTACCAGACGGCGCTGCATGAAGAGGCCGAGTCTGAAGGGAATAAAATAGCAAACTGTTCCATACAGGACTCAACGTTTTACAGTGTGAACTCAACGGTATTGTCAACTAAAGCATGTGACAACTCCGCTACTGATCCTGTTATTCCTGTTAATGATGGCAGTGACAAAAATATAACTGAAAATTCAATTTTGGAGAATTTGTGTGCTGTGGGGATCATCAAGCATCTAGGATATGAAAACATTTCTGTCATTTCTGATATGCAATCTTTGACCTTTGATGACACGCGGATGACCTACATACTGAGTGAATTTTCATTTCATTATAATATGGTTACTTTTGAAAATATTCTTAAATTCTGTGATGTTTGGAATATTGGACGATTATGGCCGTTTTATGGAAAGAAAAATAGTTTCTGGAATCGTCAGAACGAGAAAACGGAATTTTTAAAAATAATTTCTAACAAAATAGTTGTTTTCTTGGTTTTGCCATTTACCAGGATGTTGTACGATCCTGGAATTCTTATGACAACCTGATGCTAATGATGGAGGAGAAATAGAGACAACATTACAGATTTCAAAATTCTAAAGATACTGTTCGACTACTGATGTCTAAATTCTGAAGATGTTGTTTCGACTAAAAGATTCATAATTGACCAGGGATTTCACAATATGAAGACAATGTAGTACAGACTGCAAACTAAGCATTAAACGGTGGCGAGAATGTTGCAGATATAATTAGTGTTTAATGCTATGGTTTTACTATGAATATTGGTGATATTTTAGAAATATTATTATTATTATTTCTTCTGTAAATTATTGTAAACTATGACAAAATCAGTGAATAATTTAGTCTAGCGTAGACTGAAGCTACAGATTACCGATTAGTTGCGATTTAGTCATGGTTCAAGGCTGACCTGTGCGAACCTGACTATGAGAGAAATTGAACTATTGGAAATAATGAACAAGTTTGAGTATTTCTGTTAATTATAAGAAAATAGTAATAAAATCGTACATTCATACTTTTAAAGGAAGTTTACCTTTATTTGAACTGAAACTTATGAAATCTCGTGAAACGTGCTATTCTAGCGTTTCTAACACACTTAAACAAGTAGCATGTTAAGGTTTAAACACTTTTTATTTGCAAACTTATTTTAGAGTTGCTAGTTTAAATTTGTTTGAGCAAAATAAAATACTGAAAAACAAATACACGGCTAAATTGTTGACCATATTTTATTAGATACGTGCTAACATACTGTTAGATATATGTTTATTATGTGTATAAATTATATGAAACTAATATTAACTAACTGGCATACAAGAAGACGTCAGGGTGCTGACCAGTTAGAACACTGTCAGCACTAATCCCATCTAATACGCAGTAGAAGTAGGACATGGCCATTAAGTTTAATAGTCGTGTCTACGTGACTCCAGGATAGCGGAGTCAGCGGGTTAGAAGCGTGGGATTTGCATAGTGTACAGTTTAGACAAAATATCACGTATGATATTTTGTATTACATGTAGCATAGTACATGAATCATATATGATATGTGAAATGTAAGATTAATATAATAAGAAATAAAGTGTAAAGACAACTTCACTTGAATATTGAGATTCATCAGAGAACAATGTGTTTTTAAAAGTGGAGCATTTTATTATATAGATAAAGGGAGCATCATTTTAGGTAATCACATCCAATACGTATGTATTTACAACACGTTATCCAAAGCACGGAATAACGGGAGGAATTATCACTTTAACCTGGAAAACGGGATTAGTAATTGTGAAGTTACTACAGTAAAAGTTTCGTGAAAAACGACATTATTGTAAAACAAAAAGCGAAAAATATCGATCGTGATCTAAACTGAAGAAAAATCTACAAAGATGACGAAAGTTATTGTAGATCTGAGGACGATTGATAAGGTAATTGCAACCAATTTTGCGTTGTGGAACAGACAGGTTTCGGTGGTGTTGAAATCTGCAAAGTTGGGGGACATGTAGACGGATCCGTGGCGAAACCTACGGTTCAGGGAACCTTCGGTTCGTTGGCTCTGGCGGAAGAAGATTGGGAGTCGAAAGACTTGGAAGTCCAGTCAGTATTCTTGACGTCTATGTCTCCTTCTCAACTGGTAAACACCCAAAACTGTCTTACGGCCAGAGATATCTACCTACTTGTAGAATCTCTAAATTCAGACACCAGCAAACTCAACATGGGTAAGTCAATTTTAAGATATTGGACATTCTCTCCGGCACCAGGTATAGACCCGGTACAGGTCTATAATGAATTAACTGTTCAGGCCATGGCTTTAGCAAATATTTGGAAACCCATAAAAGATTGGCTTCAGGTTGTAAAGATAGTGTCATCTCTACCACCAAACTTCAAAGTTTTTCAAGAGTCTTGGGAAAGTGTAGCTGCTGCAGAGAAAAATCTTCAAAATTTACTGGTGAGGTGTAAGGGGTTGTGTACGGAAAACGGCACAAAACCTTTTCAGGACAATACCAAAAATAAAGCTTTCCAGGCTAAAGGAAAGAAAAAGAAGAAGACGGAGAAAGACTTCAAGCTCTACGGGCTAAAGTAAAATGCTTCCTCTGTCAGAAATTAGTACATTACAAAAGTGAATGTCCTGATAATAAAGATAAGAAGAAAGATTCCGAAAAGGAAAAGAAAGAAGGGGGAAACCGAGAGTCTGAAAAAGACAAGGCTGCTCCTTTCAACAGAGCTTTTATAGCAAGGAGCAACAAGAAAATTGAACTACAGAACTTTACATGGGTGAGTGACTCAGGAGCAAACAACCATTACTGTGGAGCTCTTGAGTGGTTTTCAACAATGACTGAATTCAAACACCCTGAGTCAATTACAGTTGCGGATAACAGTACCATTCAAGCTCATGGCATGGGCACAGTACTAGTCCAAGCCCTGACAACAGGTGTTGAGTATATAACCTATCCAATTGAACGAGTTATTTATGCACCTGGGATTAATAATTTGTTTTCCGAGTCTATTATGATGCGATCTGGCTACAAAATTATTAAAGAAGGACACACCATAAGGTTTAAGCCTAGATCTAATGAGGATCCAGAACTTTTTGCTGTGTTGTGCACTGATGGGATCCCGGAGATGTTGTTTAAACCACTGAGGTTCTAGGCTTCACTGGCAACTGCAAAGATAACGCTTTGTCAGTGGCATGAGAGATTTGGACATATAAACTCTCAGTACATACAAGAAACTGCTAAACGCGGTGCCGTATGGGAATTGCTACTGGATATAAGTGGTAAAGTAAATTGTCCAGACTGCATCTTGAATAGAATGACAAGAACTCCATATCGGGGATTAACGAGACCTGGAGATTACAAACCAGGTGAGAAAGTGGCAGTAGACCTTTCTGGGAAACAGGCAACTGAATCACGTGGGGGATCCAAGTACTATATCTTGTTTAAAGATGAAGCCACTGGTTTTAGGAAGGTTTACTTTCTAAAAAGAAAACTTGGGATCCAAGAATGTATGGAAAGATATATCAAGTATATGTATACTCAGACGGGGAGGAAGACAAAAGTCTTAAAATCAGATGAAGAAACTGAATTCTGTAATGAATCAATTGATTGGTTTCTAACCCGAAACGGAATTAACCATGAAAAGTCTCCACCATATTGCCCTCAGCCTAATGGACTTATTAAAAGGAAAAACAGGACCGTAAAAGATGCTGCCCGTACAATGTTAAACTCAGCCGGGCTTCCAACATCTTTCTGGGCGGAAGCAGTAGACTGTGCTGTCTATCTGCTTAACAGAGTAATAAACAAAAGAAGCCCGAAGAAGACCCCATTTGAACGGATCCACGGCAAGAAACCATCTGTCCAACACCTAAGGGTGTTTGGATCTGAAGTTTACTACCTGCTAAGACGGAAACCGGGTCAAAACTCGGTACCCAGGGCAAAAGCTGGAATACTCTGTGGGTATGATCAGAACCCAAAATATTATCGGGTATATGACTGAGACTCTAAAAAAGTCATTCATTCTAGGCATGTAACTGTTGCAGAATGTAGAATTAGCAGGAAAAAGAAATTATGTAGTGGGGACCAGGAAGGTAGAGTTGACAGAGAAAATCTGTCTCTCGCCAAAGAAAGAAACAAGGTAGAATCAATGGACACCTACACCACTCCAGCCACAAGAAGCCAGAAACCATTTGAAAAACAATCGGGTGGTACACCGTTCGGTGTTCTCAACCATTACAACCGAAGAGGCATTAATGTACCTGAGAAATTATGTAGTAATTGAACTACAAGAAGAAGAGGAAATGAATCTAAATGAGGAAGGAAGGAATTTAGTAACTATAAGAATTCCTCATCGAGATCCAGATCAAGATCCAAAGTCAGGAAATGTACCTGGACCAAGTGAGACAAGAACAGTGATCCCACAACCCTCTTCCACACCCAAAACTTCGAATTTTACCGATAATGAGTCCTCCTTAGTGAAAAATTAGTCGGATTTGGAGCATGTAGATGGTGAGATCGACCCAAGCCAGTGTCCTGAGACAATCACTGGACTGATACTGCATGCGTCATCAGATGAAGACTCAGGTCCTGATGAAGATGCTGCATTGGTAAATGTAGAGAAAAAGGAACCACCGAGAGTTCAACAAGATATTTCTGTCGTCTCGGGAGCCACACCGGTAAAACCCCAAACCTCTGGTGTGACCTTAGAGTTTGGTAAAAAAAGAAAGAAAAAGAAGAGAAATGGAGATGGAGAAGAAAAGGGTGAACAACCCGCTTCTCAAGAAAATACAAGACCACTGAGAAACCCACCACCCATTACGAGACTGGGTGTAGATCCTTTTCAGGCAAACTAAACAGCTGTATTTACTTTAGATGGACTAGACGACGTGGACTTATCTACTCCTATACCGATACAGCAGGAGGAAGGAGTTCCACAATTATATCAAGAGGCTATGGCCTCCAGGAAATATTTAAAATGGAAACAAGCCATGAAAGAAGAAATAGACAGTCTATTTGAGAATTGTACATGGCGGCTGGTGAAAAGACCAAAAGGAAGGCGGGTACTTGGATGTCGGTGGGTATTTACTCTTAAAAGAAACTCACAAGGACAAATAATCCAGTACAAAGCAAGACTTGTTGCAAAGGGTTTTTGACAGGTTCATGGGCTGGATTATAATGAGACGTTCTCTTCTGTTTGTCGTTTCGAATCAATAAGAATACTTCTAGCTATTGCTGCGGCAGGAGGCTTGAACATACGACAATTTGATATTGAGACAGCGTTCCTATATGGGGACTTACTGGAAGAAATCTACATAGACCAGCCTGAGGGGTTCGTGGTAGATACCGAAATGGTCAGTAAATTGGTAAATAGCCTTTATGGACTGAAACAAGCGCCGAGGATTTGGTATGAGAAGATAAAGGTCATCCTAAATAAATTGGGATTGATAGCGACCTTGAGTGACCCATGTGTATTCTATGGACACGTAGAAGGACTGATATTAATCGTCGTCCTGTATGTAGATGATAGGCTCATTATCTGCAAAGACAACACAATCATATACTCAATATGTGAGAATATGTCATCCTTTGTTACTGTGAAGGAAGGTTCACCTTCAATGTTCCTAGGAGTGAAAATAGTCCAAAAACTGGATGGAGAGATTCAACTCAGTCAGGAACAATATATACAATTCATTCTGGATCGTTTTGATATGATTGACTGTAATGGCAAGGATGTTCCAATGCAACAAGGATGGGATGCAGAGAAACTAGAGGAAGTTGAGATGCAATATCCTTTTCAAGAATTAATTGGCTCACTGTTGTTTTTAGCAAGAAACACCAGACCCGACATAAGCTATGCTGTGGCGAAACTTTCCCGTTACTTGACAGGTTCTTGGAAGGTGCACTGGGATGCAGCTAGGTATATTTTGAGATACCTAAAGAAAACAGCTCATCGGGGAATTGCGTTTCAGCCAGTAAATGAAATGGAATGCATGGGTTTCTCTGACGCGGATTATGCAGGTGATAATACATCCAGAAAATCAACGACTGGCATGGTTTTTCTCATAAACGGATGTCCAGTTATCTGGAGAACACAGCTCTAGCATTGTGTTGCCTTATCAAGTACGAAATCAGAGTATATAGCTCTGTCTGAGGCATCTAAAGAAGCAGTCTAGTTTACCCGATTCTTGGAGGAACTGGGATTCAGACAAGTTGAACCCATGCCCATATGGTGTGACAATCAGGAAGCAATTCGTCTAGCCAAGAATGCAGAGTTTTATCTCAAATCAAAACATGTAGACGTTCGTTACCACTACGTACGAGAACAGATTGAGAAGGAAAATCTGAGTGTGGAATACATTCCCACGGAAAATCAATTAGCAGATGGTTTCACTAAAGCACTTCCCCATCAGACCTTGAACGAGCACTTGAAGATGCTGAATCTGAATAGATGTACTCTGTCAAGTGATGGAGCAGTTATGGATGAGAAACCATAGCGACAGACTCGAAAGAGAAAGAAGAAAGAATTACAAGCAGATCGCATGGACGAGCAAGTTAATAAACCTCGGCAATATGCATCTATGGCCAGGGTAAACGGAATGGCAGCATTCATGATGAACATTTTTCTTGTGGTATCTCTTGTAATTCCTGGACAAAGCCATACTAAAACGGAAAACGTGATCTGGCGACAACACCCAAGCCCGGTAGCCGGAGGTTTCGACTCCGTGCACATGATGGTCTCTTTCAAGTGTCCTTGTGATGTGGTCTCGGAAGACAGAATGCAAGGAAAACTGAGTAAAGAAATAAAGCCAAGGTGTGTTGAAGCTTATGACAAATACTTCCTAAATAAACTGGAATTGATCTGTCCTAAAAACCAGTGGGTAAATACCCGAACAAGACAAAGTCCAATAGTTCTGGGAATTGCACTTATTGCTATTGTAGCATGTGCTGGAATCGGGGTGGCTGCTCTGTCTACCTCTATGTCAAATAGAGGGGAGATAGAAAATCAACAGGAGTTGACAGGTAATCTAGAAAATAGATTAAATGACTTATCTGCTCAAATAAATGTGAACGATAGAAATATCCGCCACCTCCAAGAAGAAATTTCACGGGTTCTCTCCTGAACAGAAATGATAAAAGTGGACTTTGAAGATTTCAAAGAAAAGAACTTGGAGGTAAACTTTATGATCTCGTATATTGTCGGGAGGCTACTGGTCGGAAAAGGAATTCTTCAAGACTTCAAAAGGACCTAGAGGGACAGAAAACTGTCCGGTGCCTTTTTGGATTTTATGAACATTACTCTACTGTGTAAAGGACGATGCCCGTTAAAGTTTGCCCAACCCAAAGGGTGTAAGCTTTCAGATGACCGGGAAAAACTCTTTATAGATTTTCTGGTACCAATAGTAAATAAAAAATTGATCTTGGTAGAAGCCGATCCGTTTGTACTCATGGTGGAAAACCGGGGTAAAACATGTGAGTTAGAGTATGTTGGACCAGTAAATGCTTTACTCTCAACGACAGAAGATTGTCTGTATGACGTGCATGTACGGCTGCCATATAATGATTATCTGGTGACCTCATCCTACAGTCACTGTAGAAATGGCTTAATAAATCGAAAAGATAACAAGTCATTCCAGCTTAAACATTGTGTGGACTCTATCAATGTTGATGTGAAAGATTTTGTACAAGTTAAGATGTACAATAATAAATATCATATTTATTGCTTTGGTTCTGTCTATACCTTAGGTGCTAGGAAGGCTCAACCATGTCCAAAGGAGGTATTTACCCTTCCTTTGACAGCTTCCTTTTCAATAAATGATGTTTTTTTTAAGGAGCCATGTTAGATCTGTCATACAATGAAGCTGTAGATCCACTCTTTGCAGAAACCACATCGTATCATCTAGATACCATCATGAACTGGACTGATGTTAATACTGAACTTGAAAAAGGTTCTTTTTATAGTGTGGAGACAAAATACAGTCGCTCTGAGACTGCATGGATAGCAAGCTTGGCTTGTGTGGGATTACTTATATTAATTGCCATTTTGATTGGAATTATTTTAGTGTGTAAGTTCCGCTGGACCTGAAATGTACCAAGACAGGTTCCGATTCAAGCAGTTGCTCCAACATCCCTTGTGGATAGTATGTTTTCTTCACCCGGGGGAAACCTGGATACTTCCGGAAATTCTTCTGGTAGTACAAATGACGGCTCAGACCCTTTGGTATTAGTAAAGGTTCCTGCATCTGTTGCCGAGATGGTACGAGTGGGAAAAGAAAACTTCAATGCCAGAGAACAACCTCAATCCTCGGGTCCTAACCCGAAGGCAAAAACCGCTAGAGGAAAATCAAAGGACAAGAAAAAGGACCAATTGTTGAGGAAGGAGGGAAAGAGTCAATCTGAGTAATTGTTTAGACCAGTATGTTGGTTAAGAAGGGTGTTAGATATATGTTTATTATGTGTATAAATTATATAAAACTAATATTCACTAACTGGCATACAAAAAGACGTCGGGGTGCTGACCAGTTAGAACACTGTCAGCACTAATCCCATCTGATACGCAGTAGAAGTAGGACATGGCCATTAAGTTTAATAGTCGTGTCTACGTGACTCCAGGATAGCGGAGTCAGCGGGTGAGAAGCGTGGGATTTGCATAGTGTACAGTTTAGACAAAATATCACGTATGAGATTTTGTATTACATGTAGCATAGTATATGAATCATATATGATATGTGAAATGTAAGATTAATATAATAAGAAATAAAGTGTAAAGACAACTTCACTTGAATATTGAGATTCATCAGAGAACAATGTGTTTTTAGAAGTGGAGCATTTTATTATATAGATAAAGGGAGCATCATTTCAGGTGATCACATCCAATACGTATGTATTTACAACACATACAAATAATTTGCTGCTTGATTATGGTAATTACATTGCGTTAGACCTAAATGTCAACTAAATAGGTTTAAAATTATTTGTGCATGTGGAGCATTGTTAGAATGCTATGTTACACGTATACAGTTAACCTAGTAGATTCAGGAATTTTGGAATTGTTTTAGTAGCAGTTATTCGCAGTGCAGTTTGTAAAGACCATAAGGTTGAAAATATTATTTAAGTGTACAACGGCTCTTATTAGGTAACTTGCAGCACATGACGTTATTAAAATGACCTTCACAGTGTATTTAATTTTACAAATAATTTGCTAGCTTAAAATGTATATGGTGCTTCTGTAGCCTTAATTTCTATAGCTATTGTTGCATAGTCTTTCATTTTTGTGATCACATTGGTAGAATAATTTGTTTTATAAAGGCAGAAACAATAATTCATTTACATAATAATCAATGCCAATATTTTTGATGAACTTATTGAATCACTCAGCCTTTATAACAAACCAGACTGAATATTGCATCGTGTGAATACCTAAAGTACACGTAACTGTTTAAGGCGAAAAAGTGTAAATGTTGTAAACTATCTAACAAAAACTAGGTCATACAATATTTTTAAACATTTAAAGTGTAATTTAACTCAATTTTACATAACGCAGTAATAAGGTATATAATTACATTTTTATTTCACCTAACTTATAAGTAAATGTAATCACAACTACACGTAAACGTAAAATCGTAAATCAAAGTTTTGGCTTGTTTGCGAGTGTTTTAATCTGAGCAAACGCAATATAAATATCTTTAATATTAATGACACAACATAACATAACATGTGTCAAGTAGTTTAAAACTGGAAGACTGAAAAAATACTTCACGCGTAACTTTTTACTAAAACTAATCTCCTGCTGCTGGCACTTTAAAATCCGAAGCGCCGCACTATCAGGCTAAGTAATTTCAAGCTACAGTTTCTTTCAATCCAATCATAAATTAGAAATTTTAATATGTAAGAAGATTGTGAGTTTTTTTAATTAAGACCTATTATACATTTTTATGAATGAAATGATAAACAATCATATATAAGGAAGTGATTTCGAATAACGCATTTATTAAACTACTAGTATGCACCTTATATACTGATTTTTAGCGTGCTTAGGTGAGCTGCAAGGACTGCAGACTAACAAAATTGACAGTAATGGACTTAATGTTGTACCGTTAATACTGCTTATCGCGTACGGCTAAGTAGTATACAGTTAACGTGTCTAAATGGTTGACTTATAGTCTATTTCGAATAGTTGTAACTAGTGACAACGACCTATTCTAGAGGCCTATGACAAAAAACATATTTTTCGTCAAGCAAGTAACAATAATGAGTAGAAAGGCACAAAGACCAAGACGACCTAACGTGGTAGCCTTCTATTTTTTCACCCACTATGACTAGTTGAGGCTAGTTGTGTGAACCTCAGTTAAATCGACCTAATAAAAAAGTTATTATTATTATTTTAAACATTTCTTTCCCTTACAATACTAGTAAAAAAACAAATAAAACATCTTTTAAGGTAAACATAAACACATAAGAATATTTTTTTTCCAATTCCTGTTAACTAATGTAAACCTGAAGGACAACTAGTACTCGCTGGTCGTGCCAGTTGAGTTACTGTTATTTTTATGACATTATATTTAATGTAAGCATGTATGTACGTATTGTAGTATTGTACTCATGGGTCAGTAGGTCCACCTTCACTTTATGCTTTATTTCAGTCTACAGCTCTTGTAACAGACCACTAAAAGCTAAGAAGCTTACTGTAGCTTGCTAACTAGATGCACTCTATGAGACCTTTGGCAGTACTTATACCTAATATCACCTATTTGCAAAGTCTTAGCTAGTTATTGAGATGTATTGCTATTTTTATCCATAAGATACATTATAGGGTCTCATCCTTAAGAAAAAAATTTACTATTCTCTGCCTACGTTGATCAGAGTTCATGCTCTGTTTTGAAAGTGTAATGAATATCTCAAACCAAAAAGCGCCAAATCTATCTACAATGTTTTAGTGATGATGAGTTATTTTAATATAGACCCACTTCAGAACTGTACGAATAATAATATTATTACTAATTTATTCCTTAAGTCGATTTAACCGAAGTTTATACAACCAGACTCAACCAGTCACTGTTGGTGAGGAAATAGGAGGCTACCGCGTTAGATCGTCTCGGGCTTTGTACCCTTTCACCTATCCCCGTCCCCTCCTCCACAGTGAAGGAGTCTCATTCCCTAGGCTCCTACAGCAAGTAGTGGTCACTAAGGAGCACCGAAGGAGATTGGGTTTCAATCAACCATCCAGTGACGTTTACTGTACAACACCGAGCCGTAAACGATAAGCAGTGGCCGAGGATCAAAGCCGGGTCTGAGACTGTAAAGTTCGTTACAGTCTGCAGTCCTTACCGCTAACCCAAGCACGCCTGCTTGATTTTCTTTAAATACTTTGATTACTCTGTCCATTAAAGAGCTGGTAAATTGAGCTTACTGCATTCTTTAAAGCATGTAAATGAAATATTTTCTAATTTCTAAAAACAATTATGGCTTTTAATATTGGGCGGGTTTGAAATACTCGGCGGGTCTGAGAGGCCTTTGTTTGGATGGTAAGAGAGGTGCTTCATTACAAAATAAAAGGTAAAAAGAGAAATCTGAATTTCCCAAAAACAAGTAGTAGGTATGCGCCTATTAATGATCAGATTAATTTTTCTTTTACTTTGAAGACCCATAACTTTTGTACTTCGACCAGAACGAAGCTTTATGTTTTAAAATACTCAGCAGTTAATTTGCTATGGGCTGTAATATTTGTATAAACAATAAACGCTACTTGGATTTGTTTGAAACAACTATTTGCTACAAATTGCCTAACTTATGTATCACATTCAATGAAACTCATATTTATGATCTTTGTGACCTTTGAATTTAAAGTTCACAGGTCACATAGACTTGCGAATAGGTGATTGTCGTAAATGTAGCTGAGTGTTATTGTTACTTACTGATAGTACAAAACTACAGTGCTTTGGTTTGTTTTAATGATTTAACTTGTGATCAGGTATAATTATGCATACTGAGCGGATCACTATTAGGGCTACAATCTTAACATTTTGTACCTCACATTTTTTTTATTTCTAGCCGACCCAAGAGAGGACAAAATGGTTTCAAAAGCCATTTTATTTTTCAATGATTGCAGTTAGCAGTTCATGTGCACATTTCAAATCAAAAACATAACTCACACGAAATTTTGAAATTTGAAGTTACTAAATTTTTTTTATAGTTCCAATTGTTTTAAATTAGCAGGTTCTCGTATTTCCTTTAGTCTGAGCTTTTACCTAATAATGCTATAAATTATATGGCAGGTAGTTGCGACTAAAAGCACTTAATTCCAATTCTTCAATGATTTCTGACAGAGCTTGGCTTTTAAGGCCAGAAAAAGATCACCACTAAAGCATGATCACGATTAGGAGCGTCCTTATGAAATACAAACTTTTAATAACAAAGCAAACAAAAAATTTTGAACTTTTCAAAATCGAAGGAATAGAAGATTTTGTAACTCTTAAAACAAAGCAAGTGAAGCGCTCTGAACTTCAAAAACAAGTACAAAGAGCTTTTAACACCTTTTAAAAACATGCAAATAGAACATAATACACTTTTCAAAAACTTTTAAATACAACATTTTGCACTTTTAAATACCATATAAAAAAAGTTTTGCACACTTAAAAACAAGTAAATAGAGCTTTTAACACCTTTCAAAAACATGCAAATAGAACATAATACACTTTTCAAAAACTTTTAAATACAACATTTTGCACTTTTAAATACAATTTAAACAAAGTTTTGCACATTTAAAAAACAAGTAAATTAAAAAATTTGTTCCTTGAAAAATGTCTTAGTTATGTGTAAATTGTTTTATTTACATGCTTAAAAAAGTTCAAAATGTTCTGTATGTTCTGTATGCAGGTAGTACAAATTAACTAGATTGGGTTAAAAAGGATAGAAACAGGCTTATACCGGTTCACACCTTAAACCTTCTGATGGTGTTATTTATATGGTAATATTTTTAATTCCTATAACATCGCTAAAGTTCAATATTTCCTAATTGCTTACATTTTTTAGGATCTGTATGACAAAATTATTCACAAGCTGACAATAGCAGCGTAGTCTAAAGTTTTTAGTTATAAAAAGCATATGTTCAACGTTTTCTGTGACACTTATTTCTTTATGTGCAAAAACTGATAGCTTTAGGTCCTTAGTATTATTTTACTAATGAGAGACGTTAAATAGGCACCTTGGTTTTTATTCGGCAAGTATCTTAGAAAGGTGTTTTTTGTCAGCCAGTTTTACTTACAGACTAACAAAAGCTATAATTAAATATACTGTTGTTCATTAACATCACTTTATCTATCAGAAGATTTAGGAATAAAGACAAAAATCTACAGCCAGATTTTGATTTTAGTGCCTAAACCTGTCTTTTGTAGCTAAAAAGATAACTTTATGCATCGTTGTGTTCTAAAGCATGAAATAAATTTAATAAATCATTAACAGTATACGTTTTAATAGCTGTATACAGTAATAATACTTAAGTATTATCTCTCAGTCAAATTCTAGCAATTTATAGCACTAGAAATAAAACTCACACGGATGTTAGCCAAGTGTTGCGGCAATAAAGCGAAACTTAACATATGTCATATTTTGACAAGACTCAACTTTTCTATACATTATTAATCAAATGATTCAACTATCACTCTAGTCTGTTTACATATTCTAATGATAGGTATCATGTATTAAAATTCTGTGAACTTTTAGCCTTAGACAACAAGCAAGTTTAGAATTAAATGTCCTCAAAGTTAGAAAAGATACCTTATCAAATAGTGTGATAATCGCATCTCCTGTAGGCTACTACCCAAAATTAGGTCCACAATTACTATGTTCTGTTGACGTTTTGCGATACTAAGGATAATGAATAATACGATTGCAAAATTTTAGAGTTAAGGAACGAGCAATCTTTGAACAAAATGTCGTTCAAGTTTACATAGATCATGTTTTACAGTTACTATAGTTAGTTTTATCAGGCTTACAAAGTCAGTTTAACCAAGATCATTCATGCTGCTGCTATTAAATGAACAATAATTTTTAATTTTATTTAACTTTGAAACAATTTTGAGGTCTTTACTTACTTATAGCAAACATTTGCAATAATTATCTATATTCATTTAGTTCACTAAATTATCATTAAAACAACGTCATTAGAACTATTTGTTCTTGCCTTTTGAAATTTGTGTATAAATTAATAGCTTTTTATGTTCATTGTAACACCTATTATTACAGCATTTAAAGTTGCCTAATGAAAAATTGTGTATTTAAGTCTACCTAATTTTCTCCTGGCTATGCAGTTTGTGCTTAGCATAAATGATATTGCTATCACCTATTTCAATAAGTTCTTACAATTCAATTAAAGCGTTTTGTATTACAGACTAAGAATAAGCATTTCAATGCCTCGTAGAATTATTGCAAGTACAAGGTGATGAATTATTGTTCTTATCATTGTTTATTCTTTTATTATTTATTATTGCTATGGTATATTAAATTTTGTATAGGTAAGCTTTTTAATACTACTAATATTTTTCAGTTTTATTGTGTATACCAAATAATTGTTAGAGACGTCAAAACAAATAGGCTGTGTTGTTTATTGCTTTATAGGAAAATAAAAGTTATTGTTCATAAATTGTATATGAATTTTAAAAACCATTCAACGTGTCAACAGCAAGGTTTTTAAAAACAACACGAAAAAATAAAAAATAAAATGTAGATAGTTGTATATAGTTCTGTTGTTTCCTAAATGGTAAGACAAAAATAGAAAACTGACTTTTAACAAACCTAAACGTCAACGCATGAAACACGAAAAATAAAACATAAGCGTTCTCAGTAAAATAGAAGGTAGGCAGTTAATACAAATGCAACAAACTAGTTCTAATCTTGAATCTGACATCAAAGCATGAAAAGTGGCTACAAGAAATCTTTTTGACATAACTACAACACTTTAGGCGCAACATATGAAGTTGTATCACCAGAGTGAGAGCATGCTTTTGTAGAATTCGTTTACGCATGAATTTCTCTTGACTTTTGGAAACAGGCAAGATAATAAATTGTTAAAAACAAAACCATACGATTTCTTATAAAAAGATTCAAATAGATTAAAGCAAGATACTGATAACAAAAGCTTTTGCTATAGATAAGAGCTAAATTTAAATAGCTTACCTAATAAGGCTAGCTAGCATCGTCTTCTTGAGCAATATCAAGAAAATGTCAAAAAACTAAATCTGTAAAAAAGTAATATCTGAATATATTTTGTCTAAGATGGTTATCTGCAAAGTAAAGGTTACTTTAAAGTTGAGTTTAAAGTCTGCTGTTTAGTAGTGCACGAAGAAGCTTTACCTTGTATATCAGGTTGTACTATTTCGTAAAAATACGATAAACAAGTGTCAATCAAAGATAAGAGCAGAATTTAAGAATATGACTAATAAGAAAAGGCAAAATTAGATACTACAGAGACACTTGCATGTCTTTTCTTATATGTTGTGCGCACATATCGATTTAAAAATTATTTAAACGTAGGCTAGATACAGAAAAGAATGATACTAACAGATGTTTGTATTTTTTAAAATGCAATTAACCACATTCTAATATTAAATAATTTCGAATTTCTAGCATCTATTGCATTCGTGATAAAAAGAATAAAAGAGAAGTTGTGGGCGTACTTTACAGTGATCAGACTAAAAATAAATAGTCACAAATCTACGACGTGCGTTGAAGACATTAATTTGTAACACAGCAATGTACTTGATAGAAAACATGTCCTAACTAAGGAAAAATGATATTTAGTTTTTGCAAAATAGATCCAAAAAATCGCAACTTGGCAGATCATTGGTCTTACTAATGAACTGATAAGTTGTAGGAATCAGCCTAAACTTTAAATCGTGGTTCAAGTTAACATAGGACATTATTGGTGTCAGAGTAAAATAGTTTTAAATAGAAAATTTTGTAAGTAGTCAGGTATGTACATGTTAGTATTTGTCGTCTTTATGGCACAAGACAAAATAGATGCACATTTAAAGCTCTAAATAGTCGGCAGCCTTCACATGCAATGTAGCATAAACATTCTCTAACTTCTATTTTTTTCTAGCTGAATCTTTGACAGTTGGTCTATCTTGTTCTACTCTTATATATAGTTTGAGGGAAGATGTGTGTTTAGTAGCAAATGACTTTTTATTATTCAACCCAAATCTCAAGCCCAAATATAAGGCCTGGCAAATGCCAAAAGCCGGGGCTTAGTGGTCAACTATGACGTGCTAAATTTTTCTTGCAATAACCTCTCTGGCGCGTGAAAGAAGAAAATGATGTTGCGTGGTTTTTCTGAAATACTTGTATGCTCAGTTTATGTCTGTGAAAGATAACATGATAGTGCGGTAAGAGTAAAGATAGCCAACATGCGTTAGTTGTACTTAAGAGATGCGCAGCCAAAAGTGCACTAGCAAGAAGCGTAGCCATTAGGATTTATTGTGTAGGATTTTCCATTATCTGAGTCTAGCAGCTATGCCTATAACGACTATAAGTCATTATTAATAATTATGACTCATTATTAGTTTTTATTAGAGCCTTGGTCGAAGACTATGTAGTTTTTACTACATAGAATTTTTATTACATTTGCATTTTCTTCCCCACTGTTGTACGCTATATACAACAGAAATGGTGTTTCTGCTAATCAGGCTTCGGGCCTGTATATTTTTGTTTCTTTTTTAGTTATCCTGATTTTGTTTTTTAAATATATTTTGCGAACGGAATATTTTTGGTTAGGGTATATCTTTTTTAATTTGAGTGAAAAGTACAAATGAGTTTCCTTCCTCCTGTTTAAGACCTTAATAAATTACAACAGTTGCAAACTCAACTCCAAATAGTTTTAGCCAACGACAACAAAATAATTGTTTTACAAAATACAGAAACACTTAGACTCGTTGCAAGAGAGCCGAAAACTACTCGATTAGACCATTGGCTAAATGTTTACAACTTGTACCAAGAACATCAAAGCGACTTACTCGCCTTCTTGAAAAAAAAGCAAACACAAAACCACATAAGCGTATTTAGGCAGTAAGTTCCTTATTTTACGAATTTTGTGAAATACTATTAAAAAATAATTTTGCAATCCCAAAATAAGATCCCATCTTACAAGATATAATCGATTTATTTGTGACAACAATATCTGATGCCACTTCAGGTTCCATTGAATCTCTAACATTTCAAGCTTTAGCTTCTTCACAGTCTACAGAATCAGGTAGCTAATCCTCTGACCTAAACGTGAGTAAAAATTTATTAAATAACAATCCAGAACAAGCAACTGAATTAAAGGTAGAAGAGCTTGACACTCCAAAAACGCATGAAGTCAAAAACGAGGAAGAAAAATAAGAATTAAAACCAAATATCATGGCATCATACAGCCTTCTCCTAAAACTATCACAAGCTACAGACCTACAGAATTATATCGACCTATTGAAAACATAGATTTCTGCTGCTGACATCAAGACTAACGAACTCAAGAAACGACATTTAGCCCTCAGATTAGATTCAACCACTGGACGATACTGGGCTGCCCTACATCGTTAAACTATAGATGACAACTCTAAATTTGACGATCTCACTACATTATTTTTAAATGAATTTTTGACACATAAAGGATTGACACGACAAGACGTTCTAGCTATAATACAAAACCCAACGGAAACCGCTTTATCTTATCTTATTATAATAAAATACTTCATCGAAGAACATTTAAACTCACTCGACTAAAAAACGAAAGCTGGAATCACTATCGATAAATTTCAAGTAAATCTACAGAAATTTATTGGAGTACAGAAAATACCAGAGGCTTGGGTAAAACTTACTGCCTTAATCAAGAACTTTAAAGTAGGAATAACATCCATCCATGTTGCCCCAGCTCTCCCTTTTGCTGCAATAAAAACAAAGATAGCTAATATTAGTCAAAAAGATATTGCACAAATTGTACAACAAATGCAAAAAATGGAAACTAAAATATCTTAACTTCGCAGTGGTAATGCTAAAAACAACAACTACAGAAACAACAAAAACAACTTTCGACGCGGACGAGAATTTTTTGGAGACCATGCCAGACAAAATAATCATTTTCACAATACTAACCAACAGCAATCAAGAACCCCACAATGCTACAATTGTAGACGCAATAGACATATTAGCCCTAAATGCAGACACCCAAGTGGTAGAGTCTATGTCCTTAACCACTTATATCAACAAAGAGGTAGAAACTCGTGTAATCGACCTTCTTATGCACGCTTTTAACAGTTACAATCAGCAAAAAACCAACAAGGCCTGATTCCGTTCAACTTTTCCTACCTTTAAAATCAGTAAGACCTATTATACCCTACGAACCCCACAAGATACATGTTTCGATTGAAACTCTACACTCCGACGTCATAGCCCTTATAAAGCTATTTAAAGAGAATTTGACAGCACACATAGACTCCAGTGCAACTATTAGTGTTATATGTAAGTTCCGTCTACCATTTTCTTCTAAGCTCCATATAATTTCAAACAAATACATACAACTTACTGCATATGGTAGATCGCTTATACAAGACTCAGGATTTATTAAAACTCCAATTCAAATAGGATTAATGACAATTAATTACCTCTTTCTAATAACTTATAAGCATAATAAAAAAGTTATTATAGGCAACAACTTTTTAGAATATTTTAAAATTAATACAAACCATCAAAAACAGCACCTTCAATCCCAACACTTTGGTTTCATACTATTTATAAACCCCCCTTATAACATTTTGCAAAAAGTTGGACTAAGACCCGAAGCAACTACTAATAACATACAAACTTCAAGACAAGTTATCAACACAATAAGAAAACCATAGCTAAAACAACTATCTGCAGCAAATAAAATAAAACATTCAACTGTCCCCATCGCTCAAAAATCACGTACTATACAAAATATTCTACGCCTGGCCGCTAATATAACCATTGTAGCTCAAAGCTAAATTATATGACCTATCTTGTCTGATATTAAATATTCGAGCAACCAACTATTTTGCCCTTCTCTGCGCCTTTATAAAACAAATAAAATCCTGTTACAACGAATAGTTCTTTTAGTTAACTCTACATACATAGTAGCCACCAATCCCTCCTCTATTCCCAGACAGCTTACAAAAAATTGCAGACTTGGCAATATCATTCCTTTTCTACAAGTAGGTACTCGCTTCATCCCCACATTGATAAATAATCTGCCTATCTCACCTTAACCGACAGTTAATGCATCCTTTATTGATATTTTCCCTCGATTGAAATCTGACAAACATGAGCAGATTATGCAAGCTATCACAGATTATTCTGACATATTTTCACGAAATAGAAAACTAGCCAAGACTGACCTCGTTGAGTTTGAAGTCGACACTAGAGATAGCCCCCTAATCAAGCAACGCCCCTATAAGACAAGTGAATTTCAAAATAAAATCCTCAAAGAATATATAACTGAAATGTTAAAAGCCGAAGTCATCGCACCTTCCACCTTAAGTTGGAGTTCCCCCGTAGTGATTGTATAAGAGAAAAATGATGCAAGTGGATAGCAAGAACACAAAGTACGTGTAGATTTGAAAGGCATTAATTCTGTGACAAAGCCTTTTGTGTACCCCATGCCGCTAATTAATACAATACTTCTAGGACTACAAAACAAGTCATACTTTTTTACATTAGACGCAGCTAGTGGTTTTCATGCAATCTCTGTCAAGAAGAAAGACAAAAAAAACTCGCTTTTATATGTAAGCATGGACTATTTTAATACCTAAGAATGCCCATGGGTGCTCGTAATTCTTCCTTGTACTTTTCACGCTTCATTGACGTGATGTTATTTACCGATATGTACGATATAGCTTTCGCATATATCGATAATATACTTGAACTTTCACCTACATTTAATAGTCATGTACAACACTTAAGACGAATCTTTCAACGTATACGAGATGCAAATATAAAACTCAAGCCTACTAAATGCAAATTTGCATACAAAGAGTTATGCGTATTTAGACACGATGTGTTAAGACAAGAAATTCCCCCAATAAGAAAAATACTAAAGCAATATTGGAATTGCCAGTCCCTACAGAGTTAAAAGAATAACAGTCAGTAATTTCTAGTATTAGTTACTTCCGAAAGTACATACAGAATTTTAGTGCACGTATCGAGCCACTACGATTAATATTAAGAACAGATACGCCCTACGTATGGTCACCTAGCTGCGATACTGCCTATACGGATTTGAAGAATGCTCTGACTAATCCTTCTTGCCTCGCACATTTTAATGCAACTCTCCCCACGTACCTAACTACAAATGCTTCCTAATCTCGGTTAAGAGCATTTGTCAAACAATAACACAATTAAAAATTACGCTTGTTGCTTTGATTAGTCAGTCCCTAACAGATGCAGAATCCAAATGAACTACTTCAGACTTGGAATTTCTTGCTATGGCGTGGGCTACCTATAAACTCAAAGAGTATTTATTTGGTTTGCATTTCATGCTACGAACAGATCATTGTCCTCTTTGTAGTATTTTACGCAGTTAGAAAGTGCAAATGTCACCCAAGATGACCCGTATGACACTTAAGTTATCCAAAGATAACATAACTGTAATTCAACATATTGGAGGATCAATTAATCACAACCCTGGCATCCTTTTTCGTCTCGGTAGAACGCTGGAAAAACAAGTAGTCACGTTGTCCTCCCTTACGTCAATATCAATTCCTACGGAAAAGGAATCTACTTGAATGCACGAGATCATCACTTGTTTCTTAAACAATACAACAACCCCACGCGATAGGAAAAAATTAAAAGTTATTGACAATTGCCTTGACTACATTAATCTTCGGAAAGGCGAAAAATATCTACTATGTGTTCCTCAGAATGAAATTGCTGACCTACTGACAGCTTTTCATGACGATCCATTGTCTAGACATTGCGGTATGACACGCACCTACATGAAGCTTCGTTCTAGATACTACTGGCCTACTCTTAAAACTGCTACTTTTAAGTATATTCTATCTTGTGATAAATGCAAAGCTAAGAAGCCTCTCAGTTGTAAGCCATATGGCTCATTCCAATACATCCCTATTCCAAAGTCCCATCGTCAAAAATAGATAATTGATATGGTCGGCGCATTAGTACGTTTCTCCTTAGGGAAAAAATACATATTAACTGCACAAAACTACTATTCTAAATGGCTAGAGACACGAGCGGTCTCTGAGGGAACATCAATACAGGTTGCCAAATTTGTTACAGAATCTATTATTAGCCGTCAAGGGGTCCCTCAAAGAATCCACACGGACAAAGGTTCAAACTTTACTTCTAAGATTTTTGCCCACTATACTAAAATAATGGGTGCCACACATAAAATGTCTACTATTTTTCATCCACAATCCCAGGGTTTGCTCAAAAGACAACATGGACCGTTAAAAACAGCCTTGTCTATGTATGTCTCCGACCACCATGGACAGTTATCTTTCGTTTGCGCAATTCTCTCTCAACACTAGTTTGAACCGCAGTTCAGGACTATCTTTCTTTTATATTATGATTGGACAACAACCTTAACTTCTCCCTGACGTCATTCTTCCACACACACTGGACACTACAATTATAGATTACCAAACTGCGCCAGAATTTACGCTCTGCTCAGGATGCATATGCCAAAAAGTACGAGCTACATACCAACCGTTCAGTTTTGCCATACGTCATCAAGTTCTATATTATTAGGCTCGCCGTGAGCTTGGACGAGCTCGTTCTCCTTCCCGCTATTAGACTGGCCCTTTTTATGTCCTACGTAAGCTCAACGATGTTAACTACGAAATTCAGCATTCACGTGATCAGAAATTTTGCGAAATTGTACACATTTCAAAATAAAAAAGTACTACTCTCGGCCAGATTCCATCCCATTACCTATTACCTATGCAACTGCCGTATAAACTTCACTTGCAAAGCCTACTGTTTCTCAATTACCTCCAATCAGGCGACGTGGACGACCTTTGAAAAATGTACTTGGACAAACTCCACTACAACCACTTATTCCTTTTGATAAATTGCCTCCTTTACGCTATAATTTACGCTCGTCTAGAAAATAGCCCTACGTATTTTACCCTATAAGTTGAGTTGTCAAGGTATTCCTCTCTTTTCTTTTTTTAAACAATTCCTGTATATCTTTCTTAGAAGTATTGTATTCTTTTTCATAGCTTGTACACAATTCTATGCTAATACGTAGTAAACACCATTAATGGAGGTAATCGTTGTAACAAACGCCTAGTAAATGAAAGCATCCATGAAGAGATAACGTTTAAAGGATGACCCCTTGTTTACAACGGGACAGACGCTTTAATCCAGTAGCTTGTTTTGTTTAGGGCAAAGAAAAATGTAATTATTCGTAAAAATTAAAAGCAAAACAAATTATAAAAATAAAAATATTGATAGGAATTAAACGACTCCTTCTAGCTAAGAGAAACAACGACAACTAACAATATTCAACTCCATGTACTTATGCATTTGTTTAAGAATGCAATTTTTTACTCCTTCTAGCTTCAAGTCAACTAACAACCCCTGCAGGCATAAATAACTCTTTCAATTATTCTCTACATACATGTATAACTTTATTTAATATAAACTGTGAACAGCCTAAATTTTTTTGTGTAAGTTGTATTGTATTTTATTTATATAGTATGGAAATTCTATATGTAATTTGTAGTATATAGTGAAATTATAATATAATAATATAGTATACTTAGAAGGTTGCCTTCGTATTGCTGTAGTCAAAGATCTGTGCACAAGATTCTTGACTACTCTGTAATTGTGAAATGGCATTGGCCATGCCTACGTAACAAGTTTTGTGAAGAGCGTGAGAGTAGAACAAGGTTACACTTTCTCTCCCTCTCTCTATGCAGACAGAAAACATGTATACTGTTACACTCATTAGGACAAAAAAGTGAATAAAAAGCAGATCTAACTTTATACAGATCATCATTGGTTTTTATCAGAGCCTTGGTCAAAGACTATGTAGTTTTTACTACATAGCATTTTTATTACATTTGCATTTTTTTCCCTACTGTTGTACGCTATATACAACAGTATTAGTTATTTTACAATTAGCACTTAAGTAAAAAAACTTTTAAAAAATTTTACACTCATTTTTTTTAGTCACAAAACCCAGCTTACAGCTCTCGTAAGGTTACATTCACGTGCATATGTACCTACTTCAATTTTCTACATGAACTTTTGTTAGTTTAAACGCAGCAGGGTTAAAATTAATGGGCACCTTCAACCAATAACATTATTAAATAAGACTACCATGAGACATTTAAACCAGACTGCAAGAAGGTGGCGGGAATTACGATTTTTTGTTATTGTTCATGTTATATTGGTTGTTTTAGTTTTTCATTGAGATCGCACTAATCGTTTTGCGACATTTAGTAGTTTTATGAAGTAACTCTAAAAAATTTTCCGTTATACATTGTGAGAGATCGTCTGTTAATGACGTCATTCTAAAATATTATAAATTTAAGTACCCCAACACCTTAATTATTTAACCATTTTTAGATGCTGCGCACATATTAACGTCCTTTAGTGTTATAGATATTTAGGAATCGTCTATAATGACGTCCTTCAAATATCATAGTTTTAGTTCCCCCATTCCCAGCCTTAACTTTTTTTCGAACCTATTTTAACTACATGTCACGGACTTACCTATATATGATATATATAATCAGGAATCGTCCATAATGACGTCTTGCAAACATTATAGTTTTCAATATCCCCAGTCCTAACATTACATTTTGTTTCAACCTATTTTAACAACATGTCATGAACTTACCAATATATGCTATTTATATTTAGGGATCGCCCATAATGACGTCTTTCAAATATCACAGTTTTTAGTACCCCCATTGCCAACATTACATTTTTTTTCATTCTACTTTAACTACATTTCACGGACTTACTCATATGTGTTATAAATATTTAGAGATCGTCCACAATGACGTCCTTCAAATATCATAGTTTCTAGTACTCCCAGTCCCAACTTTAATTTTTTTCCATTCTATTTTAACTACATGTCACGCACTTACCCCTATGTGTTAAAGATATTCAGATATCGTCCATAATGACATCTTTTTAATATTATTGTTTTTAGGACTCGTATTTTAACTACAAAACGTTTTCCAACATTATTCTTAACTGCTTGCCACGTACATTTGTAGATGGCTTATTGATGATATAGGAGGCTTTACAGATGACTTTATTTGTAAATCATGCAATTCTTAAAAATATTCTAGCGTTTTTAGATGCTGAGCAAGCATCTATTGGTCTGGTGTTTGCTGTCCGTCTGTCTGTCTGTCTGTCCCAGGGGTGTTGGTCGCACGCTACAGGTCGCATTTTTGAAGATTTTAAATTGAAACAACTTTTATTAGCCCAGAAAAGCGAGGGAGAAGTGCTGTATAGTTTTTGGTTATTATTGAATGTATAGTTTGTTCGCAATTAACAGTTAAACTGACAAAGAATGAAATACATGTTTCAAGATAAAAAAAAAGGGCTGAAAATACGAGGAATGTACATATGGAGCTGAAAGCTTGTCAAGTTTCACCGTTAGAAATACACATGGAAAATTTTCACCAATATCCATTACAAGTAAATGTACTGCTGACATATGTACGTTCACAGGGCAGACTAGTATAGTGGTCGTTGGAATGACACTGCGATGTAAAATTGGAAAATATTCGTTCGCATGACGGGGGTCCACTCTTCGAATACCAGCTCAGGCATTCGAAATTCTCCTTCCTCATCATTTTACAGACGTTAACAGTGCAGCCTCGGGATCGTCCATAAATGACGTCAGACAAATTTTACTATTTTAGGGATCCCCACTGTCATAAGTATAAAAATTCGGTTGACATATATCCTTCACATAGCATTTTATAAGTATGCATGCAGGGATCTTCCATAAATGACGTCATATAAATTTTTACTATTTTAGGGATCCCCACTGTCACAAGTTTGGAAATTTGGTTGACATAATATATCCTTACCATAGGATTTTACTAGTATGCATGCGGGGATCGTCCATGAATGACGTCATAAAAATTTATACTATTTTTGGGATCCCCACTGTCATAAGTTTAGAAATTCGGTTGACATATATCCTTAACATAGGATTTTACTAGTATGCATGCAGGGATCGTCCATAAATGACGTTATACAAATTTTACAATTTTTGGGATCGTTACTGTCAATAGTTCAGAAATTCGGTTGACATATATCCTTAACATAGGATTTTACTAGTATGCATGCAGGGATCGTCCAAAAATGACGTCATGCAGATTTTACTTTTTTAGGGATCCCTACTGTCATAGGTTTAGAAATTAGGTTCACATATATCCTTAGCATAAGATTTTACTAGTATGCATGCAGGGTTTGTCTATAAAGGGCGTCATACAAATTTTACCGTTTTAGAAATTCACATGCCTTTAGTTCTAAAATTAAGTTAACTTATATACTTAACATTGAATTTTCAAGCTTACATACGGGGATCGTCCGTAAATGACGTCATTCAAATTTTACTATTTTACAGATCCCCACTGTAATTAGTTCAGAAATTAGGTGGACGTATGACCTCAACATATGATTTTTTTAGTATTCATACGGAAATCGTTCATAGATGGCGTTGTTTAAATATTATTATTTCAAGTATGCCGCCTGTCTTTAGTTTTAAAATAAGGTAAACGGGTACCCATATTATGGAATGCGTCCAGTATTCATACTGGGATCTTCCATAAATGACGTCATCTAAATATTACTATTTTAGGGTTCCGCTCTGCATTTGTTTAAAAATTAGGCAAACACATACTTTGAACGCAGGGGTGTTACAAGAACACATACACAGATCGTTTATAAATACCTTTATCTAAGTATTATAATTTTTTTAACTGCTTGCAACGTACATTCTTAAATGGCGTATTGGTGGTAGAGGAGGCTCTATAAATGACGTTATTTGTGAATTAGGCAATTCTTACAAATTTTCCAGCTATATTTAACTACATGCCCCGTACTTTCATATATGGCTTATTGATGGTAGAAGAGCCTCTATAAATGACGTCATTTGTGAATAGTGCAATTTGTCAACATTATTCAGCTATATTCAACTACATGCTACGCACATTAGTATATGGCTTATTGATGGTAGGGGAGCTTCCATAAATCTAATATCATCTTTTAGCGTAACATAAATTGTGTTGCACATTTGTTGAAGCTCAGCATCTACTTCGGGCCCGCCCCCGGTCGACAAATCCGGCGCGAAGCGCCGGATTTTTTAAATACAAGCCACGTACTTTCATATATAGCCTATTGATTGCAGGGGAGCCTCTATTAATCTTATATCATCGTTTAGCGTAACATAAATTGTCTTGCGCCTTTGTTAAAGCTCAGCATCTTTTTCGGGCCTGCTCATGGTCGACGAATCCGGCGCGAAGCGCTGGATTTTTAGATGCTGAGCAAGCATCTATTGGTAAGGTGTTTGCTGTCTGTCTGTCTGTCTGTCTGTTCCATGAGCGTTGGTCGCACGCTACAGGTCGCATTTTTAAAGCTTTTAAATTGAAACAACTTTTAATAGCCTAGAAAAGCGAGGGAGAAGTGCTGTATAGTTTTTGGTTCTTATTGAATTTATAGTTTGTTCGCAATTAACAGTTAAACTGACAATGAATCAAATCCATGTTTCAAGATACAAAAAAAGGGCAAAAAATACATGGAAGGTACATATGGAGCTAAGAGCCTGTCAAGTTTCGCCATTGAAAATACACATGGAAACTTTCCAATAGAAGTAAACGTACTACTTACATATGTACGTTCACATGGCAGCCTGGTATAGTGGTCGTGGGTTTGAAACTACAATGTTGGAATTGGACAATATGAGTTCTTATGACTCATGGCGGGGGTCGACGGTTCGAACACCTTCTCATTCCTCACCACTTTACGGATACCTATTTATTACTACAGATCCAGGATATACTTAAGTAAATGGGCTATAGATGGTGACGGATCGTCCATAAATGACGTCCTTCACAGTTTACAGTTTTGGGTACTCCTATTGCTAACTAAAAAATTATTTCCCACTTATTTCAACTGCATGTCGCGATTATATCTATATAGTTATTAGGCATTTAGGGGTCGTCCGCAATGACGTCTAACAAACATCATAGCTTTAGGTACCCCCATTGCCAACTTTTAAATTATTTCAAAACTATTGTAACTATATGTCACAAATATATCTATATGGTTCATAGGTGTTCAGAGATTGTCCATAATGACGTCCAACAAATATCATAGTTGTTTGCCAACTTTTACATTTTTTCCAAACTATTGTAACTACATGTCACAAATATATCTAATTATATAATTAATAGGCATCCAGGGATCGTCCGTAATGACGTCCCACAAACATCATAGCTTTAGGTACCCCTATTGCCGACTTTTAAATTATTTCAAAACTATTGTAACTATATGTCACAAATATATCTACATAGTTTATACGCATTCAGGGATCGTCCGCAATAACGTCCCACAAACATCATAGCTTTAGGTACCTTCATTGCTAACTTTTAAATTATTTCAAAACTATTGTAACTATATGTCACAAATATATCTATATGGTTTATAGGTGTTCAGGGATCGTTCATAATGGCGTCCCACAAATATCATAGTTTTTTCTTAACTTTTACCTTTTTTAGATGCTGAGCAAGCATCTATTGGTCTGGTGTTTGCTGTCTGTCTGTCTGTCCGTCTGTCCCAGGGGTGTTGGTCGCACGCTACAGGTCGCATTTTTGAAGATTTTAAATTCAAATATTTTTTAATCGCCCAGAAAAGCGAGGGAGAAGTGCTGTATAGTTTTTGGTTATTGTTGAAGTTATAGTTTCTTCGCAATTAACTGTTAAACCGACAAAGAATCAAATCCATGTTTCAAGATAAAAAAAAGGGCTAAAAATACATGGAACGTACATACGGAGCAAAGAGTTTGTCAATTTTCGCCTTTACAAATACACATGGAAAATTTTTACGAATTTCCTACACAAGTAAAGGTACTGCTCACATATGTACGTTCACATGCCAGTCTAGTGTAGTGGTCGTAGGTCTAGACTGCAGTGTCGGAAAGGTAAATTGGAAAATCTCCACACTCAGGGCTCCAGAGTTCGAGCACAGGCTCAGCTTATTGGCAATCCCATTCCTTTCTATTCTAAAGGGGATCTTCTATAATGACGTCCCACAAAAATCATAGTTTTAGGTACCCCCATTGCTAACTTTTAAATTATTTCAAAACTTTTGTAACTACATGTCACAAACATAACTATATATATAGTTTATAGGTGTTCAGGGATCGTCCATACTGACGTCCCACAAATATTATAGTTTTTTACTAACTTTTACATTTTTTCCAAACAACTGTAACTACATGTCTCAAAGTTAACTACATATGTAGTTTATAGGTGTTTAGGGGTTGTCCATAATGACGTCCCACAAATATCATAGTTTTTTACCAATTTTTACATTTTTTCTGAATAACTGTAACTACATGTCACAAATATAACTACATATGTAGTTTATAGGTGTTCAGGGATCGTCCATAATGACGTCCTACAAATATTATAGTTTTTTACTAACTTTTACATTTTTGTCAAACTATTATAACTACATGTCTCAAATATAACTACATATGTAGTTTATAGGTGTTCAGGGGTTGTCCATAATGACGTCCTACAAATATCATAGATAGTTTGTTACTAACTTTTACATTTTTTCTAAATAATTAAAACCACATGTCACAAATATAACTACATATGTAGTTTATAGGTGTTCAGGAATCGTCCATAAAGACGTCCCACAAATATCATAGTTTTTCACCAACTTTCACATTTTTTCCAAACAACTGTAACTACATGTCACAAATATAACTACATATCGTCGATGTAGAATGAAGTTTGATCATCTGATTTTGGGGCTAAAATGAATAATGATCATCTCCATTCTGCTTTAAAATGAATTTTGATCATCTCCATTTTTCATAAAACACGGCTTATGAGATATGCTAATGATTAGTTAATGGTTTAGTAATTTAAAACTAAGTAAATTAAGGGTCACTCATAAATGACGTCATCAAAAAATCCCCATTTTAAGTCTCTATGACCCTTCTGCCACCAGAGTACCCGTTGGGCAAATGGCTATCTTTAACATGCGATACCATGAATATTTAAGTAGGCTGCTTGGCCACACCCATGACGTCATTTATGGGCGACCCCTTAATTTTTCAACTTTTAATAACGATTTATTCCTACCTATCTACATAATTTACCGGATTTTTCACGATATCGAAATATTTGACCCATTTTAAAGTGTTATACACTATTCAAAAGGTAACGACGAGTAGAATCCAAATAACGGACTCTGCACGATTTTACTCACAAATTTTCACTATTGTTTTTTAAAAAACCGTCAATTTTTTCGAAAATTCCGCCTAAATATTTTTTTAAGCGTCGAAAGCCTAAAACAAAATACCTGTTTTTTTAATTTTTTAAGGGCTTTAAAATGATATATCATACATTATTATCACTCAATTTAAAAAAAAAATTAATTCAGTTTTTTAATTACAATTAAATATTAATCATGATCTGACCTCGAACTATAAGTTCAATAGGTTCGCCTATTAATTCTGGTTTCACTGGTATATCATTTATGTCTGCATTTATCGACTGACGGGTTGAAATTTCGGATTTAAGATTTGGCGGGAAATTCAAAGAAATGTAATTTTCAAAAACTGAAAATCGCCTGGAGGCATTTTCGCCTGAAACCTTTTTTATTAACATTAACAAGTCTGCATTGAAATTGCCACTACTTACTCTTTCACGGCCACCCCCCCTTAATGTTAAGGCTATAAATTGATTGTTAAGATTTTCCGGCAAGAACTGCCTAACGTTCCTGTTAAGGCTGCCATAAAACAAGGGCTAAAGCCCTTCAGTGATAATTATAAGTTCCAATTTGTAGTTCCAAGGTATTGATTTGAAAGATAATAAAATAAGTGACCAGTCTCGCTCAATGCTAAAATCAGATTAAAGTATGATATTCCATATTATTCTACTCACGTCGTTTACTTTTAAATCACTGGGCTATGACCCGTCCATATAATTATTATATTAGCTAATAGATAGAACTTTTTTAGCATGTTCCTATTATACACGGGAAATGCAGTGATGACATCGGAATGTCCACCGCTGCACTTTCCCTGTGTTTGGCCAACAACACCAACGGATGCATAACTGTTGATGCAGCGAAGGTTATCCGTGCACAAATTATGCACTCATCTAACATTGAAGAGCCGAGAGCACACTGCTACCCTTTTGTCATCTGGACATTATATTTTACTTACCTACTCTGATTCTACGGAACTGATTATGGGAAGCATAGTATTTTCATAAAATCCCTTGAGCTACGATTACTTTTCATTCTATAGTTCAGCACACGTAACTTACGTGACGTATTTAGAATATTTTCCAATTTTCAAAAACATTTATTTGGAATATTTTGCAAATTTTTAAAATATGTATTTAGATTATTTTGTAATTTTTTATAACATGCACTTTGAATATTTTCCAATTTTTGAAAACATAAAATTAGAATATTTAAATTTTTTCAAAAAATCTCGTATTTGTAAAATTTTATTTGTTTGAACGTCATAGTGTATATGAAAAAGCTTAGTTTGAATCTATCTAAACATCGATATGTGCCAATTTGATTCTTCACTCGTATGGGTCTATTAGTTCCAGAGTAATGGGAGTAACACATTTTTTTCAAATAATGAATCACTTGTAGTTACACATGTATAGAATTGTGCAGTACATAAATCTAGGCTGCATGAGCCCAATCCTGACCTTACCTTTACTTCATATGCCCTTGCCATAGTTATTGATGAAATAATTTAACCAAATTAATAAATTAGTACATCATTCATGAGACCAGGGATTATTTCATCAATAAATCGTTATTAAAAGTTAAAAACATTAAGGGGTCGCCCATAAATGAAGTTATGGGTATGGCCAAGCAGCCTACTTGAATATTTATGGTATCGCATGTTAAAGATAGCCATTTACCCAACGGGTACTCTGATGACAGAAGGGTCAAAGGAAATTAAAATGGGGATTTTTTGATGACGTCATTTATGGGTGACCCTTTATGTACTTAGTTTTAAATTACTAAACCATTAACTAATCATTAACATATCTCATTCGGCGTATTTCATGAAAAATGGAGATGATCAAAACGAATTTGTAATCAGAATGGAGATGATCATAATTCATTTTAGCTCCAAAGGGAGATGATCAAACTTCATTCTTCATCGACGATATGTAGTTTATAGGTGTTCAGGGATCGTCTATAACAACGTCCCACAAATATCATAGTTTTTTACTAACTTTTACATTTTTTCTAAATAACTGTAACCACATGTCACAAATATAACTACATATGTAGTTTATAGGTGTTCAGGGATCGTCCATGAAGGCGTCCCACAAATAACATAGTTTTTCACCAACTTTTACATTTTTTACAAACAACTGTAACTACATGTCACAAATATAACTACATATGTAGTTTATAGGTGTTCAGGGATCGTCTATAACAACGTCCCACAAATATCATAGTTTTTTACCAACTTTTACATTTTTTCTAAATAACTGTAACCACATGTCACAAATATAACTACATATGTAGTTTATAGGTGTTCAGGGATCGTCCATAAAGACGTCCCACAAATATCATAGTTTTTTACCAACTTTTACATTTTTTCCAAACAACTGTAACTACATGTCACAAATATAACTACATATGTAGTTTAAAGGTGTTTAGGGACCGTCTATAACAACGTCCCACAAATATCATAGTTTTTTACCAACTTTTAAATTTTTTTCAAACTATTGTAACTACATGTCACAAATATAACTACATATGTAGTTTATAGGTGTTCAGGGATCGTCTATAAAGACGTCCCAAAAATATCATAGTTTTTCACCAACTTTTACATTTTTTCCAAACAACTGTAACTACATGTCACAAATATAACTACATATGTAGTTTATAGGTGTTCAGGGATCGTCCATAATGACGTTCCACAAATATCATAGTTTTTTTACTAAATTTTACATTTTTTCCAAACTATTGTAACTCCATGTCACAAATATAAGTAATTAATATATCTAGGTATATATAGACGGGTAATATTCAGGGGTCGTCCATAATGACGTCCTTCAAATGTCATATTTTTTAATACCCACATTTTAAATATTCAAATTTTTTCAGCCTATTTGAACATAAATTTAATTGATATACCTAGTTATATAGGTAGTAGATATTGAGGGGTCGTGCATAATGACATCCTTCAAATATCATTTTTTTATTACCACAATTTTAACATTAAAATTTTTTCCAGCATATTTTAAAATACATGTAGTAGTAATAGTAGTGTAGTACTATTGCGTCTCGGGTCTTACCCATACACAGTACAGTTACAATTGGTTGTTCTATTTTACCGCAAACATCTCATGAATTGGGAATGTTCTTGAGTAATTTTAACCATATTGTCTTTATGCTTGACATGCCTGGGATATTATATACTTACGAACTCTTAGCAGTGCAGGAATATACTGGCGCCAACAAGATACAGGTTTACAGTTAATAAGGCCTCCGAGACAACATACTTCTATCAACACCGTCAGTACCAATAGGCGGAGTCCTTAAAGCAGTGACCGGTTAACCATTCCTATATAGTGAGGCATTCCCTATGACAAGGGTCTTGGTCGTGCAATGGTGGATGAAAAGCCTCAGGTTAGGTGGCGAGTGAGAACGCATGAGATCAGTAGACGAAGGAGAGAGAGTAAGAGCAGGGAGCTTCAAACTCTGGGAGCACTCGGCGATGGCGAGAATCAGGAATCAGCAGATTACGTCTGCTGATCGTTCACCCACAGAGAACAGGAATGTGAAGGCTTAAGGAGAAGACGCAACTAATGCTAAATTTTCTGCCGGTTTTTTTTTCAACCAATAAGCAACGAGGAATGCAGTCGAAGTTCCAATCACCATTCAGTGGTGCAGTTAGCTCCTCCCCAAATTCCGTTTACCTAATGCTAAAGTGGTCGGAAGAATACTTACCCCTAGTTGCGTCTTCTCCTATACCTTCACATTCCTGTTCTCTGGTTCACCCACAGCTGCCCCCACTCCTTAACTTCCTTGCGACCACGCGCTTCCCACTCCCCCCTTCCCCCCCGCCCCCCATCGCCTCCACCCCCATCCAAAGCACTTATTTTCAACTTTTTTTTAAGTGTTTGGAACGTATATTCTTAGAGAAAGCTCCATAACCGACGTTATTTGTGAATCATGCAATTTAAAAAAAAATTGAGCTTTACTAAACTACATGCTACGTACATGCGTATATGGCTTATTGATGGTAGAGGAGCTTTCATAAATCTTAAATCATCTTTTAGTGTTACGAAAATTATCTTGCGCCTTCGTCATTGCTTAGCATCTACTTCGGGCCCCCCCGGTCGACAAATCCGGCATGAAGCGCCGGATTTTTTAAAACTATTGTAACTACATGTCACAAATATATCTATATAATTAATAGGCAACCAGGATGCGTCCGTAATGACGTCCCACAAACATCATAGCTTTAGGTACCCCCATGGCCGACTTTTAAATTATTTCAAAACTATTGTACTATATGTTACAAATATATCTACATAGTTTATAGGTACTTAGGGATCGTCCATAATGACGTCCCACAAATATCATAGTTTTTTGACAACTTCTACATTTTTTCCAAACTATTGTAACTACCTGTCACAAATATATCTATATAGTTTATTGGTATTTAGGGACCGTCCATAATGACGTCCGACAAATATCATAGTTTTAGGTACCCCCATTGCCAACTTTTAAATTATTTCCAAACTATTGTAACTACATGTCACAATTATATCTACATTGTTTAAAGGTATACAGGGATCGTCTATAATGACGTCCCACAAATATCATAGCTTTAGGTACTCCCAATGCCAACTTTAAATTTTGTTCCAAACTATTGTAACCAAATGTCACAAATTCATCTATATAGTTTAAAGGTATTTAGGGATCGTCCCTAATGACGTCCCACAAATATCATAGTTTCAAGCACCCCATTGCCAACTTATAATTTTTTCCTTACTATTGTAACTACATGTACGAACATATCTACCGTATTTCCTCTGATAGTACGCCCCGCGTACTATCCAAACTCGAGGTCCGACCCCCCGCGTATAATTAGAGACCCGCGCACTGGCATTTAATAGTGTGTTAAATAGACCCGCGTACTATCTAAACTGAGAAGGCTACACCCCGCGGACTATTAGAGACCCGCATACTAATAGAGGAAATACGGTTTATAGCTCAAAGATATTCAGGAATCGTCCATAATGACGTCATACAAATATTAAAATTTTAGGAACCCCTTTTTTGAACCTATTTTTAACTGCTTGTTACGTACATTCGTATATGGCCTATTGATTGTAAGGGAGGCTCTATAAATGACGTTATTTTTAAATAGAGCAATTTTTAAAAAAGTCCTAGCTTTTTTTGAACTTCATGCAACGTACATCAATATATGGCTTAGTGATGGCAGGGGAGCCTCCATAAGAGACGTAATTTGTGAATGATGCAATTCTCAAAATTTGTCTAGCTATATTTCACAACATGCTACGTACATTCGTACATGGCTTATTGATGGTAGCGGAGCTTCCATAATTCTTATGTCATTCTTCAACGTTACATAAATTATCTTGCGCCTTTGTTGAAGCTCAGCATCTACTTCGGGCCCGCCCCCGGTGGACAAATCCGGCGCGAAGCGCCGGATTTTTTTAAGTAAAGTCCGTTTATTGTTTTTATGAGTGATAGGCACTTGATTTTCCTACCAAGTTTTCACTTAATTCTACACGTAAACTTTGCCCCTCCTATATCCTCCATACAATGCTCCAATCTTCCCAATTCCTATCTTCTTTTTTCCTAAAAAATCAGCCTTCCTAAATCCTTCTTTTTTTGTAAACCGTTTAAAATTCATCATTTTTTCCTAAAATGATACAGCAGGTTCCTTTAAATAGAAGTTTTATTACATATTTTTATCTTTAACATTAGTAATAGATGTTTAATTATTTACACCTAAAATATTCTTGTCAATGTTTCTTTTGAATTGTTTTAAAACAGAAACAACCTATGAAAAAGCTGCCTTATTCGTTAGGTTTTTTCCCATAATAAAGTGCAGCGTGCTGTTTAACTGTCTGAAGTTCGTAGATAACGCATATATTACGTTGTAAAAGTTTTTGCGCTGTACTGGTTTCGGTTTCTATTTTCTTTGAGAATCTCTTAAAGGTATTTTTTATCACACACTAAATTTTAAAAAACAAAGTAACCCTGTTCAACTAATCTTAACATGACGATATTGGAGCATTTAATTATCGATGAATAATGAAATGGTAAACATTTAAAAATAATTCGTATATCTAGGAATTGCAATTAAATTTAAAGATTTAGATTTTTGTTTACAGCTCATTGGACAAAATCAGATACTCATCGATAAACTGTATTCTATAAATTTAAAGAATATATTTGCCTATTCTTAAATCCAAGCTACAATTATCGCCTTTCTATTTTCTTACTTAATTTTCAGGGAAAAAAACTAATTAACTTGCTTTTCTATTTTACCTCTCTCTAAAATTTTCTTTATTCGTACATTTTAGACTATTTTATAGGCCTATTTTATATAAAGGCGTCCACGTTTTTTTTATGAAATTGTGAAAAGAGATTTTAAATCTTTGTTTTTAATAAGTTTAATGTTCCATATATTTTTTATTGTATTTAATGACCTACTTACTTCAATTTTAAATTTAAAATGTATTGTTATTTTGTATATGAGTTTACTGTTTTATTTACTGTTTTTGAAACAATCAAACTGCTATACACGTTTTTACAAAAAGTATTAGTCTGTTAAATGTTTTGCCACTCTATTTTTAATTTGTAAGATAGTATATTTAATTTTAGCTAGTGTAAAATATTTTACACACTTTCTCTTTATGGAAAAAGCGTTATGCCTATAGTCGCGTAAAACTTTCTGGTTACGTATTTTTGTTTTTAAGAATTTTTAAATATTCTTTCTATTAGCTAAAGTGTAAAATTATGTACATATTTACACTTTTTAAAGGCTACACATTTTATATCCGCAATTTCTGTTTGTGTATAAATTTTTAAATTTACGAATGCTCTGCAGAGCAAATTTTATTATTTTGTAAATAGTGCCATTTCTGATATTAGCCTAAAATAAACAAACAACTTTTTATATCATACCTATAATCACGGTATAATCAACTAGTGTCATGCCAGCAGCATCGCCACCAGAATTTTTTGTTTTGTTTTAAATGCAAAAAGTATAATGACAAATACTTGCATGATTACTTTTAAAAATTCCAAATATGTTCTAGTGTCGTTCCATTAGAATATGTATTACATTTATGAAAAAGTAACAGTATAATAACACCTACCAGTAGCGTGAAAATAAAAATTTATAGACAAGGTATACAGTGACAGGTTTACGAGTTTTACGACCTTGACCTTTACTGGCAGATTTAATTTAAATTCATAGCTACAAAAAAATGTCTATACATGCATGACCCTAAATTAAAGATTGTTTTGCATGATAGTGTAAGAATTTCTTAGCATATGCAAACACCAGCTACCTAGGGCAACAACTAGGGATGTCAGCACCCAAAACCCAAAACCCAAGAATTTCCACCATCTTACCCAAGACCAACCCAAGAGTCTTGGGTATCAAAATTTTTTATAGTAGTCTTTTTTGGCTTTTTTGTTACGTTTTTGGGTGATTTATAATACAAAATGACTTTTTTTGGGCAAGAGTCTTGGGGTACCCAAAGAATTTGAGTATTTGGGTACCCAAGACTTTTGGGGTACCCAAAGAATTTGAGTATTTGGGTACTTAAGACTTTTGGGGTACGCAAGGAATTTGAGTATTTGGGTAACCAAGACTTTTGGGGTACCCAAGGAATTTGAATATTTGGGTACCCAAGACTATTTAGGTACCCAAGGAACTCGACTATTTGGGTACCCAAGAGTATTGGGGTACCCAAGGAATTTGAGTATTTGGGTACTTAAGACTTTTGGGGTACGCAAGGAATTTGAGTATTTGGGTAACCAAGACTTTTGGGGTACCCAAGGAATTTGAATATTTGGGTACCCAAGACTATTTAGGTACCCAAGGAACTCGACTATTTGGGTACCCAAGAGTATTGGGGTACCCAAGGAATGCTTAGTTTGATATTTATAGCAAAGAAATTGCATAACTGATCATAAGGGTAATGCTTTTGTGAAGCCGTGTGAAGGCGAAATAGTTTGTGGCTCCAATTTTAAACATCTAAGCATAATACGTTTTTAAATTATTTTTGCGTGTTCTTGTTTTAATGCAGATGTGTTGTGCTTCACGATCTCTTATGTATCTAGTCATTAGTAACTAGTGACCACGACCAATTCGACAACTTGATACTAGTTCACATTTCACAAAATTTAGACGTTTTGACTAACATGTAAAATTAAGTTTGAATTACTGTTTTTTGACCAATAAAAAGTGAATAATATCTCGTACCTATTATCAAGTTTTATTTTATGTAGGATCTGTTCACTTCATACATCAAATTTTATTATTTGCTGCAGCGCGTAATAATTTAGGCAAATGTAAAGTTTGTGGTACAATATATGTAAATTATTTTTTTACTTATTATTTCACCAAATTGAACTATTTTTAATGTTTTAATTATGTAAAAAATATAATATGTACTTTTAAGCTAAGCATTACCAACAAATTATTAGGTTCTAGTTTTAGTTATCACAAAAAATAAGTTAGTTTTACCTCAGTAAAGTTTGTATTAACGTAGCCTACAAGATGCGTTAATTGTATATGGAATGTTTCCGAAGAATTCTTGTTCTGACCGGGTCTGTACATGTACAAAGCATAGAACTATTCTATAAGGTCAAAAAATATCATAGGGGAATATTCATATTGGCGTCAGTTAAACTTAATCTGTCGTTATTCCATTTAATTCTTATAATAAATCTGTCATATGTACACTTAATAGTAAGCTACTGGCGCTGTCAATTAATTTTATTTACGACAACGAAACAAATTAACTTACAACAGAATGATTTTACATATTAACTAAATTCACACCACAATGACTATTTATTCTCGATATGAATGTGTTTGACCATAAAATTAATTTTTATATTATTTAATGTCGCTGAAATTGTGACGCTTGACTCTCAAAAAGAATTTTTTTTTCGAAAAGGAAATCCATATAAAACAATACATATAAGTAACATGAGTTCAATTATATTTTAATCTTTAATAGTGAAAAATTTAAATACGATTAAATCTAGTACGATTCTTTAGAGTCTAATTGAAAGTCATTTTGGTATTTTGAGAACCCAAGACTTTTGAGGCACCCAAAGATTTTGAGTATTTGGGTACCCAAGACTTTTGGGGTACCCAAAGATTTTAAGTATTTAGGTACCCAAGACTTTTGGGGTACCCAAAGATTTGAGGTATTTGGGTACCCAAGACTTTTGGGGTACCCAAAGATTTTAAGTATTTGGGTACCCAAGACTTTTGAGGTACCCAAAGGTTTTGAGTATTTGGGTACCCAAGACTTTTGGGGTACCCAAGGATTTTGAGTATTTGGGTACCCAAGACTTTTGGGGTACCCAAAGATTTTAAGTATTTGGGTACCCAAGACTTTTGGGGTACCCAAAGATTTTAAGTATTTGGGTACCCAAGACTTTTGGGGTACCCAAAGGTTTTGAGTATTTGGGTACCCAAGACTTTTGGGGTACCCAAGGATTTTGAGTATTTGGGTACCCAAGACTATTTGGGTACCCAAGACTATTTGGGTACCCAAAGAATGCAAGTCTTGGGTACCCAAGAGTCTTGGTCTTGTACAAGTAATTTTTTACCCCAAATATTTGACATCCCTAGCAACAACCCCGTTCTCTATAGATATATAAGCATTGGGGAATACCAAAAACTTTCCAGATTAGAAGGTCCAACAAATAAACAGTAGTATATATATAGGTTGTATAATTAATTACATATCGTCTGTGAAGAACTAAAATGACCCATATCTATTTTCAGCTAAAAACAATATCCACTATCTACAGAAATATTGTATCATGTCTTGAGAGAATGTATATAGAACATTTTACACTTTTCAAAAATATGTAAATAGAACATTTTACACTTTTAAAAACATGCAAATAGAACATTTTACACTTTTCAAAAATATGTATATAGAAAATTTTGCACTATTTAAAAATAGGTAATTATGTAGAACATTTTACACTTTTCAAAAGTATGGAAATAGAACATTTGACAATTTTCAAAAATATGTACATAGAAAATTTTGGACTATTTAAAAATAGGTAATTATGTAGAACATTTGACACTCTTCAAAAGTATGGAAATAGAACATTTTACACTTTTCAAAAATATGTATATAGAAAATTTTGCACTATTTAAAAATAGGTAATTATGTAGAACATTTTACACTTTTCAAAAGCATGTAAATAGAACATTTGACACTCTTCAAAAGTATGGAAATAGAACATTTGACAATTTTCAAAAATATGTAAATAGAACATTTGACACTTTTCAAAAATATGTAAATAGAACATTTTACACTTTAAAAAAACATGCAAATAGAGCGTTTTACAATTTTCTAAAACTCCTAATTACCATTTTTACGCATGTTTCTGTTTTTGTTTTTTTGACAAAGATCATTTTATTTCTAGCCTAAATTAAATATGGGTCATTTTGGTTCTTCACTGACGATATTCATAGTGTGTAATATTACGTAATACATTATGTTGTAAAATTGTACATATTAAATTGTTACTTACGTACTAGATGTTTTCCTTTCTTGATGGCTAGAATAGGTAAACAAAAACTCTTACATGGGAAGAGTATAGATTAGTCAAACATGAATAAAAATAAATTTTGTCGTAAATTATTTGTTGTTTTATATTGTGTGTAAAATATCAATAGAAGTGTATTCTAAAACAATATGGACATTTACCTGGAATATAGGGGTATAATATGCACTATTATGTATGCAGCGTATAATCTAAGGTAACCTGGTCCAGGGTTGTTGTTATTTGTTCACACGAATCCGGTTATGGTGTTATCTGTTGATTCGTTCTAGAACAAAAAATAAAGAAATTAAAGTCATTTTAAAAAATGTTGAAATAACAATTATAATACGATTAAGTTACACTATTAGTAAGACCATTGTAGCAGTTTACACGCTGGTGCGTACATAATCCTAAATATTTTTTCCTGTTACAGTGAAAAACTATTCAGCGCAAAAGATTAGTATAATAGACTCATAAATTGTTAGATAGTTATTCTACATGTAGGCTATGCTAAAGGGAATTGGACCTATGCAACTATTATATAGATGTACATGAGTGAATAACACTTACGCAAATATCCAACTTGAATTCTTGCTAATACAATGCGTTATTTCACTGTTAGGCAGGTATCCAATAGGATAAACTGCAGTAAAAATGTTTTTGTAGAAACCTTGGGTGGTCAGGTGGAGAGTGTAGAGGGATGGTAAATGGATGTAAATGGGTGGTTTTGATTCTTCACTGGCAAAAGGCGTATTGATAATATGTGTGACCTAATTTCATGTTGACTTTTTCACATTATATATTTTTTCTATGTACCCACTGTGTGTCTAAAGTTCGATAGCCCTATTTTAAATCACATGATGTCACTTCTGCTTAACTACAGGAGCTGACGAGGCGATTATCTCAATAAAATGGAATTTATCAAATTGCTTGACAATACGCTACTTATGTCAGTGGCGCCTACGTTAAAAATATAATGCCCTACATGGCACAAGCACTGTCGCTATCTCAATTGAGTTCTGATTAAATTGTGTAATCAATACAAAAGATTATATTTTTGGTTTAGTGTAAAAAGCATTTAAAACTATATACATTTTGATTTTATAAAAATAGAGAATTATTCATTTAAAATGTAAATTATAGCTTCATACTCAGGTATCTATTTTTGTTTTGTAATTAATTACGTAATTATTAGTTTAATATAAACGATTTCAAAACTAATAAAATACTGTTTTAATTTTTAAGAGTTTTGCTTAGACATCGGATAAAACCTACAAAATGCCTAACTGAATTTTAAATGAAATATAGACTGTCAAAAACGGTACAATTTAGGAAAGATGGTAATTGTTATAATTGCCAAAATCAATATCTTACTATATAACACAATAGTTATAATTATTACTGTTGCATTTCCTGTAATAAGTCAATACTTTTTTACCCTCTCATCAGTATGCGATTTATACGCATTCTACAATAATTTTTTGAAACAAAAAAGTACCTTAAATACGAAATGAATTTTCACGCCCCGTCATTTATGGACGATCCCTTTATGTATGTATTAGTAATGACAGAAATTTTGAATAATTATTTAATTACTTAATTGAAAAATTCCTACATCGGTTATTAACTAAAATAGGTTAATTAAATTTTAATTACCTGCTTTGCAGCTGCTTAACCGTGAAGAATGAAATTTGAGTGAATACGACTCTACTTCGTTGTGGTGAATTGAACAAAAATTGGGAACCCAAATGAGCAATCAAAGCCAAACGGATCTGTTATCCTACCTGACGACTGATATCAGGTGAATTGCGCGATAAGCCAAAGTCCAGTGTAAAGTATTGCGCAATTTGAGCATCTGCCCGGATGAGCACATTACCATACATTGAACGTAGTGCTAAATGAGTCATTAGGGATCACAGGTATTAAATATGAAATATTTTTATGGTTGATTTTATTAAAAGTTGTAGTATGTGCATGGCTCGCGGAATTTCGTTTATTATTTTAAGTTATTAATTAATCTGATTTTTGACCCATTGATCTTACACTTGACACATCATTTAGGGACGATCCCTAGTTAAAAACTAATAGCAAACTAACCCACTCATCCATAATATGCATTTCCATCGTTTCTACCCAGGGTCTGTATATAAATCATATTTACTTGCATTTACACCCCCCCCCTCCACCACCTTTTCCATTATATCTCCAATGAATTTCACATTTTAGATTTCTGTCATTTCTTTTTACGAAGTAAGCTAACTAAGCTATTATTTTATTCAAGTTTTTTATGCGGAGTTCCATTTTACACAACCACATGGAAGGTGGTTTATGAATAGCTCCTAAGTAAACTACATAATATGCTAAAGACTTAAATAGCATTTTCATAGGTGAAAATGCTGTTGAGGTAATTTATATGTTTAGGTTGGCGTAATAAAATTTCTACGGTCCGCTCACATATTACATTAGAATAAAACTAACTCGAATTTATTGCACTAATAATAATAATTCAAGATGGCATCATTTAACTACTGAGGATTATTTGTACATTTGGCGGGAAAGACGGAAGCTTCAAATTCTGCGGGGCACTTTAAGGAAATCAATTTAATGCAGTCGTAAATATTCCGAGTCCCATCTTGTCCACTTTTAGTTCGTTTGCACATACAGAAAAATACGAAAAAAAAACAAACAAAAAACAAATAAAATTCCAATCATCGTTGATTCTCCACAATACATGTAAAGGATCGTTCACAAATGACGTCAGCATACATGTCAATGAGTCTACCATTGGTTACTGATGACATCCTACGCTAAAAATATAGTTATTTACGCAATGTTTAAGCTGATGACGATGACAGAGGTGTAAGTGTAAAGGTGTCCTAAAAACGGGAAATGTTTAATGACGTCACTAAAAATAAGTACCTGCAGCCCTTCTTTTCTCCTACCTTCCCAGCCACGATTTCAGCCTGAGAAACAAGAAGTGGCGCGACGCAGTTTTTGAATTCTGCCATTGCTTCCGGATTGGATGACAGACAGTCCCATGTTTCGATTTCTAAAATTAAATTACAAAAAAATAAATAGGAAATACATTAGCGCGTAAAGTTATTTGAAATACGACCTGAAAAACCACCTTGCCAACACTTAAGCTTTGCCTAAACAGCTATCTTCATCATGTCATGACATCAATTCCCCACTATAGATCCACCTACCCTACCAACCACATTATTTATGGACAATCCCTTCTGTTTGCTACCTATTTATTTACAGCCCCCCCACAACCACATTAAAATACATGTTTTTTCTCTTCAAATTACTTGAGTAATAAATTGAAATAGAAACCGCAAGCTTTTGAAACTTTCCATCAATTTTCTCAATTTTTCTCTTAAACAAAGTTTGACTTTTGTTTTTTTTCTTGCGTTCACCATTTACTGTTCACCTTTCGATCTTGATCTCGAAGCCGCATAAGAGACATGTGCATATCCTCAGCTGGTATTGTTGGTCTATGTCTATGGCAGATGAAGTGTGGAAGATGTGAGGGAAGGTTTATAAATAATGTCTCTCTAATTATTAGGAACCCACTTCCTTATCGGCACATTTAACATTGCAAATGCGGCTATTCTTAACATTAAATTAAATGTCAGTAATACCTTGATGCCAACTGATGAGGTCAATTATCGATGGTCCCTAGCGTAGATTTTGTAGAATGAAAACACGTACTGAGTGCTCTACTTATCTTTAGATACATAATTGCATATTACGATCTTGTACGTTGCTGTCTACACGTACATAGAAGCGGAGCTTTTCACACGTTTTGCAATTCTCATAGACCGTTAGCCGTTAATTCAATTTAGGTACTTTGAATTGAATATTCGCTACACACATAGGTACTTTTATATCCTATATCACTAACTATATCGCCAATTCGATAAGGAACTGGCAAATGAATAATACACAATTACTAAACAGGAATAACTTCTCAACGGATTATGATTTGAATTATTAAAATATACCAAGCCATTATATGTAAATAGGTTGATCAGTTTCTGTTTTTTGTTGTTTTCCAGTAACAATCAATTTTATTTCCCACCTTCAATTTTCGCTTAATTTCTGCGGATGAAACAGAGCGATATTTATAAGACAATTAGCCGGCTAGCTACCTCCAGCTCGATTCTTGTAAACAGTCTTGTAACAAGTAGAGAAGCGGTCCACAAATGACGTCATCGGTGGGGTCAATAGGTCTACTTGGCTACTGATGACACCCTATGCTATAGGATAGCCATTTACTCAATGATAAAAATGATGACAACAGAGGGTGATGACGTCCATAAAATTGAGATTTTTGATGACGTTATTTGTGGACGGTCCCAGACTCAACATGATTTTTTCAGCAGCATCTTCAAGACAAAAGTACAAAATATTAATAATCATAGTGCAAAGTGTTCGATTTACATGTTTTTAAAAGGGTGTAAAATTGTCTATCCACGTGTTTTGGAAAAGCGCAAAATGTCCCATTTATGTAATTTTAAAACGTGCAAAATGTCTCATTTGCATAAATTTAAACGGTGCAAAATGTCCTATTTGTATAATTTTAAAATTTCAAAATGTCCCATTTACATAATTGTAAAACGTGCAAAATGTTTTATTAACATACTCTTAGGTTCATATTGATTTTGTAGATCGTGGATTTTAATTTTAGCTGAAAATCGATTCAGGATCGCCCATAATTAGAGGTAATGGTAAATTGATGACATTCCATGTTAAAGTTAGTCATTTACCCAACTACTATGCTCGTGACAGGTCATTACATATTAAAAATTGAGATTTGTGATGACAATGTTTGTGGACGACCCCAGGCTTAAATAACTTTTTTTAGCAGAATCTAAAAATTTTATTTTGCACATTTGATTAGACTGTTCCTTCAACTTGTGCTTTCAATAATTAATATTAGTTTAAAGAGCTGACGAAATAATATTGATTGACCAATTTATTAAGAAGGGACCGTGCATAACTTACGTAGTACGTCATGGGGGGAGGCTGATGTAGGGGTTTGAGCAGCATATCCTTTTACATGGGCGTACATGCCAAAAAAGGGGGCAAGGGGTTCAATATTTCCGATTTTTGTACCCCGTAATTTATTGACGTTCCCGAATATAAATGAAACTAATAAAACTACAACATATCATGTAGGTAGGTACTTTTGTATGACGTTATGTACACTATTGTTAATAAAATATTAGGTACAAAGGTATTGAAATTGAAAACCATTTAGTAATGTGTGTTGTGGATTTTATAGACTTCGGTCAGCACATTTTTTTAATCATTAGTTCCACTTACTTTTATTTCATTTTGAACATATTAGAAAATTAAAAATAAAATCCAATCAATCAATGTTTATCTAGAAAATGTTATTTCACTTTTTTGTTGTGTGGCTTTAGTGTAAAATTGTCGTGTAGCAGAGAGTTGAATGGGCAGTGGCAGAGCCCGCAGAGCTATCGTTTTTTTTTGCCCCATTTAATTACGCTCTGGCTTTCTACGTACACGATGTGTGGCTTAGCATTTCGTATGTTACATACGCTCACACAAAATCTTTAGAATGCAAGAGCAAGATTTCTCAGAAAAAAACAAACATTTTGAACTTTGCCCCCACTCACTACCTTGTCCCATTAGCCTCCCGGATCTTTCCAAATCTTATGCACAAAACAATTAACAGTAAAATGCAATCAACTTGTATATTGGGAAATACGGTGTAAACATGTAAACAAACTGGAAGCATATAGCTACTCAAGGCACTAATTTCCCCATCTCTATTTCTCACTCAAACTTATCCTTTCACAAACTGAAAAACAAGAAATTTAAAATTGTAACAATAACAAAATATGAATATCTCACACATTTAGTAGAATGGTCATGCATATGCTTTCCATCGAAATCTAAACATTCAAATATCCAGTACGCTTTTACAATAGACAATAGATACCCATATTTTATGATCATATGCAATCAATATCAATACAAACTTTATTTCTTAAAAAGCAGTAAGCGAGTAAAGTTGTCGGAAGGCCTGTCCTATGTTGTCAGTGGGTGGAAAGATTTAATAAATTACTAATTTATTCTCAAACTTTAAACTAAAATTAACAAGTTTGTAGTTGCAAAAATTTAAAACAAATTCAGCATTACATTATACACAGCACAGTAAGTAATGTTTTTTTATATAATTCTTCAGCTACTTAATTTAGGTATATAGTCATACTAATTACACTGCAAGATTTGTCTCTAATTTTTCATTAAGGAATTACAAAATAATTAAATCCGCATGTATTTAAAATTACCTAAACGCCAAATAGAATATTATCTTCCGTGTATATCTCCCAAATAAATATGCATTATAGAGCTTTTTAACATTTTTGATTTAAATCTTAACCTGCCGCTGCCAAATATAATGCAGTTCTCAATAACTAAATTTTACTCTGTGTTAATAAAGTTAAATGTAAGCATCGAAGTAAAATCTTTTACAACAAATTTTAAAATTTCGATACAATAATGACATTTACCGCTCTTTAAATAATTCCACACAGGCAGCATGAATAATCGGAGCCGCTGGGTAAAAGACGAGCAGGATGACTTCATGAAAAATCTCGTTACTGAACCTCTGGTTTGTAAACCAAAACGAGTAGTTTTGCTTTTGGATATTGACTGCTTCGAGGTACAAGTCTGGATGCAAAAAAGGCTGTATGAAGATTTAGATAAACCTATGGTGGTCATCAATTCTGATGAAAAGTAAAATGCCCAATATGATCCTATATTAATTTAATTAATTATTTCATCAATTAAAGAGTTTTACGGAATATTTAAGATTTTTTAATAGCATTCTTAATAAGAGGACCACACCAAGTGGTACTCCAGGTTTTTATAAACACACACTTCAAAACGTCAGATTAATTAAAAATAACTCAAATCCAAAGTAACTCGACTGCATTTTGCATTGCTTAGTAACATCTACCCGCCCAAGTTTTGAAAAATTGATATATTTTAATATTTTGCCACCCTGTATTGTTAACAGTATTGTCATTCAATTTTGATGTGAATTTTTTTTATCCTTAGTCTGTTTTCTCAACACTTATAAATATTTTAGAAAATTCCAAATTTGTTAATTTTTTTTAAAGAAATTAAAAAAACTAAATATATTTTTGAGTCCAGATTTTTAAACAACATTTTTTTAAATTTGAAAATCTAAAATTTTTGGAAATAATAAATTATCTCAAAAAACAGATTAAGGATCCCAAAAAATCAAATTTCGTCCAAATCAAATGACAATTAGTTACAAAAGTTACAGGGTGCCAAAATATTAAAATATGAATTCTTTAAACATCGGCGGGTTGATGTTACCAAACAACACAAAATTCAGTCGAGTTACTTTGGATTTTTACTATTTAAAAGTAGTCTGTTTTTTTTTTGGATTGGTGTTTGGGTGTACCAAGTTGTGTAGTTCTCTTGTTAGTTTCCGTTAAGTTGCATTAAAAACAGTCACATGTTTTTTTCCAGAATCCTGTCTGTCAATTATACGGCGAAAAGTATAGGCGTGAAGCGCGGACAAGGACTGGAGGTTGCGCGCGCACTATGCCTCAAAGCTGGATCAAGATTAGAGGAACTAGATGTTGGAGATCGCTATAGAAAATCTGATACTTTCACTCTCTTCGTCGAGAGCAACCGAATTTTGAATGCCATATTTAGCTGGACACAAATGAGGGAAACAATAACTCCAATTAAAATCGAGCGAACTTCCCGAGATGATTTTTACATCGATATGACGGATCTGATCAATTCTTATAAGAATAATTCAATTTACATTCCGTCTAAAGAAGAAATTATTGGGTTGATCAGACCAAAAGAACACCCGTGTAGCGTTTACGACGGCCAACCTACAACCTGCATGGAAGGTCCGACTGGAAAAATTCTTAGTCAGCAATTTCGTCGGAAAGTTCGACAGATGTTTTTACGCAATACTCAAGACCTTAATTTGGTTCACGGGGCCCTCATCGCCGACTCGATTATTCAACATATCAACATGGCTACTGAGTACAAAGTCTCCGCTGGAGTGGGTCATTCTAAATTAGTCGCCAAACTTGCTTGTGGCTTGAATAAACCGAGCGGAATCAGTATCATACCCGATGATGCTCTCCCACGGCTCAGCAGGACAATACGGTTTCAAGATCTCCCGCGTTTTGGTGGGAAAACTGGAGACGCTCTTCAAAATTGGCTGTCCTCAAATTGGGAGGAAAATGCTATTTATATTGATGACATTCGCCGCGCTGTCCTCGATGGCATTAATTTTGGCGCGGTTTTCCAAGAACTCGGCTTTTCGAATTACAGAAAACTGGCCTTTGATCTCCTCAACAAGTGTCAATTCAAGGATGAAAGTCAGGTCACTTCAAAAGTCTATCCGGACACTATCAGCACACTTGTTTCATTTGAAGGTTAGCTTGTGGACCATACAACACTTTTTAGGTGAAAGTCAAAAACAAAAACTCCGTTATTTTAAAAACACGTTTCGCGATCGCGGCAGATGCCTTCCGTTAGTTGATTTGTACAAGTGATTAACTATCGAATGATATATGACACGATGCAAATGTTCCAGTATTGCTAAATTTTCAAAATTCCAGTAATTTAATTTGCATCAATTAATATTAAGAACATTACGAATTTTCTCAGGGAATTTATGGAGTTTTTGAATAAGGCCATTTTGTGAAAATTTTAGGCATTTACAGGGCATTTTTATACGTTTTGAAAATCCCAATATATTTAGCTGGAAATAGGAACTTTGCCCTCCCTATACATAGATGGGCGCACTCAAAGAGTGGAGTGTAGCACTCCGCTATAAAACTGCCTCAGCTTCACTCCACTGAGTGAGCGGAGAGCGAGTGCAAGGAATTTAGATTGTACTTAAGGGAGCGGAGTTGAGTGCACCTTGACTGCAGCGATTTTTAAGCTTTGCGCCACACCAGGGATGTATTTCTGTATGTAAATGTTGCACAAGAGTAGCACTCACAGAGTGGAGTGCAGAAAATATTGCACTCATAACATATTTTCAGCTTGAGTGGAGTTCGAGTGCAATGAATTTTGGTTCACTTATGAGAGAGGAATTCGAGTATACAATACTTGGCCTGCGTTTATACGACCGGAGTGCGAGTGCAAAGCATGTCCGCAACTATGTAGGCCCTATATCTAGGTATTTAGTAATTAAAAAATTTTTAAACTCTTTTGTTTCGTTTTTTAAAGGTTCGGATCTAAAATCTGCATTTGACGAGGGTGTTTGGAACATTTCACAATATGCAACGCAGAATTGAACACTACAGGAGATACATTAGAAGGACTGCAACGGAATTGATCGTCAAGTTTGATACTCATTCTGGCGTGAGAACCAGAGCTGGTCCAATGGCATTGCCGCAAGAAACTAATCAGCATGTTAGTCACGAGTCAATCCGTGACTTTATTTTGGAAACCATTCTGAAAAACGGGTTGAATTGGAAAAACATTTGGAAAATTCACTTGACTGCAAGAAAAATTACTGACGAGGATCAATTCGAAATTTGAGTAATATTTATTAATTAATTTCGCCAAAATTGTTTTGAAGCAGGAACATAGGTTACGCTGCACCTGTTTTAAGAGAAGGTTAGAGCATAATTTATTTCGTCTGTACTCTGTAAAGAACCAAAATTATTTGTACCCATTTGTAGCTACAAACAATATCAATCATCTACAAAATTGTTGAAATGAGTATTCAATGCATTCAAATAGAATATTTTATACTTTTCAAAAATATGTACATGCATACATAAAACATTTTACACTTTAAAATACGAAAATATGTAAATAAAACATTTTAAACTTTAAATAAATATGTAAATAAAACATTTTACACTTTAAAAAAATATGAAATTAGAGGATTTTACACTTTCAAAAAAATGTAAATAGAAAATTTGCACTTTTCAAAAATCAGTAAATAGAACATTTCACACTTTAAAAAAATATGTAAATAAGTATTTTACACTTTAGAAAAATATGTAATTAGAACATTTTACACTTTCAAAAATATGTAAATAAAACATTTTACACTTTAAAAAAATATGTAATTAGAGCATTTTACACTTTCAAAAAAATGTGAATAGAAAATTCACACTTTTCAAAAATCAGTAAATAGAACATTTTACACTTTCAAAAAAATTTGAATAGAAAATTTACACATTTCAAAAATCAGTAAATAGAATATTTCACACTTTAAAAAATTATGTAAATAAAACATGTTACACTTTAAAAAATTATGTAATTAGAACATTTTACACTTTCAAAAATATGTAAATAAAACATTTTACACTTTTCAAAAATCAGTAAATAGAACATTTTACACTTTAAAAAAATGTGTGAATAAGTATTTTACACTTTAAAAAAATATGTAAATAAAACATTTCACACTTTAAAAAAATATGTAAATAAAACATTTTACACTTTCAAAAATATGTAAATGAAGCATTTTAAACTTTAAAAAAATATGTAATTAGAACACTTTACACTTTCAAAAATATGTAAATAAAACATTTTACACTTTTCAAAAATCAGTAAATAGAACATTTTACACTTTAAAAAAATGTGTAAATAAGTATTCTACACTTTAAAAAAATATGTAAATAAAACATTTTACACTTTAAAAAAATATGTAATTAGAACATTTTACACTTTTAAAAATATGTAAATAAAGCATTTTACACTTTCAAAAATATGTAAATAGAGCATTTTAAACTTTAAAAAAATATGTAATTAGAAAATTTTACACTTTCAAAAAAATGTGAATAGTACATTTTACACTTTTCAAAAATCAGTAAATAGAACATTTTACACTTTAAACCTTTAAAACTTTACACTTGAACTCAAGAAGTTTTTGTTTCTATTTATACTGTAGTGGACATATTATATTGCCCAATGAGTTTGATACACATCCATATGCATTTTCCATCATTTTGATGCAGGGTTTGTCCATATATTACCTTTGCAAGTATTTATCTCTCGCCCTTCTTTTTTAACACCTATTTCTAACTCATTTCCAGTTTTGTAATTGGATTTTGTTAATTAAATGATTAGTTTATTTATTTAGTTTATGCAGGGCTCCATTCTACACAACCAACGTGAAGGTGAATTATTTACAGCCTCCAAGTGAATCATGTACTGCTAATAGTAAATATTTTTAGTAGTAAAATTCATTGTGCTGACATAATTTATGTTTGGGTTGACATACTAAAATTTTTAAGGGCCGGTCACATATTACATTAGCATAAAATTTAACTCCATTTACAACCCACTTATCCTTTTCTTAGCCCGGACTGACGGGTATAATTAACGCAGTAGTTGGCGTTATAAGAAGTGAAGACAACATACACCCCCTCCCCATATAGCAGCTGGCGTAGTATGTAAACGACCCCTTTCCAACTTTGACATACTTTGAAGCATTTATTCAATACTTTTATTTATGCTTTTTAAAAAAAAACAAATTCATTTTAACAGGCGGCACCAATGCAAACAATTTGATGTTGAATTTAATTTTATGTAAATATTTTAAACGAAAATTCTAATCCTGTGTAAGTAGTTTCACATCAAAATAATTTAATTTGTGACCACGTAAAAGTTCACAGCGTGAGAGGAATGAACACTTAAAGGTAGCATTTAACTGTTAAGGATTATTATTACATTTGGCGGGAAAGACAGAAGCTTCAAATTCTGTGGGGCACTTTGAGGAAATCAATTCAATGCAGTCGTAAATATTCCGGGTCCCTTCTTGTTCACTTTCAGTTTGTTTACACCTACAGAAAAATTCGAAAAAACAAAACAAACAAAAAACAAATAAAATTCAAATCATTGTTGATCCTCCAATATGCATGTGAAGTATCGTTCACAAACAACGTCATTGTGCGTGTCAATGAGTCTACGATTGGTTACTGATGACATCATCCTATGCTATAAATATAAATATAGCTATTTACCTATTTACGCAATCTTTAAGCTGTTGACAGGGGTGTAAAAATGTCCTGTTTATAGGACATTTTGCGGACGATCCCTTAATCAAAATTAACCGATTCACTAAAAATAAGAACCTGCAGCCCTTCTTTTCTCCTACATTTCCAGCCATGATTTCAGTATGAGAAACAAGAAGTGGCGCGACGCAGCTTTTGAATTCTGTCATTGCTTCCGGATTGGATAACAGACAGCCCCATGTTTTAATATCATAAATTAAATTAAAAAAAAAAAATAGGTAATGCATTGGCGCGTAAAATTATTTAAAATACAAATGTGTTTAAAAATTTATCAAAATATTTCGTATTTTCGTACCTTTAATAATGTTGTTTTCAAATTGTTTAACAGCCGTTGTGTCAGTGGACATTGACACGCCTACGAAGAAAACTCCAACAAGGGCGGAAATGTAAAATTATGAAAAATGTTTTGCAAGCAAGAATAAACTATATTGAAAATAGGTACAAAATGAATTTTAAAAATCAAAAAAATATTCGTCTTGCTGATAACATGCACTTAAAATATGCTGTACTTGTGTGATGAACTATACACTCGTGACTACAGGCATTCAGGTGGAATTGGTTTTGTTTGTTTTATTGGTTGTGTTTAAACGGGAGAAAGTAAAGAAGGAAGAGGGGAGTACGTCTTCAGATTGGGATGAAGGGATGCTGGGAGGCTGCAGACAGGACCCGGGAGTCGGGAGCCGGGCAAGGAGAATAGGGAGCAGTGTAGATAGGTAGGTAGGTAGGTAGGGCGAGGAGCAGGTGAGGAGGGAGATATATATATAATTTAATTAATTACAGTGTAATGAGACAGAGACAGACAGAGAGAGAGAGAGAGAGAGGGAGGGAGAGAGATACATAGGGAGCAATGTAGATTAGTAGGTAGGTAGGTAGGTATGTAATGCCTAATTAAAGGAGATGCAGTTGATTGGGATGGGATTGAGAGACACACAGATTTTGGTACATAGGTGAACACACTTAATGCCTAATTGAATTAAATACAAAGAGACGATGAGGGAGCGAGATGGAAATGACGTGGTGCGTATGTAGCAGTTGTAGTATCGATTAAAAAAATCAATAATTTCAACCTGGGCCTGGATGGACAGAGTGTGCCGGGGAAAGGAGACAGTGGCGAGAGATGACTAATTTAATTAAATGGAACGAGAGAGAGAGAGGAAGAGAGAGTTATTATATTGTATGCAAAATTGTGTTAATGTACCTATGTAGGTACTAATGATGGGACTCCATTGTTTGTTCGGTGAGCCCTTGAATGTGAAAAAGTGTTAAAAAAATAAACAAAATAAATAATTTCATGTAAGTAGGTACTTTGTAGCATGTACATATTGCCCTGAACAGCATGCGGGGATGGGATTGGAGTTGGAAAAAGAGACACGGCGCGTCGATTATCGATCCTATAGTCTTGTCCGAAAGCTTGAAATGAATTGTGAATTTTGTTATCGATGCCAGTCTTATGGCCAGGCTCAGGATACAAAGAAGTTCTCTTTCTTCATGCCTTCCTTGATTTCACCACTACTGCCTGGATCTGCCTTGACTCTTAGCTTCCTCAAACTTAAATTTGACTTTGTTTTGTTCCTTCTTTTTCATTTCCCAACTTTTGTGTTCAACTTTTTATCTTTTATTTTTTGGTTTGCATTTTGTCATGTTTGAGTTTGACTATTTGTTTGACTTTATTCTTTCTCCACTTTCTTTTACTTTCACCTTTACTTTTTGCTTCTTTTGTAGTTTTACAAGTTCGGTAGTAATATTTCTTTTGTACAAATAATATTTTGGTTTAAGTAAAGTTAGTATATAATAAAATATGTTGTGTGTATTAAAATATTTTGCTGCAAGTTACCCGACACAAGATTTTATGCTTTTGTAGTAAGATGTTTGGTTTAGAAATGTTAACACTAGCGTAAATAGAGCTTTCTATGTATACGTATGTTAATGCCATGTCATGTTATGTAAACGTTGTAAAAATAAAAATTTGAGCGTTTTGGCACTTTACCTACCAGGGGCAATGTAAATAGGGGTGCAAAACGTCCTCCCAAAAAATTTAAAGCTTTCTCTTTCCAAAACAAAAGTTTATATTTGAACTTGATATTTTGATGTTAAACAAATGGTGGATTTTATAGACGAAATGTCTTTGCCCATGTAGCAATATGTATTGGTACAATGTGTGTCCTTTCAATTAATAGTTTAAGAAAGTTTATATTTGCAGGGTATACTCGTTGTTGCTAATGTAAACGTTCACACACATAACAATCTCAGTATACTTCTATACAACCCTAAATTTTAAAGAATGGCCACTGTTCTCACTGTTTCTTATATAACTTGTATTACAAAAGGCAAAATGTAAAATTTTAAAATAGGCGGTCTCTATTGTACTTTTACTTCACCATTCTACTAAATAACATGATTGGAAATGAAATGTGAGTCCTCGCTTTTAACGTTGCGAATGAATAAAAACTTACAATGTTTTTTCTTTGCTTTGTTTTATGATATCAAAATAAATATTTTACAAGAAATAGAATTCGCTGTTGCAACCAAACGACAAATGCAGTATATTTGTGCCTTTAATATTAAATCTAATTTATAAACGTTAAGTCTAGAACTCAAGGTTTACATTTTATGTCTTTTATTTTACTTTTTAAATTTTCACTTATACAAATTCAGAGTATAAAACTATTTGTGAACTACATATATTTATTAAAAAATAAGCTCTAGCTTGTAAGAAGTGTATATATTTATAGTATAGTGTAGATGTAACCTAGATATCTAATGTATATATAAATGTTAAGTATACCGTTAAATAATCAAGTGTCCTGTATTTGTAAGACTTTTGTATTTCAATTGTTTACTGTATAGGCAACTTAGCTGTTTAATGTCAATGTTATTTGTGAACTACATATATTTATTAAATAATGAGCTCTAGCTCGTAAGAAGTGTATATATATTTAGTATAGTGTAGATGTAACCTAGATATATAATTTATATACGGTTAAGTATACCGTTGAATAATTAAATGTCCTGTATTTCATGTATATAAATGTTGTATAGATTGTAATAAATTCAAAAACATTGTAATTTTGTATATCAACCTGCCTGTGTACTAGTACAGCTCATACACAATTTGATTGGCCTGGGTGATGCATCTTATTATATAGCGCTGCACATATGCTTACATTGCTGTCTCAATTTGCATTGGATTTAGCACACCTTGGCAAAGATACAAATAATTCGCAACACTTAATATGCATTAACTTTCTTTCTTCTTTGTCTCATTGAATTGCATCTTATTACTTCAAATCGCACTATACATTACGGATTTATTACCTACCTACCTACCTACCTACCTACCTAAACTGCTCCCCATGTATCTCTCCTCTGTATCTCGCCCTATTCTCCTATCTCCCTTGCCCGACTCCCGGCTCCCAGCTCCCGGCTCCCGACTCCCGGGTCCTCCAGCCTCCCAGCATCCCTTCATCCCAATCTGAAGACGTACTCCCCTCTTCCTTTTTTACTTTCTCCCGTTTAAACACAACCAATAAAACAAACAAAACCAATTCCACCTGAATGCTTGTAGTCTCGTGATTAAAGGAAAACTTGACATTAAATTGGTAGCACAACACGATGGCATTTAATTTCAAGACATATAATATTTATTACGTAATGGGTGGTCCATAAATAGTGTTACGATAATTATCACTCTTTTAGCTCACCCCAAATTACCATGCCAGCACTTAAGCATTGCCTAAACGACTATCTTTAACATAGCCTGTCATCAATTTCTGACAAGACCCACCCACTCTACCAATTACATCATTTATGGACGCCCCGTAATGCTTGTTGTCTATTTATTTATAGCTCTCTTCACCTCCACATTTAAATACTTTGTTTTCCTCTTCAAATTATTTAAGTAATAAATCGAAATGAAAACCACAAACTTTTGATACTTCCCGTCAATTTTCTCAATTTTCCTCTTACGAAAGTTTGACGCAAGTTTTTCTTTTGGTTTTAAAGCAGAAATTAATTCTTAGCTCAAAAAAGGGGGACATAGGGAATTCGGAACGAGTATATTTGCGTGACAGTATTTATGGATGACCCCTAAAATAATTGCAATGATGTATACCTATAAAGCTTTTAATGAAGTTTCCTATTTTGATTTCATGTGTGTTCTTTAATAGGACTTTTAATCGATTTGTCAATTGCATTCCATGCTTTAACATGCGACGTATCTTTTTACTTTTTACTTCTACACCTTCACTTTACAACTTAAACCGGTAACGGAACTGGAACCAAGACCGTGATCAGGACCGTCAGTTCAATCATGTACACTGCTGTGAGCTCTTGCTATTTTTGAGTTGGCAGAGTCAGAGATCAAACCCGGACTGGCATCGGACGGATTCTGCAAGCATCTTGTCCAAATGGGTGAAAAACATGCTTAAATAGTTTCCACCAATCTACAACATAGTAAAAGTTAGTTAGTTTAACTTATGCACTTACTGATATCTGCAATTTCAAATTAGTTAGGGATCGTGCACAAATGATTTCATGGCAAAATTCCTAATTTTGTGGACCATGTGACCCCGCAGTCACCAGCGTAATCATGGTCTAATTAAATGGCTGCCTAGTAGCCACGTAGACCTACGGATGACCCTACAGATGACGACAATTTTGCACGATCCCTTAACAGTGTTATAAGTAATTTAAAAATTAAGAAACGCACTTGCACTTCTCCTCCTCCGTGCTCCAAGAATGCTTCACAGAACTGACGAGGGACTCCATGCAATCTTTAAATCCACTCAGCGTTGTATTTCCCGCCGCATCCGATGGAAGGCGTTTCCACGACGCCACATCCTGACAGATACATTAAATTATTTCAAATCTCCCGCCGAAAAAAAAATAAAATAAATTATCTACGTAAAAATTGTAGCTGCAAAAAATCACGTTATTATTTTGTAGTGCAGTTTCCGGAATTCTGTCCGATCCGCGTCTTCTATAGGCTCACAATTTCCAAGCCAGCACCCGCACAACTCCCTTCTTGGATCTGGTGGATCTGGATGAGGAATGAGGGCTACACAGGCAAAACAAAATATTCCTGTCCAAATGCTCTGAATGCGGGGGCGAGGGGAGCGGTAGGTGGTGGGCATTTTGTTGTTTTAGTCTTGACTGATTATTTGCTGCAGAGATTATTAAGCTTAGCTCACGCTCGGTCGTAAAACATGTGGACCAAACTCTACTTTGTAAATTTATTTCCTACTCAAAACAAATTTCAAGTTTCACAAAGTTTTAGTGCACAACTCAAATTTGCTAATCACGGAGGATCTACACGGATACTATGGGTAAACTGATGCACAATTTTGAATTAAAACTTCGAGGAATACAATTTCATGCAGTCGTTAATATTCCAAGTCCTATCTTGTCTACTTTCAGTCCGTTTCACACATACAGAAAAATTTGAAAAAAAAACAAAAACAAAAAACAAATTAAATTGATATCAGTGTTGATTCTCCAGAATACATGTAAAGGATCGTTCACGAATGACGTCATCGGAAGTGTCACTGACAATCAATACACACTTGACCTGTAAAACTGTTTCCTAGTTTTAATGAGCAGAAAAGTAAATGTGACTAGTTTCCATGTCTCATGTAGAGTAAATTATGGTCAGTTTTGTTCACTGATTTAACATCCGTCTGCCACATCACCGATGCGGCGTATTCATCAGCATTATTACAATTTACAATAAAATCTAACATCCGATATTTCATTAATCATAACATCTCTATACAATACAACAGAATCTGCAAAATGCGTATCTGCTGTGAAGAGCCAAAATGACCCATATCCATTTCTAGCTAAAACCAATATCCACTATCTACAAAAATATTTAAATATGTCTTGGGAGCATTTAAATAGACCAATTTGCACTTTTAAAAAAACGCAAATAGGACATTTAAGACTTTTTAAAAATATCTAAATAGAACATTTTGCATCTGTTTAAAAACATGGAATTAGAACATTTGACACCTTTACAAAAAAATATGTAAATAGAATATTTTACACTTTTCGAACAAATGGAATTAAAACATTTTGCACCTTTTCAAAAACATGTAAATAGGATATTTTGAACTTTTAAAAAACTTCTAATTAACATTTGAAGCATATTTCTCACTTTGTTACTATGACATAGCTCAATTTAATTCTAGTTTAAATTAGATGTGGGTCATTTTGGTTCTTTACAGACGATATGCCCTTCTGTCATTGCACAATACGGAATGGGCTTTTGTTAATCATTTTTATTAATCATGATTAGCTCCATAATAATTGAGTGAACTTAATAATCAAGTATCTATACAATTTGATTCAAGTAATTAAATATGCTTAACATCATTTAACAGTTCCAGATCCGCTATAAATTGTACTACTTAATATTTTTTTTAATTAATAAAAATAACCTATTTTGTTTTATTTTTTATTTGAATTATTTTTTATATTACCTTAAAACAAATAAAAGCAACTATGCGCATGTTTTGCTATATTTTTATTTATGTTAACGACAGACTGCTGTTTGGCTTCATTAGGGGTTGTCCACAAATAGCGTTATCAAAAAATCCACATTTTTATAATCCTATAATTTACCGTGTGGTAGTCTTAACCATAGCGGAGATATACATACGTTATAAGAACTGGGAAGGAAGCGAAACCTTTAAACCTTGGCAAAGATTTAAATCTAAATATCTCCATTTCCTGCTAAAAGCGATACTGACTATTTCCACTATGCACTAAAAGAAAATTTGACCATCTCCACTTTTAAAAAAATAACAAAACAAAACGCAGTAAATTTGTATAAAGTTTGAAACGTGTAATTAAGTGTGTTGTTAGGGAATAGGGATCGTCCATAAATGAAGTCATCGGTAGGGTGCGTTGGTTTAGTCGGATAATGATGAAGATTGTATACTTATAGGAGGTGGGTGTCAAACACAGTTAAAGAAATGTATACGAGATAATTATAGTTATGTGAATTTGTTTTTATTTTGGTTGGACATAATTATGAAAAGTCAAAAGCAGCAACGTACAAGCACAAAAATATTCTGCTTTAAATTCCAAGTTTTTTATTCGTTTCTATATTATTTAAATGTCCTGCATGTTTACAATAATGTTTTACCACTTCTTTTCTAGAAACTGCTCGGAATAAACTTCACTAGCGAATCACAGCATTATACACTTTTTTTTTATTCCTCAGGATGTTTCGGATGGAAACGCGTTGCTATAATTATGAATTACGTTTTCGGACTGTTTCCATCTGCACCTCAACGTCTTGGATTTGATCATCATTCGTCGTGCTGCCAGAAATTACATCCAAAGTCTGGTCTTGGAAATCAGCTGTTGTCCTTGATCTGGAGGTAACACAAATATTTTTATTATGAGGCATTTAGTCACAATGCATAAAAATATTGCAACGTGGATTGTGTCAGTCAAAAAAATTACGGAATAGAAGTTTCATCCTGGTCTTTCACATCTGCGATGTCGTCAGTGGAGTTCGAGATCACGACAGTGTCAAGTGCAGCCTTAAAGTGTGAGCAAAACAAAAAAAAATGAATTAGAACCTTTAAATAAATAAAAACATTCAAGTTGGTACATCAATGAACACGTGAAACGTCGTCCGAACCCATATGTTCCAGTTGGACGCTTGTAAAAGGCTCCGCCCAATTTCTGCATCAACCGACGTCAACTTCACAAATTTTGCAATTAAATTGTTTTGGTTGTCAAGAATTTTCCTACAATCTGTAAGCCATTCCAGTGTCTCAATTGTTTCTGGATGATTTTTCCCGAACACTTCCTCTTGACGCAACAAAACATCTTGAAACGCTTCCGCAGCCTTGTCCAATTCATTCATATGGTAATGCGCGACACCTATATTGAACATTGAAGTGAGTGAATCTGGATAATTAGGTCCTGAAACTTGTTTTCGAAGTTTCAAAGTTTTGTTGAGTAATGACAAAGCCTCCCCGAACTTCCCTTGTTTCCCCATAACATTCGCTAAGTTAGTAGCAGCGTCCATTGTGTCCGGATGCTCCGGGCCCAAGACTCGTTCGCGTACCTCGACGTCCAACAATGGCAACGATTTGTCAAGCTCCTCAGTGACAAAATATAAATTAGCCAAGGCGGTCTTTGTGCGAAGTGTGTCTAGGTGCTCGGAGCCTAATTCAGTTTCTTGAGTTTCTAACAACTCCAAAAATAGCTGCGCCGCTTCTTCATGTTTCCCTTGGTCACTAAGTAGTTCTGCGTAATGTTTCTTAAATGTGAATGTGTCCAAGTGGGAGGGCCCAAACACTCGAGTGGCATCTGAAATGGTTTGCAGCATCATCGTAGCTGCTTCCTCCAACTTCCCTTGTTTTCTCAGCACAAGCGCTATGTTTCCTTTAGTATTTATGATTCGTTTAGAGTGCAGATCTGGATTCTTTTCCTGTTCCTCCAAAACTTCTGTCCAAAGCTTCAATGCCTCGTCTGTCTCCCTTTGATTCCATAAAAGAATTGCGTAGTTGTGTTTAGTTGTGAGAAAGGAATCGCTGTAAGTGTCTTTGATGTTTTGAAAGTCTTGAAGAACTTCAGCGAACTTTTCCGCTGCTTCGTCGTACTTCCCCATTGAACGAAGTGCATTTGCAATGTCGGCTTTTGTTCCAAGTGTGACTCGATGGTGTGAACCAAGGACACGTATCTGATCCTCTAGAACTTCCTTAAATAATTTAATTGATTTCTGCTCAAGCCCTCCATCTCTGTATGTAAGAGCCAGATTTAATTTTAGTTGAATTTTGTCGTAAATCTCACTCTCAACTTCTGATGCAGGCGTTTCTATGAGAACGTTTTCGTAGAGTTCAATTGATTTGGCAAGATCGTTCGTCTTCCTTAAGACTTCAGCAACTTCCGCAGTCAAATCTCGAAATTCCTTTAAGTCCAGAATTTTTGAAACATGATTTGTTATCCAAACCAAGTTGTCCACAATTTCACCCCCACGGGACAGTTTCCGCGTATCTAACGTTTTAATGTAATTCACTGACTCAGCGGATAATTTAAGGAGCACCTCGGTCTTGTTTAAAAAAGTGTGTTCGTTGAAAATTGAATGTGGCATCTGTTTCTCGTTGTTTTTCAAGTTTTCAATCGTTGAGTCTTGAATCATTCTGTGGATAGAGAAACTGTGTGAGTCAGAGTCAGCAGAGCTTGCATTTGAGATTAAACAAAAATCCTCCAGAATTTCCAACGCATTTTCAATGGATTCTTGAGAGAAGTCCGTATCAAACAGAGCAATTAGGAAATCCTGTGGGATTCTTGTGGGGGACAAGTGGGCCATGAAACAAAGGATTTTTATTGCTAGGTCACCGTCTGGGAATTTTACTATTTTCTCCAGTGATATATTCCATAGAATCAACATTGTGAAACTCGTGTGGCTGGGTCTCATGTTTGCATCCAACGGCTTCTGTGCCAACACTTTTCTGCTTCCGTTTTGGTACTCATCGATTAAATTTTCAATTCCGTACTTTTTCCTTCTTTTTAATTGCTGCAGAATGACTGCCACAGCCGCTTGAAGAGCGATGGGCAGACGACCGAAGAGATTTCCAAGTTGAGTCGCCAGTTCATAATTCTCAGCTGTTTCTCGGAGTTGAAGTCTTTTAACCACAAAGGCGACAACTTCTTCTTCAGTCCACAGATCCAGCTGAATGACGTTTTGAAGATTCCAGTTTTGGTTTCGTGACGTCACAATGACTGTGGGTTCAACAAAGAACGGGGACAATGTTTTTGGGAGAAGGTCTCTGATTCCGTTTAAGTTGAGGTCCTGATCTTCTTCAAACGCTTCTGCATTGTCAAAAACGAGGAGAACAACGTGGGCATTTTGAAGCAGTTTCTCAAAGATTTGATCCCGAATTATTTCAAATTCTTTCGGTTTCCCGTCAAAATCTGTGGAAATTCCCAATTTATTGGCGAGCTGGATGAATTGGTTTCTTGCGGACGAATTTTGTTCTGCATCGATCCAGATGACATGGTCGTACTCATGTGTGTGAAGTTGGATGTACATTCGTACTGTCTCAGTTTTACCGATGCCGCCGGTGGCAGCAACAACTGAAAAGGGCGCCTGCGTGAGAACTGTTATTTGACCTTCCTTAACCACCTTGTGAAGGTCCATTAGAAATGCTTCCCGCCCAGTAAACGTCTGAATTGGCTTGTCAACTTTGAAGCTAAAATTTTTTGGTGTTGGTTCTTGCGGCGCAGGCAAATTATAGTTTTTATATATGACCTGTATTTCATGTTTAAAACATTTACTTGATAAGCGAACTATTTAATACCATGTCTGAAATAAAATCCAAAATCTGCTAATAAATGTTCGCAGTTTACAAAAAAGTAAGTTAGATTTAGTTTTACTTACCTGAGACTCAATCGCAACGCTTATGTCACGTGCAGTAATATCCCCTGTTGCCTCAATTCCTATAATATTTTGGTTGCCCGCCATTGCTTAAATCAAAACTCCAGTATAATGGTAATGAAAGCAAAAAATACTTTGTGCTGCAGATGCTACTAAAAGTTCATACAATAGACCTTAGTCAATTTCACGTCTATATAAACATTAAAATAAAACATAAACATATTTTGTATTTCATTACCCACTTGCGTGTTGATGGCAGCAGTCACTTTGCTATAGGCACCCAAAAATCTCAAACTGCGTGTTCCTGTGCGTAGGACTACAACATACTAATTTGTTATACCGTAGTGAATTTTAATCGGAAGCTCCGGGCTCTGAGTTTGAATAGGAGATCCTTTCGTTTAGAAATTCCTGCAAAAATAAATAAACAAGGTAAATTTTGCTTTTATTTTAATCGTGGTTTTAAATTAAAAGTCTTTCAGCTGTTTAAAGAGAAGTTGGAAGTAGTTTACGTATATGTACTTCTAATTCAATTTTTTAACTAAATTAGCTTGTAGTCTACATGGGTAATACTGTTGCAGAAATATCTAAGAAAACGGAATGTTCGGTTTCCTTTGATAATTCGGGTGGCATCATTGATGGACCAATCCAAGAAAAATTTAATACAACTTTTAATGGCTAAAAAAACATATTCCCTTACAACAAAACAGTTTAACTCAAAAACTAAAATAATATTCTACAGTTAAACGTGTTAAACAAATTAAGGATTTTGTTCTTTGTACACTAAAAGGGAATGGGAGCCTACCCGGGTTTTGTTGTTGACAGCCTCTGTCTGCTATACTATTGTCGTTAGGGAGTGGGGGCTGGATGACTGTTGTGAATGCGAAGTCAATAGTTCCACCAGGTATGAAAGCCACTAATTCCAATATAGATGGTACGTCATTTGGGATCGTCCACGAATGACGGTGGGGCTGGGCAAAGTAGATTAATGCATTTATTTAAAAACGCATATTATTTCAAATCTTGGGAGGTGATTTATAAATAAAAGTTTCAAATGAAGCGAAATGATTCCTATAAAGTAACATATAAACAGCCTCTAATGCAATTCACTCAAGAATCCCTCACTTAAATTATTTTAGTTTCTGCAAGCGGACAGCGGAAAAACCAAACCAGTAGTGGCAATAATAATAATCTACTGCAATCTTGGTAAAACGAAGGGAATTTTCTAACGATTGTAGTTTTGATCGTCATAAACAGATAATAAATTTTTACGATTTTAAAATATGTACTTTAATTTGGATTTACTAGTAAAATGATTCAAACTGGCAATATTCAAAATATAATTTTTTTGTCTGTTCCATCTGTAATTATAGTGTTCTTAAAAATTTTAAATGTTCTTTTGTTTATTTTTCAAATTGCAGAATGTTTTTTGTTTTAAGTTTAAACTGCTTTATTTACTCTTTTTTTTAACTGACAAATGTTCCATTTGTATATGTTCTTGAAAATTTTTAAATGTTCTCCTTATATTATTGTAAACTGTAAAATTTTCTATTCGCACTATTTTTATAAAGTACAAAATTTTCTACTTCCTCTTTTATTTTAGTGTAAAATTATTTACTTACGTTGTTGTAAAAAGTGCAAAATGTTCTACTGACAAATCCGACTATAAGGGATTATGATTTAAGGGAAAACGGCTGTAAGGGACGAATTTCAAATATTTGGTTGGCCAGCTATGCTTCCAATGTTAAAATTATCCGGATTTAAGGGTACCGATATAAGGGAAATTCGGATTTAAGGGACTGTTTTTCTACGCTTTTAAGGTCTTTTTAGGTCATATATAAGGGAAACTGTAAAAAACAGAGCCGAGATGTAAATAAATAGTTACTATCTCTCTCTAGAATACTTATTTATTTTTTACTGTGTAGTTGACCACAAGGCTGCATTTATCTCAATATGTACATTATCGCCCATGTAAGTAAGTAGGTCGTCTATTTATAGATCACTATACTTTTTTTACTTTTTGTTATTTCTTATTCTTTACTGCTTACTCAGTCTTCAGTTTTAGTTGAGTTCGCATTAATTAATCAACTAGATAAAGATGATACAGCGATACAAGTGAATGTCAAACCACCAAATATCTTGCAGTCGATTATGTGGCTGTACGAATCATGGAAATTGGTCAGTGAAAACACAGTACCAAATTCCAAAACATTCCAAAATATACTTTCAGCTGGACGAAGTTCACCGTTGTGTGCGTCAAAATGAAATCAAAAAGAGACAAACTGCTATTACTGACTTTTTCATTGAATCTTAATAGTTATAATTAAACAACGGTGTACACATCTTGACATTTTTTGACTAAATAAAACAGATTTCGAAATTGCAAATAACATTCGCTTTATAGGGAATTCCCTTATATGGTTAAACGGGAATTCGGCTAAACGGGACTAAAAATGTCGGTCCCCCCAAGTCCCTTATAGTCGGACTTGTCAGTATTTACTTTTTCATTCAGGCGTAAAATGTTTTATTCACATGTATTAATAAGTGTTAAATTCTCTATTTACTTTATTTTTAGAAGAAAAAAACTAGGGAATTGACATATGCTCTGTGGGCATATTTTAATATTAGGTAGATAGTGCATGTTCTGATTTCAGCTAAATATAAAAATACATCGTTTTAAATCTTTAGATTCAACATAAATGACTATTATTTTGCTTGTAATCTTGCTACGAAAACTAAGTAGCTGTTATACAATTACACATTTTTAGAACAAGTATTGATTGATTTATTTTTTATGCAAAGTGCAAAATATTTTATCTTCTCTTGTTTTATAAGTGTGGAATTGTTGAATTTCTATTTTTCTTTTTACCACAAAAGTGGTCAGTCTTTTTTTAACTTTTATTTTAAAGTGTAGAATGTTCTTTTCGTTTTATTAAAGTAAAATGTTGGTTTAAATTTTGTATTTGTATTGTAAAACGATCTATTCACTTCACTTTATTTTATGTGAAATGCTCTATTAGATCTTCTGTTTAATGCAAAAACAGTTCAAATTACAAATGCTCCGTAACGCATATTTTATTATTTGAAAATTAGGCATAACTAACAATAAGTCGTTTATTGCTAAAAATAATACATTGTGTTATTCTTTTTTGTTCTTTTTTTCTTATATCATAATGATTAATTTATAATTTTTCTTTGCTTAAAAGCAAAATATGCTATCTACGTGTATTACAAAAGGGAAAACAGGTACCTTTGCACATGGTCTAGAAATAGTATTGTGAGGACGTACGCAGTCCTCACCTGCATTTGGTCATGACTAGACAGTGGGCATTTGTCGTCCTTCCAATTCCAACCCATTAGCCATACAGCAGCAAACGAAAGCTGCATTGAATTGCTGACTAGTGAGTGTGAGTGGCAGGGGCAGTGAATTGGTAGGTATTTCATCCCAACCACAACCTATATCATGCTCATAGTTTTGACTCTAATTAACTCCCTGTGGAGGTACATATATACCCTCGGGGGATATATTTACATCTCTGATGTGCAGGGAAGTTAATACAGATCCCGGGTAGGTAAATCAATATCTCTCATCGCGATAAAAAAAAATTGAAATTCAATTACTCACCAGTTTCATCTAAGATTTCAAAGTCGCATCTACACATTTCCCAATGAACTGTCTGTAAGAGCCTTTGCTATGTATCGGACGTTAAATAAAGTTTTTTTTTTATAGATAGCTAATTTATTGCCAGCAGCCTTGTTACTAAAATCTTCAACCAAGTTGCCACTCTTATTCACCACTATTCGTAGAAGCTGTCAAATATTCTATTCATTTTTAATAAATTGTAAATTGTTCTATGTATTTTTGTTGTCGAAGCGTAAAATAATTGTTTGAATTTCTAAATTTTCTATTCCTTTTTTCTGCAAGTGTAGAAGGATTTGCTTACTTTTTTGTGAAAATGTTAAATATACTATTTATAATTTTTTGTTTAAGAGTAAATTGGTAGATATCGTTTTTTTGATAGTATAAGATAATTTTCTGAATGGAAAATGTTCGATGTCATTTTTTTGAGTGCCAAATGTTCAATTTACTTGGTCTTTATAGTATTACTAATTAACTCCTTTTCTCGAAGAAAAAAATTCTATATCTACTGTATTTAAAGTTTGTTAGTTTTATGTGTTGAATGCATTGGCAAAATATTTTAATGACAAGAAATTTAACTCATATTATTTACGACAAGTATTTAAAGGACTCATATCTATGCTTAGCTTAAACAAAATCCACGATCTACAAAACAACTGAAATATCATGTGACTCAATAAATCATGTACACAGAGCAGTTTCCAATTTTTGAAAGTAGGCAGTAAGAATATTTCGTACATTGAAAAAAAAGATTCCTAATGCTTTTCTCTATGTACTACTGAATAAACCCTACTTGGGTCTATTTAAAAGATAACTGTTGGCTACAAACTGCCTAACATATGTATTAAATTCAATTAAACTCGTATTTATGACCTTTGTGACCTTTGAATTTAAAGTTCGCAGGTCACATAAATTTACAAATAGATGATTGTCTTAAATATAGTTAAGTGCTATTGTTACTTAATAATAGTACAAAACTACAGTCTGCCTACAAATGTAACACATTTTTGCGTTGGTCTCGTACTTCACGTTCACAAAAAGCTGATTTTAAAAGTTTAAAGCTATATCTCAAGTGAAACAATCAAGTGCATAACTATTCTCGGGATACAAAGTCGAGATACTTGGAAAGGAGGTCCTTACCATTGGTGGGCGGAGCTTACCAAGTTCAAATTGGATGCGATGGGTAGGAGCTACTAATCGACGGGAAAACCTTTCCAAGTATCCTGACTTTGTATCCCAAGAATATGTTTACCTTAGGCCTCTATTGAAGACCTAGCTTATATTAAAGACTTGGTTTATATTAAAGACTCGGCTTGTATTGATACTTGTAGCCGTCGCGTCTGACCTCTATTAGAGACCCGGCCTTTATTGGATACATGGCATCTATTTGGAGCTTTGAGGTACCTACATAATTTAAGCAACATGATACTTTAGTTGTTTTGTGAATAGTGGATTTTGTTTTTAGCAAAAAATGGACATGAGTCCTTTATATACTTACTGTAAATAATTTATTTTCAATTTTTTGCATTTAGTTTAATAATAGCGCAGATAGAACATTCTGCATTTATGAAAAGCTTTTAAGTACTATAGATCGTTAGAGCACATTTTAGAATTATTCATATTTTCATAATTTATATTTATTCAGGTAGGTAGGTGTACCTATTTTATATTATTTTCAATACGATAGTTACGGTATTGAGAAAAATCAGAATCTGCAATTTCAACCATTTTTTAAATTACAAAATAAATATGTTTTGTTAAAAAAATTTTCGAGAGCGCAGCATGTTGTGAAGCAATTTCTAGTTTTTTATAATGCTCTTTTCGATAAAAAATATTACATCAAAAAAATAGGAAACACATTGGCGGAGTTCGCTTGTAAGTAAATTCAAAAATTATATGTGCTACTTCATAATCTGTAAAGTATAAATGATCTTCTCACTTGTTTTTCATTTTATCGTTTGTAATTTATCCACAAATTGCAATTTTGAGATCTGTTAAAAATACTCCAATAGAATTCTCATATTCTGCTTGTTCTACAATAGGATAAATCATTTGCCCAGGTGTTATTAGTGTGAACATATTAAACTTTCATAAATTCCGTTACATTCTGTCCGCAGAACGGGCCGCGTTACTAGTATTTTAATATGTTTTAAATAGTTTAAATTTGAATTCAAGTTAAAAACAAAAATTCAGCTCTTCAATTCGATACGTCCAATACTAATATAAAAAAACTACTAGTATGCTAATAGCGTTGTTACTGAAAACCAAACAGTTGCCTGGGTTTATGCCTGTGGTCTTGCTACTGAAATGTTACGAGGCCGCTAGTGTACTGCTTGTCAATATAAATGATAAAAAATGCGTCGGTTCTCAACATTTTGTCGCCTACCCAAATTGTTGCATGTGTGTGATATGTATGATTTAACGTTGAAAAGCGTGCACAAATAATTTATATGCTGGGTTTATAGTACTAAGTTCACGACCTTGACTCTTATAAGTTGACATTGACTCATATAAAATAAATTTACAGCTACGGCATTAAGGCCATCAATTTATGCCTTAAAATCAAGGACTTTTTCTTGAATATCGTTGTAAGGAGTGGCAAGCATACGTAAAAACCAGCTATCTGGGCTATCAACTCCTTTTTCTAGAGATATATACGCATTGGAGAATAAGAAAAAAATTCCGGATTAGAAGGTCAAAATATTGTGATAATTAGGTAAAATATTTAAGAATACTTTTATAGTGTGGTAAAACAATAATTAATAATTTTGTGAAATTGGACATTATTTAAACTTACGTACCAGATGTTTTCTTTCTTGACAGCTGAAATAGGTAAACAAAACGCTTCCATGGGACAAAAAAAGATTAGAAAATGTGTTAACAATAATAAAAAATGTAATTTTTAATACTTGTAGGCATAATTGTGTGTCAAGTTATTGTAAAGAAAGCATTTAAGAACATAATGAAAATTTACCTGGTATGAATGTAGAATTAAAATTATCACCTAAATGTGTGTATGCTGCAAAAAACTAACCCAGTCCGGGTCAGTCATCATTCGTTCACACCAATCCTGTCTATGTTTAGTCCGCAGGGTCCACCTGGAATTATTAATAATAAAGTTAAGTAGCATTTTGATTACAATTAGAAAGTTACAGTCTAAACACGCAAAATATAATAATAAAAATAATTAAAAGAAATATTTTGTAAAAAATTTAACACTATCATTTTATTTTAAAATTGTACTTGTATTTAAAGCAATATTACAAAATTTGACTCACTGAATTGTGGGAATTAGAAATACTCTTCTTTATTTTGGTATGATTACTGGAAAAGGCAACCGTCTCACAAGCCTGCTAGTGGTATTATGTGTGTAACTTATATTAGGTATTGAGGACATCGAATTGTCAATGACATTGACAAGATATCTGAGTTTTGTTTTATTGATGAATTTGCTATTCATGTGAATAGCATGGTTTAATTATGATGATAAATAAGGTTTTTTAATTTAACTGAACATATTATGAAGGCGGACATAATAGATTACCTCAGTGTATACGATATTTTATATAGATAGTTGATCCAGCAGGCATATCGTTCTGACAAAAAAATAACGCGATATGACCGACCCAAAATTTGAAAAACCTTATTTCGAAAAACCAGACTACTTTAAAATAGTACAAATTCAAAGTATCTTGAGTGTATTTTGTGTTGTTTGCCCAGAATGACGTGGCAAAGTTTAAACAAATTCAAATCTTAAAACTTTGCCGCCCTGTAGCTTCTACAGTTCTTAATTATTTTTTAAGAAATTTAGTGTTTTCTGATTATGTAGCTGTTATCTAAAAACCATTTTAGGATTTTTAAAAATTTAAACTTTTTTATTTTAAAAAAAATCTGCTAAACCTGTATTTTTGAGGTCCAGTGTTTCAAACCAATTTTTCAATTTTTTTAAGATAACAACTACAGAATCATAAAACATTTATATCTCATTCAACACCTTTGTGATGCACTGCACCAATATACCATTTTACGAGTGCTTTAATAAGCAAGATTTGTAACTTAAATTCATAAGTTTTGGTTTTGCTTTTTTAATTACTAGTAGCAGTAAATAAATTTTACTAAAGATTTTTGGAGAACTAAAAAATTTAGAATTACCTGATATGTAACTGCTTAACAGTTTGACATAGAATCCTTGTGTTTAGTTAAAACTTTGGCCCTGGTTTTGTCATCAATTAAATTGTAATCGTCATCGGTAATGTAGAATTAAGAAGCACTTCAAGGAAGATGACAGTCAGGTAAGAATCCAGAAGCTTATCTAACTGAGTGACAATTTACAATGCTGATATAAAAATAAGTACAGAACAAGTCATAATCATAACATTGTCAGCATAACAGAACATTAAACATATGTAGGTTATTCCGACGAGAGTAAGATCTAGTACATACGACATGTGTAATTAATTGGGAACTACAAGCGGGCCGAAGACCGAAGATATGACCCACAAGTTGTCCGAAGAGCCGAAGACAAATGTGCAACCTACCCGAAGAAGAAATCTGCAAGTGAGCCGAAGACCGAAGAACCGATGCAATTCAGCCGAAGCCCGAAGACTGCAATCCACCCGAAGACCGAAGAGTCTTCGGCTGGGCTGCAATCTAGCCGAAGAAGTGACATGCAACCTGGCCGAAGAACTTCGGTACAACCTACCCGAAGACCTTCGTCTGAAACTGCAACCCACCCGAAGACAAAATTTTTATTAAATGGCTTAATTATTTTTTGGATTAGAAAACACGTAAGTTATTATTACAAAATCAAAAAATTCTATAATACAATCGCAATGCAATAAATTTTTGAGGCTTTTCACAATGTTTTCATTATTGTTTGCATTCATTGGTGTAGAAATGATTTTTGGGACATGTCAAATGTAAACTCTTTTCGTTGTTAATTTAACTATCTAGTCCCTATTACCTTAAACTACAAGATCCTGATCAGGTGTATTAAAATCAATGAAATGATTTATACGGTCTTCCAAGATTATAAAGTAGATAGTAAGAACACTAGTTGGTGCTACTAGAAACCCATCCATAACTTTGAACCTTCCCTCAGGTCTTGGTGTGAGGGTATACGGACATTTTCCTCCTGGACATTCCCCCTCGGACATTCCCCTACCCAGGAAATTTTCCTCCCAAATCGTACAGAGGACATTTTCCTCCCAGTATCAAAGTCGCATCCAAAATGAGCGAGTGTTTTTCTATTTTTATTCATTATGTATAACCTACTTTAAATTCTACCCTAAGTTATAATACCTACAATGTATATTATTTCTTTACTATTTGCTTTTAGCAGCTTGTAATTTAATATTACATACAAAAATCACCGATTTCTACCCCTCCCCTCGTCCATAAAATTATAAGGTTATTATTCTGAAACTCCTCCCACCCTAAATTGTTCAGGACTGTGGCATATTTCTGAATATATCTACGAATAAACATTTTCTGTAAAGGAATACTCGCTCATTTTGGTTACGCGATTTTGATACTGGGAGGAAAATGTCCTCTGTACGATTTGGAAGGAAATTTTCCTGGGAAGAAAATGTCCAGGGGGAAAAATGTCCGGAAGGAAAATGTACTACAACCAGGTATGAGCAATCGGTAACCAAAATAAATGCCAGAACTTCAAGGGAAAAATCCAAGAGAATTAAATTACACAATACTTAATAGTAAGTACTGATAAACCTTCATCACCAAAAGATCTAGAATTCATACGAATTACTCAGTCAGGATTGTTGATATGCAACGTTTTGTACTTTTTGAATGTCAAATGTGATTTAATTATTACGCGTACAATCAATTGACATGTGGGTTTCTATCTAATAAGGCCGTCCTATCGCAGATTTAAATAATGGTATTTGGAATTCACCGTTTTTCACTAATGATATATATGCAGGTACAAGTAATTTTATATGACGCTTGTAATAACTCCTGGGCCTCTAATGACTCCCGAGTGCCTCTAAAAACTTCCTAGGTCCCAAATAATTCCCGTGGTCCCATAGAATACTAGAAGCCTTTAGCATGTTAATTAAATAGAGATGAGTTTGCTTTTCACAATCTGCTTTCTAATAATTCTCATTCAAGGAAAAATTTTGGCTTAACTCTTTCGGGAGTAATTAAAAGTTTTACAGTATGTGTTATTATATGCCTGAGATTAAATGTTAAGGTAGTTCAACGACTGACGGTTGTGGGCTTTCACAATGATGGAGCCATTTTATTGATTTTAATACACCTTATCGGGATCTTGTAGTTTGAGGTAATAGGGACTAAATAGTTAAATTAACAACGAAAAGAGTTTACATTTGACATGTCCCAAAAATCATTTCTACACCAATGAATGCAAACAATAATGAAAACATTGTGAAAAGCCTCAAAAATTTATTGCATTGCGATTGTATTATAGAATTTTTTGATTTTGTAATAATAACTTACGTGTTTTCTAATCCAAAAAATAATTAAGCCATTTAATAAAAATTTTGTCTTCGGGTGGGTTGCAGTTTCAGACGAAGGTCTTCGGGTAGGTTGTACCGAAGTTCTTCGGCCAGGTTGCAGAAGAACGTCGGGCTTCGGCCAGCTTGCATGTCACTTCTTCGGCTAGATTGCAGCCCAGCCGAAGACTCTTCGGTCTTCGGGTGGATTGCAGTCTTCGGGCTTCGGCTGAATTGCATCGGTTCTTCGGTCTTCGGCTCACTTGCAGATTTCTTCTTCGGGTAGGTTGCACATTTTTCTTCGGCTCTTCGGACAACTTGTGGGTCATATCTTCGGTCTTCGGCCCGCTTGCAGATTAGCCAACCCACATTGTTGCCAATACACTGCAGTATCTAAATTGACAGCGATTTTTTAAATTAAATATGTACTAGATAAACACTTTTTGTGCGTATAAAATTAAATATATTTCCGCATTTTAAAAAGTGCAAATTTTATTAATTGCATGTTTTTAAGAGCTCCACACCTATTTTTTAATATGCTCCTGAAATATGCAGAATGTTAATTATTATTATTATTATTATTATTATTATTGAGGGGTTTTATTATCAGTTTCCAATTTGACAGTACATACACATAAATAATACAAGGTTGCTACATTAAATACATATACATATACTTACGAGGAAAGGGTCAAAAGGGGTCACGCCAAATTGGCCGGATATATTTTGGTCTAAAAAGATCTTGTAATAAAAACTAGATTTGCTGAATATTATAAGAAAAATGAAAATTTTGACTTGCTTAGTCAATTTTTTGAAAGTATAAATTTGCTACTTGTAATTAAACGGGCCTAGTATTGAGTTAACCATAAAATGAATTTTAAATTTTTTAGCACCCTGTAGCTCCTACAATTTTCGTTTTATTTTGAAAACTAGTGTAGTTTTGTAATTCGCAGAACATTTACTAAATTGTTTTTTCAATTTCAAAAACTATGTTTAGTTAGAAGCTGTAAATCATATTAAATGTAAACAAAAAAACAGTTATTTTCAAATAAAAAAAAACATTTTTAAAACCCAAATAACACTTTTTAAAAAATATTTAAAAAACTCAAAATTAGAAATAATAACGAATGAGGAAATACAATTTTTTGCACAATTTTTTTAAATTTTCAAACGTCAATTGAAAAATAAAATAAATACAAATAAAATAAAGGAATACGCACTATTAAAATACAAAAAAAAAACAATACTTTGCACTTTTGAAAGACTTTAAAATTAAAATCTTAGCTGTCTCTATCCACAAACATGAAAATAAAATATTGTGCATCTATAACAAAAATAAATATAGAGCATTTTACACTCGTTTAAAACATCAAAAAAGTCCTCCTTCTATCTAATTGTTAAAGAGACGCCAACAAATATTTTGCACTTAATTAATTTTATTTTAAATTGGAAAATGCTTTAATTAATCTTTGTTCTTAGTGTGAAATGTTCTAGTTACTTTTTTGTCAGTGCAAAACGTTGTATTTACTCATTTTTTTTCAAAGTGTGAAATGTTCTATATAATCTTTGTTTTCAGTTTGTAAAATGTTTTTATATTTTGTCAAAGCGCAAACTGTTGTGACTAAACTAACAACGTACTAAATGCCTATTTTATAGCAATGCTGCATCGTTTAGATGCAATTTAACAATAAATTAGGATATAATCACTGTCTTATTTTACAGTGTGCTCTGCAGCCTTACAACATGGTTGCATGTATTGTATATACGCATATCTTCATAAAATTGAGCAGGTAATCACTGCCGATGACACAAACAGGTACTAATATGGGAACTTATCTAAGTGGTAAATGACAGATAATTCCATAACAAGGTGATTTGCAAATCATCAGGGTCAAGCAAAGCATACTATGTGTTGGCAATGAAGAAATAGGTTAGTAGGATACTTGTGCATGCTACATATCGCCAGTAAGGGCATTAAACGAGCTAACCCAATTTTTAATTTATTATTACTCAATCAGTATTTAAAAATAAACTAATAGTAAGACTGCGTCGACCTAATAAGAAATTCATGTGTAATGCCAGTAGCCTAGTTTTGTTACTAAAAATCAAAATGGCAGTGGCCGCATTCTTGCTTTGACTCTTTTTATAAGTTAGAAATGTTCTATTTACTCGATTTTAACTTGCTAATTGCTATTTTTACTGTTTTTTGTAACGTGCCAAATCTTGTATATACTTTTTCTATAATTATATGTAAAATGTTTTATATAATTATTGTTTCGGAAGTGTTAAATGTTCTATTCGTGCATGTTTTCAAAAAATTCAAATTGTTATCTTTACAGTTTTTTATATAATAAGTAGAATAGTTTGTATTTTATTTTTATAGCTGTATTAGGTTCCTATAAAGTGGAACATGTTTAGTTTGTTCAAAACAAATAAGTGAAATGTTATGTTTACTATTTTGTGTAAAATATTTATTCCTTATTTCACACTTAAACTTTCTCCCTCCTATATCCTCCCTTCTTCGCTCCAGTCTTCCTATTTCCTATCTATTTTTTCCGCTAAAAAATCAGCCTTCCTAAAGTTTCTTTGAGTGTCTCTTTAAAGAATTTTTTTATCTTACACTAATTTTTTAAAAACAAAATATACCTTTTAAAGTTATCTTTAGATATTGGACAATAATGGAGCTTTCAATAAATTTTATGAATGAATAATGAAATTAAAAATGGAATGTCGAGAATTAGGAAATAATATGTGTATCTAGGAATTACAATAGGATTCATATTTAAATTTTCAGTTACAGTTCATTCGACAAAATCATAGACTCGTTGATACGCTCATTTCTTCAAAGTGAAAGGATATTTACGCCTATTCATAATTTCTACCTACAATTTTCGCCTTTCTATTTTCCTTCCTACTTTTCAGGGGAAAAGGCTTAAAAACTTGCCTTTCTATTTGGCCCTCCTATAATCGCTACAATTTTCGTCCTTCGTACATCCTAAACTATTTTCTAGGCTTATTTTATGAAAAGGCGCCTACGATTGCGTTTAATAAAATTGTGAAAAGTGATTTTGAATATTTTTTTTTAATAACTATATTGTTTCGTATAAGTTTTAAAGTATAATTATAGTGACCTATTTACTCGTTTTTAAAAATGTTAAATGTTATGTTGTAATATGAGTAAACTGTTCAATTATTGTTTTTCAAACAGTTAAACTATAATTACTATTTTATTTTTAATAAAATGTAAGTCTGTTAAATGTTTTGTCAAATATGTAAAATCGTATATTTACTTTTAGCTTGTGTGAAATATTTTACAAACTTTGTCTAAATGGAAAAAGCGTTATATTTATACTAGTGTAAAACTTTCTTTTTACGTATTTTCGTTTTTAAAAAACAAATATTTTTTCTATTAGCTAAAGTGTCAAATAATGTACATATTCACACTTTTTTAAAAGGCTTAAACTTTTATATCTGCTATTTCTGTTTAGGTATAAATTGTTAGATTTCATTATTTTGTAAATAGTGCAATTTTTGATATCACCCAAACAAACAACTTTTTATTTCATACCTATACGGTATATTCAACTAGTGTGATGTCAGCAGCATTGCTACTAGAATTTTTGTGTTTTAAATACAACAAGTTTTAGGTCAAGTACTTGCATGTTGACTTTTAAAAGTTTATAATTATGTTCTAGTGTCGTCCTATTTCAAATGGGTATTACATTTATAGATAAGCTAACAGTATAATAAAACCTACCATTAGCTCAAAAATAAAAATGTATAGACTAGGTATACAGTGGCAAGTTTACGACCTTGACCTTTACTGGCAAATTTACCTCAAACTTCCAGCTACAAAAACATTTCTTTACATATTGCTCAAAATTAAAGGTTGTTTTGCATGGTGGCGTAAGGATTTCTTAGCATACGCAGACACCAGCTACCTAGGGCAACAACCCCGTTCTCTATAGATATATTAGCATTGGACAATACCAAAAACTTTCCAGATTAGAAGGTCCAACAAATAAACAGTAGTATATATTGGTTGTATATTTAATTACATAATTATTCATAGTGTGTAATATTACGTAATGCATTATGTTGTAAAATTGTACATATTAAATTTTCACTTACGTACAAGATGTTTTCCTTTCTTGATGGCTAGAATAGGTAAACAAAAACCCTTACATGGGAAGAGTATAGATTAGTCAAACATGAATAAAAATAAATTTTGTTATAAATTATTTGTTGTTTCATATTGTGTGTAAAATAATTAAAGAAGTGTATTGTAAAACAATACGGACATTTACCTGAAATATAGGGGTATAATAAGCACTATCATGTATGCAGCGTAAAATATAAAGTAATCTGGTCCAATGTGGTTGTTATTTGTTCACACGAATCTCGTTAGACCTTGATTTCACTAGAAAAGTTAACCATTGTTAGCCTTAAGAAACACGCTTTCAGAGTTAACCATTGTTAAATCTGAAAGCGAGTTTCTTAAGGCTAAGAATGGTTAACTTTTCTAGTGAAATCAAGGTCTTATAGAGTTATCTGTTGATTCGTCCTAGAATTAAAAATGAAGCAATTAAAGCCATTTTAAAAAATGTTAAAATTACAATTATAATACGATTAGGTTACACTATTAGTAGGACTATTGTAGCAGTTTACACACTGGTGCGTATATAATCCTAAATATTTTTTCCTGTTACAGGTTACAGTTGACAGTGAAAAACTATTCAGCGCAAAAAATTAGTATAATGGAATCATGCATACAGCTATTCTATATGTAGGCTATGCTAAAATGAATTGGACCTATGCAACTATTATATAGATGTACATGAGTAAATAACACTTATGCAAATATCCAACCTGAATTCTTGCTAATACAATGCGTTATTTCACTTTTAAGCAGGTATATAATAGGATAAACTGCAGTGAAAATGTTTTTGTAGAAACCTTAGGTGGTCAGGTGGAGAGTGTAATGGGATAATTATAATTTTGAAAATTATGAAATTAAAAATATTTACTTGTTTTTAAAAAAGCGACAACGTTTTGTTTACTAGGTTCAAAATAGTATACATTGTCTGTGAAGAACTAAATGACCTAAATTCATTTTAAGCTACAATCAAAATGAGGTATGTCGTAAAAACAAAATAAGGAACATGCTGGGAATGTTATAATTACAAGTTACTTTAAACTGTAATTTGTCCTATTTACATGTTTTTTAAAAGTGTAAACTGTCCTATTTACATGTTTTTGAAAAGCGTAAAATGTTCTATTTACATGTTTCTGAAAAGTGTAATTTGTCCTATTCACATGTTTTTTAAAAGTGTAAACTGTACTTTTTACATGTTTTTAAAAAAAGGTAAATTGTTCTAATTATTAACACTCCTGAAAAGTTTCAAGTGTTCCATTTACATGTTTGTTAAAAGTGAAATATGTTTTATTTAAGTACATATCTTCAAAAAACGCAAAATAGTCTATTTACATGCTCTTAAGAAATATTTCAGTATTTTTGTAAATAAAGGATAGCAGTATTAGCTACAAATAGAAATGGGCCATGTTGGTTCTTTACAGAAGATATGTTAGTATTACTGTATTTTATTTTACCTTCAAAACTTAGTTATCTTGTAACAAAGATAGAAAATGGGTGGTTTTGATTCTTCACTGGCAAAGGGCGTATTGATAATATGTGTGACCTAATTCCATGTTGGCTTTTTCACATATATTTTTTTATGTACCCACTGTGTGTCTAAAGTTCTATAGCCCTATTGTAAATAACATGATGTCACTTCTGCTTAACTACAGGAGCTGACGAGCTGATTATCTCAATAAAATGGAATTTATCAAATTGTTTCACAATACGCTACTTATGTCAGTGGCGCCTACGTTAAACATCTAATGCCCTACATGGCACAAGCACTGTCGCTATCTCAATTGAGTTCTGATTAAATTGTGTAATCAATACAAAAGATTATATTTTTGGTTTAGTGTAATAAGCATATGAAACTATATACATTTTGATTTTATAAAAATAGAGAATTATTTAATATAAATGTAAAGTATAGCTTCATACTCAGGCACCTATTTTTGTTATGTAATTAATTACGTAATCATTAATTTAATATAAACGATTTCAAAACTAATAAAAAACTGTTTTAATTTTTAAGAGTTTTGCTTAGACATCGCATAAAACCTACCAAATGCCTAACTGAATTTTAAATGGAATATAGACTGTCAACTGACTACAGGGTGCTGGACAATGAATTAAGATTTGAATTTTTCCTTTGGATACCTTCAGTGACAATTAAAAAAAGGGGTATATTTTCGGTTAATTTAATTCTTGGTTGGAATTAAAAATCTTGCAAATATGAATTTAATTTTTACCTGCAGAGCTCCAGAACTTGTAAATATTGAATCAGATACAAATTACAAAGGCGATGGTACAATTTTATTTACATTCACTGGTCAGTAATTTGTGTTGTTTTTTACTCGGAATAAATTTAAGTCATGAATACGACTCTACTTCGTTGTGGTGAACTGAACAAAAATTAGGAACCCAAATGAGCAATCAAAGCCAAACGGATCTGTTATCTCACCTGACGACTGATATCAGGTGAATAGCACGATATGCCAAAGTCCAGTGTAAAGTATTGCGCAATTTGAGCATCTGCCCGGATGAGCACATGATGCATTGAACGTAGTGCTAAATGAGTCATTAGGGATTAGAGGTAATAAATATGAAATATTTTTATAGTTGATTTTATTAAAAGTTGTTATGTGCATAACTGGCGGAATTTCGTTTATTATTTTAGGTAATTAATTAATCTGATTTTTGACCCATTTATCTTACACTTGACACATTATTTACGAACGATCTCTAGTTAAAAACTAACAAACTCACCTAATCATCCCTAATATGCATTTTCTACCGTTTTTACCTAGGGTCTGTTCATAAATCTTATTTACTTGCATTTACACTCCCCCCCCCCCTCCTTCCCCCTCCGACATTTCCTTTTTATCTCCAACGAAATTCACATTTTAAATTCTTGTCATTTCTGTTTACAAAACAAGTTAACCAGGCAATTATTTTATTTTGGTATTTTATGCGGAGCTCCATTCCATACAACTACAGCGAAGGTGGTTTATGAATGGCCCCTAAGTAAACTATACTTGAAAAGCATTTTCATACTTGAAGATGTTGTTGAGGTAATTTATGTTTAGGTTGGCGTAATAAAATTTGTACGGTCCACTCATATATTACATTAGAATAAAACTAACTCCAGTTTAATGCACCAATAATAATAATGCAAGAAGGCATCATTTAGTTATTGAGGATTATTTATACATTTGGCGGGAAAGACGGAAGCTTTAAATTCTGTGGGGCACTTTGAGGAAATCAATTCAATGCAGTCGTAAATATTCCGAGTCCCTTCTTGTCCACTTTCAGTTCGTTTGCACATACAGAAAAATACGAACAAAAAACACAAAAAACAAATAAAATTTAAATCATTGTTGATTCTCCAAAATACATGCAAAGGATCGTTCACAAACGACGTCATGGTGCATGTCAATGAGTCTACTATTGGTTACTGGTTACATCCTATGCTAAAAATATAGCTATTTACGAAATGTTTAAGCTGATTACAGGGGTGTAAAAGTGTCCTAAAAGCAGGAAATTTTCGATGACATCATAATATGTGGACGATCTGTAAATCAAAATGTGCCAAATGTGACTAATAAATACGTACCTGCAGCCCTTTTTTTCTCCTACCTTTCCAGCCACGATTTCAGCCTGAGAAACAAGAAGTGGCGCGACGCAGTTTTTGAATTCTGCCATTGCTTCCGGATTCGATGACAGACAGCCCCATGTTTTAATTTCTATAATTAAATTTGAAACATAAATATGCAATAACTTGGCGCGTAAAATTATTTAAAATACGAATGTGTTTGAAAATTATTCAAAACATTTTGTATGTTCGTACCATCAATAATATTGTTTTCAAATTGTTTGACAGTCGTTGTGTCGGCGGACGTTGACACGCTCACGAAGAAAATTCCAGAAAGGGTGAAAATGTGAAATAATGAAAAATGTTTTGTAATGCAAGAATAAGCCATGTTGAAAATAATTACGAAATAAATTTTTAAAATCAAAAAAATATTCGTCTTGCTGATAACATGCACTTTAAATATATGCTTTACTTGTGTGACCAACTACACTCGTGATTAAAGGAAAACTTGGCACTAAATTAATAACACCATACGATGGCCTTTAAATTCAAGACATTTAATATATATTGCGTAATGGGGGGTCCATAAATAATGTCACGATAATTACCACTCTTTCAGCTCCCTCCAAACCATCATGCCAGCACTGAATCATTCCCTAAACGGCTATCTGCATCATGTCATGACATCAATTCCTGACTAGATTCACCCACCTCACCAACCACATTATTTATGGACGATCCCTCCTGTTTGCTGCCCATGTATTTATAGCTTCCTCCACCTTCACATTTAAATACATTTTTTCCTCTTCAAATTACTTGAGTAATTAATCGAAATGGAAACCGCAAACTTTTGACACTTCCCGTAAATTTTCACAATTTTCGTCTTACAAAAGCTTGATGACAGGTTTCCCTTTGAATTTTATACAGGAATAAATTCCAAGCTGATGACAGGAGGTTACAGGGAAATAAGAATGGGTATATTTCCGTCACAGTATTTATGGATGACTCCTAAAATAATTGCAAGGGTATATATGTAGGTACACAGATTTTTAGATTAAATGTATGTTCTTTAATTGGACCTTTATGCGATTTTTGTAAATTTCATTTTCTGCTTTAACATGCTACATATTTTATTAATTATCAGCCTTTACTTTACAACGTAAACCGTGAACGAAACCGGAACCGAGACCGTGATCAGGACCGTCAGTTTGATTATGTACACTGTTGTGAGCACTTGATATTTTCGAGTCGTCAGAGGTCGAGGTCAAAGCCGGACCGGTAACTGACGGATCCTTTAAACATCTTGTCCAAATGGGTGAAAAACATTCTTGTATAGTTTCCACCAACCTACAACATAGGACAATTTATTTATTTAGCTTATCAATTATACCACTTACTCATACCCACAATTTTTATTAGTAAAGGACTGTTCACAAATGGTGTCATGGAAAAATCCACATTTTTGTGCACCATACGACCACCCTGTCACCAGCTCAATCATCGTCACTTAAATGGCTACCTAGTAGACCTACGGATGCCCCTACAGATGACGTCATTTGTGTGCGATCCCTTAACAGTTTTATCAGTAATTTAAAAATTTAGCAACGCACCTGCACATCTTTTCCTCCGTGCTCCAAGAATGCGTCACAGAATTGACAAGGGGCTCCATGCAATCTTTAAATCCACTCAGCGTTGTATTCCCCGCCGCATCCGATGAGACACATTTCCACAAAGCAAGATCTTGACAATGAAATGAAATTATTTTATATCTCCCGCCAAAAAAAATACAATAAATTACCTAAGTAATAACTCATGGAGCAAAAAATCACCTGAAATTATTTTGTAGTGCAGTTCCCGGACTTCTGTTCGATCGACGTCTTCTTCTAGGCTCACAATTTCCAAGCCCGCAGTGACCCCAGCACTCGCACAGCTCCCTTCTTGTATCAGCTGGTTCGGAATGACAGATACACAGGCGAAACAAAATATTCCTGTCCAAATGTTTCGAATGCAAAGGGAGCGGTAGGTGGTGGGCATTTTTTTGTTTTAGTCTTGACTAATTATTTTCTGCATGGATTTTTAAGGTCAGCTCACGTTCTTTCGTACAACATGTGGACTAAAATTTACTTTGTAATTTTATTTCCTACTCAAAACAAATTTAAAGTTTCACGAATGTTTAGTGCACTATTCACATTTCCTACTTAAAGGAGGATCTACGGATACAATAAATAAACTAGTGCACAATTTTGAATTAAAACTTTGAGAAAAAATTTAATGCAGTCGTAAATATTTCGAGTCCCATCTGGTCCACTTTCAGTTCATTTACACACATAAAGAAAAATTCGAAAAAAAAACAAATTCAATTCAAATCAGTGTTGATTCTCCAAAATACATGTAAAGGATCGTTCACAAATGACGCCATCGGAAGTGTCACTGACAATCAGTCTGCACTTGACTTGTAAAACTGTGTCCTCGTTTTATTGATCAAAAAAGTAAATGTGACTAGTTTCCATGTCTCACGTAGAGTAAATTATAGTCAATTTTGTTCCACTGATTTAACATCCGTCTGCCACATCACCAATGCGACATATTCATCAGCATTAATACAATTTACAATAAAATCTAACATCCGATATTTCAATATTCATAACATCTCTATACAATACAACAGAATCTGCAAAATGCGTATCGGCTGTGAAGAGCCAAAATTACCCATATCCATTTTTAGCTAAAACCAATTTCCACTATCTACAAAAATATTCAAATATGTCTTGGGAGCATTTAAGTAGACTAGTTTGCACTTTTCAAAAAATGCGTAAATAGAACGTTTGAGACTTTTTAAAAATATCTAAATAGAACATTTTGCACCTTTTCAAAAACATTAAATTAGAACATTTTGCACTTTTACAAAAAATAAGTAAATAGAATATTTTCCACTTTTCAAACAAATGGAATTAAAACATTTTGCACCTTTTCAGAAACTTGTAAATAGAACATTTTGCACTTTTTAAAAACTCCTAATTAACATTTGACGCATGTTTCTCATTTTGTTTCTATGACATAGCTCATTTTAATTCTAGTTTAAATTGGATGTGGGTCATTTTGGTTCTTTACAGACGATTTGCCCTTCTGTCATTGCACAATACGGAATGTGGTTTTGTAAATCGTTTTTATCAATCATGATTAGATCCATAATAATTGAGTGAACTCACTAATCAAGTATCTATACGATTTCATTTAAGTAATAAATATGCTAAACATCATTTAACAGTTCCACATCTGCTATAAATTATACTACTTAACATTTTTTTAAATTCAAAAAAGTTACCTATTTTGTTTTTTATTTTTTATTTGAATTATTTTTTATATTAACTTAAAAAAAAGCAATTATACACATTTTTTGTTATATGTTAACGATAGACTGCTTTTTGGCTTCATTAGGGGTTGTCCACAAATAGCGGCATCAAAAAATCCACATTTTTATTATCCTATAATTTTACCGTGCGGAAGGCTTAACCATAGCGGAGATATACGTTATAAAAGCTAGGAAGTGAAACATAACCTTTAAACGTCGGCAAAGATTCACATTTGAATATCTCCATTTTCTCCTAAAAGCAACTGACAATTTTCATCATGCACTAAAAGAAAATTTGGCTAGCTCCACTTTTTAAAAAATAACAAAACAAAAGGCTGTGAATTTGTATAAAGTTGGAAACGTGTAATTAAGTGTGTTGTTAGGGATCGTCCGTAAATGATGTCATCGGTAGGGTGCGTGGGTTTAGACGGATAATGATGAAGATTGTATAATACTTATGGGGGAGTGGGTGTGAAAAACAGTTTAAGAAATGTATACGAGATATATTTGAATTTGTTTTTAGTTTTGTTAGACATAATTATTTAAATACGAAAGCAGACACGTACACACAGGAAAATCTTTTGCTTTAGATTCCATTTTTTATTCGCTTCTATATTTTTTTAATCTCCCGCATGTTTTCTATAGTTTTTATTAATTTTTTTTGTAAACTGCTGGAAATAAACTTCACCAGCGAATTACAGCATTACACACTTTTTCTTATTCCTCAAGATGTTTCGGGTGGAAGTGCGTTGCTGTTTAAGTTTTGGACAAGTTTTAATCTGCACCTCAACGTCTTGGATGTGATCGTCATTCGTTGTGTTGCCAGAAATTACATTCAAAGTCTGATCTTGGAAATCAGTTGTTGTCCTCGATCTGCAAGTAGCACAAATATTTTTATTATTAAGCATTTGGTCACAATTCATAAAAATATTGCAAGTGGATTGTGTCAGTGCTGAAGATTACGAAATTGAAGCTTCGTCCTGCTCTTCAACCCCTGCAATGTATTCAGTGGAATTTAAGTTGAAGAAAGTGTCAAGTGCAGCCTTAAAGTGTCAGCAAATCAAAAAACAAATAAATTAGAACTTTAAATTAAATAAAAACAATCAAGTTGGTGCATCAATAAACACGTGAAACTTCGTTCGAACCTTCGTGTTCCAGTTGGACGCTTCTAAATGGCTCCGCCCAATTTCTGCATCAACTAATGTCAACGTCATGAAGTTCGCAATTAAATCGTTTCGGTCGTCAAGAATTTTTCTGCACCGTGTGTGCCATTCCAATGTCATCATTGTTTCAGGATGATTTTTCCCGAGCACTTCCACTCGACGCGGCAAAAGATCTTGCCACACTTCCGCAGCCTTGTCCAATTCTTTCATTTTGTAATGCACGACACCTATGTTATACATTGTGCTCAGTGTATCTGGATGATTAGGCCCTAAAACTTGAATGCAAAGTTTAAAAGTTTTGTTGTGTAATGCCAAAGCCTCCACGAACTTCCCTTGTTTCTCCATGACAACCGCTAAGTTATTAGCAGTAGTCATTGTGATTGGATGCTCCGGGCCAAAGACTCTTCCGCGCACTTCGACGTCCAACAGCGGCAACGCTTTGTCAAGTTCCTGCGTCTTAATATATGAAACAGCCAAGGAGTTCTTTGTTCTTAGTGTGTCTGGGTGCTCGTAGCCCAATTCAGTTTCTTGTGTTTCTAACAACTCCAAATAAAGCTGCGCCGCTTCTTCATGTTTCCCTTGGTCACAAAGTAGACTTGCGTAATGTCGTTTAATTGCGAATATGTCCAGGTGGAGGGGTCCAAACACTCGAGTGGCATCTGAAATGTTTTGCAGCATCATCGCGGATGCCTCTTCAAACTTCCCTTGTTCTCTCAGCACAACCGCTATATTTCCTTTTGTTCTTATGATGTTCTTAGAGTCCAGATTTAGATTTTTTTCTCCTTCTGCCAACACTTCTGTCCAAAGCTTTAATGCCTCTTCAGTCTTCCCTTGATCAGCCAAAAGACCTGCGTAGCTGCTTTTAGTTATCAGAAAGGCTTTGCTTGCAGTGTCTTGATTATTTCGAAAGTCTTGAAGAACGTCGCTGAATTTTGCAGCTGCTTCATCGTACTTCCCCAGGCGAGTAAGTGCAGTTGCAATGGAGCATTTAGTTTCAAGTGTGACTCGATGGAGTGGACTAAGGTCACGTGTCTGATCCTCCAGAAGTTCTGTTAATATTTCAATTGAGTTCTGATGAAACCCTCTATTTTTGTACGCAAAAGCCAGATTCCATTTCAGTCGAATTTTGTCGTAAATCTCACTCTTAACTTCTGCTGTAGGCGTTGCTGTGAGAACGTTTTTGTATAGTTCAATTGATTTGGCAAAATCGTTCGTACTCTTTAAGACTTCAGCAACTTCCGCAGTCAAATCTCGAAATTCCTTCACGTCCAGAATTTGTGACACGTGATTTGTGGTGAGAACTAAATTTTCCAAAATTTCACTTCCACGTGGAAGTTTCCGTGTATCTAACGCTTTAATGTAATTGACCGACTCAGCGGATAATTTAAGGAGCACCTCAGTCTCGTTCAAAAACGTGTGTTCGTTAAAAATTGAATGTGGCTTCTGTTTCTCGTTGGTTTTCAAGTTCTCAATCGTCGAGTCTTGAATCATTCTGTGGATAGAGAAACTGTGTGAGTCAGAGTCAGCAGATCTCACAGTTGAGATTAAAGAGAAATCCTCCAGAATTTCCAACGCATTTTCAATGGATTTTTGAGGGAAGTCTTTTTGAGAAAGAGCATAAAGAAAATCCTGTGGGATTCTTGTTGGGGACAAATGGGCCATGAAGCAAAGGATTTTTATTGCTAACGCACCATCTTGCAATTTTACTATTTTCTCTAGCGATATATTCCATAAAATCAACATGGTGAGGCTCGTCTGCGTAGGTCTCATGTTTGCATCCAACGGCTTCTGCGCAAAGACTATCCTGCTCCCGTTTTCGTATTCGTCAATAAGATTCTGAATTCCATACTTTTTGTTTCGTTTAATTTGCTGCAGAATGACTGCCACCGCTGCCTGCAGTGCGATGGGCAGACGACCGAACAAATTCCCAAGTTGAGTTGCCAGTTCATTATTCTCTGGTGTTTTTTCAAGTCGAAGTCTTTGAATCACAAAGATGACGACTTCTCTTTCGGTCCACAAATCCAACTGAATAACATTTTGAAGATTCCAGTTTCGGTTTCGTGACGTCACAATGACTGTCGGCTCAACAAAGAAAGGAGACATAGATTTTGGAAAAAGGCATCTTATTCCATTTAAGTTCAGGTCCTGGTCGTCTTCGAAAGCTTCTGCGTTGTCGAAAACCAGGAGAACCACGTGACCATGTTGAAGCAGTTTCTCGAAGATTTGATCTCGAATTAATTCAAATTCCTTTTGTTTCCCGTCAATTTCCGTTGCGATTCCCAATTTATTTGCAAGCTGGAAAAATTGGCTATTTGCGGAGGAATTGTCTTCGGCATCGATCCAGATCACATGGTCGTACTCATGCGCATGGAGTTGGATGTACATGCGCACGGTTTCAGTTTTACCGATGCCGCCGGTGGCAGCCACAACTGAAAATGGCGCCTGCGTCAGGACTGTTATTTGGTCTTTCTTAACAACCTTGTGAAGGTCCTCAAGAAATGTTTCCCGCCCAGTGAAAGTTTGAATTGGCTTCTCAACTTTAAATATGATATTTTTTGGCGAGGACGAATCCCGAGGCTAAGGAAAAATTTCAGTGTTTTGATGCACGATATCGATGGTGAAGTAATAAATTGGTTTCCTTTTCTTTTTTTTTTTAAAAAGCAAGACGGTGTGTCCTTCCATTTTTAGCTCCAAACAACGAGCATAACCACATACGGAAGACGCGTAAGACGTATTTTAAGGTTTCGTTGAGATAATACATCAATGACGTCACCCAAATTAGGGATTGTCAATAAATAATTTCATGGAAATATTCCTATTTCAAGGATCTTAAGCCCAGTTCTATTATCAATATTTTTTATGCAAGAAAGAGTTAAAGAGGTTTTGTTTCGCTCAAAACGATTAAAATTTCGTGTCACTAACTTCTGACTCTGTGTTTAGTTTTTGATTTCTTGGCAAAACGGGATGGTTCTACAAATTAAAATTTTTGAAAATTTTCTAAAAAATGCAAATGTCCGCCTGGAATTCTGAAACTACTTGCAACAACGCTTCATCAGGTACAGTACCTGTGGAACAGCATTGAGTTAAAAAAACTAAATCGATCACCATTTAATTATTATTTGTTGTTCGTGTGAAATTTGCTTTGATGGACTTATCACGATTTGCCAAAAGACTCTTTCTATACTTTTAAATGTTCTGTATATATGAGGGTTGGTTGTAGGACGCTGTCTTCCTAGACCTTTTCTCCGGTACATCGTCCCGGACGTTTTCCTTCGGATGTACCCCTTTTCCTCCCACCTGAAACTTTTTTCCCACCTCGGTACTGCAGGTCTTTTTCTCACAGCGTCAAACACAAGCCATTAGAATAACTTACAAGGGAACCACGCCAAGTGGTACACCCAGATTTTAAAATTACCCATTCCATAAAATCAGGCTACTTTTAAATAGTACAGAACCAAAGTAACTCGACTGCATTTTGCGATGTTTTGTCACAGTGGCCCGCCAAAGTTTAAAAAAAATCAAATTTTAATACTTTGCTGCCCTGTAGCTTCTACAGTTCTTATCCGATTTTGATAAAATTTTGGTTTTTGTGATCCTTAGGCTTTATACTAAAAAGTAATTTCAGGATTTTAAAAAGTTCAAAAATTTTTATTTTTTTGAAAAAATAGTGTTGAAAAATTGGGCCTCAAGTATACTCATTTCTTGGATTTTTTTTAAAAAAATGAAAATTTTCGAATTTTTCAAAATCCTGAAATTGCTTTTTATTACAAAGCTTAGGGATCCTAAAAAACGAAATTTTATCAAAATCGGACAAGAAATGTAAAAGTACAAGGGTCGCAAAATATTAAAATTTGAATTTTTTTAAACTTTGGCGGGCCACTGTGACAAAACAACGCAAAATGCAGTCGAGTTACTTTGGTTCTGTACTATTTAAATGTAGCCTGATTTTATTGAATGGGTGATTTTAAAATCTGGGTGTACCACTTGGAGTGGTTTCCTTGTTAGTGTTCCTTTCCTGAAAATGTATACAAGCTGTTTTTAGGTTAGGAATCTCTACAAATACATAATTACATTTTCTGGAAAGGGACACTAGTTTATTTCAGTAATGTGACTTTAATACTGACAAGGAAACCACGCCAATTGATAGACCGAGATTTTAAAATCACACATTTTAAAAAATCTTGCAACTTTTAAATAGTACAGAATCAAAGTAACTCGACTACATTTTGTCTTGTTTGGTCACAGTGGCCCGCCAAAGTTTAAAAAAAAATCAAATTTTAATATTTTGTCACCCTAAGGATATATTTCTATATATCCTTAAGGTTTAGTATGTTCCGCTTTTTTTATAGAAAATATCTTGACACTGGTAAATACCGGTAAATAACAAAATAATAAGTGGCAAATACAAGTAAATACGTTCCTGTAGGCCAAAACTCTGTAACACAGCTGCTAATTCAATTCTAGAAACAACCAACATGCCGTAATTTGTAATTTCAGGGAATAAAATATGTCTGCCATGCTAAAATATGGTTTGAAAAAATCAAAGCAAACACTTATGCCGCTTTCAAAATCTTAAAACAGTCCTAAAATTTTTATTCTCAGGACACCGAAAAATAATTATTCAAAAATTGAATTTAGGTATGACAAGTCCTGGAAACTTTTTAAATTTTAACTAATCTGGATTCAAAAAGACCTGGACTTGTCGAGAATTTTGAAGGCCTATTTTAATGCATAAAATGGCATTATTTTATGTAGACTAAAAACCAAAAAATCCAAATCCTTTAGACTTGAGTCACTTAATAATTGCATCGGCATAGGATGTCGACTTACAGCAGTTAGGAAAATGCCTAATCAACCATTTATTATGAAATAGCAGTCTAAAGCTATTAATCACTTTGTAACAGCATATTATTCCAATGTGCTACACAAAATTAGTTTGCCATTTATTGGAGTAGTTACATTTTGCACCTTAAAGTGGTTATTATCGCATTGCGCACTAAAGTAGAGTTGAGCAGGAGCAGAGTAAGTAGAGTAGTTTGCACTTTTCTAGGTTAGAAAATACATTTTGGATTCTTTTGTGCCGTCATTTATAGACGACCCCCGATTTGGGTGACGTAATTTATGTGTCATCTCAATAAAACCACTCTACACGTCTTACGCGTCTTCCCTGTGTGGTTGTGCCCTTTGTTTGGAGCTAAAAATGGAAGCACACCACTTTTCTTTTAAGAAAAAAATGGAAGGAAACCAATTTGATACTCCACCCTCGATATGCTGCATTTGATGTTACAAAATTTACTAAATAGTGAACTAGTTGATGCTATTTCTGAAATTAAATCCTAAATCAGCTGATAAATGTTTGCGCTCCATGAAAAAGTAATTTGCTCACCTGAGATGCCACTACAAGGCTTACGTTACGCGCAGTAAAATTTCCAGCTACGTTTAATCCTGTGATATTGTGGTTGCCTTCCATTTCTTGAATCAAGACTGAATATTGTGATGGTTTTTAACTAGATGAGAGGTCAGGAGGTCAGCAGGTGCTGCCAAAGGTACATAAAACGGGATTCACTTCAATCCTACGATTAGAAGACAAACGAAACTTAGAAAAATATGCAACTTTGTATTTCATCACTTACGTTTTAACGATAGCGACAGCAGCTTCTTTACTTTAGACTCCCAATAAGCTCAAGCTTCGTGTTTTCGCTGTGTAAAATATTAACACAATAATTTAATGTGCTACAATCAATTTCGACCGGAAGCTGCAAACAATGAATTAAAATTGGGACGTTGCCTTGAGAAAACTACGGTCACAATAAAAAAAGGAGGTAAATTTTGGGTTAATTTAATTCTTGGTTGGAATTAAAAATCTTGCAAATGTGAATTTAAATTTTACCTGCAGAGCTACAGAACTTGTGAGTAATTAATCAAATGGAAATTACAATGGTAGAGGTACATAAAATTTGACATTAACTAGGCACTGATCTATATTATTGCGAAATCAGAAATAATTGAAATAATAAAAGCGAATACTTCGTTATGGTGAACTGAATGAGAAATGGGAACCGAAATGAGCAATCAAAGCCAAACGGTTCTGTTATCTCACCTGACGACTGATATCAGGTGAATAGCGCGATAAGCTAAAGTCCAGTTTAAAGTATTGCGCAATATGAGCATCTGCCTGGATGAGCACCTAATGCATGACACGTTGTGCTAAATGAGTCATTAGGAATTAGAGGTATGGAATATGAAATATTTGTATAGTTGATATCATTAAAAGTTGTAGTTTGGATGGCTGGCGGAATTTCGTTTATTATTTAAAGTAATTAAGTAATCTGATTTTTGACCCATTGATCTTACACTTAACACATCATTTACGGACGATCCCTAGTTAAAAACTAATAACAAACTCACCTACTCATCCCTAATATGCATTTTCCATCATTTTTACCTAAGGTCTGTTCATAAATAATATTTACTTACATTTAAGTCCCCCCCTCTACCCTCACACACCTCTTCCTTTATATCTCCAATGAATTTCTTTTAAATTCTTGTCATTTCTGTTTACAAAACAGATTAACCAGGCCATTTTTTTATTTCAGTATTTTATGCAGAGCTCCATTCTACACAACAACAGCGAAGGTGGTTTATGAATAGCCCCAAAGTAAAAAATAGTATTACTATAGGTAAAAAATAGTAAAAATGTTGTTGAGGTAATTTATGTTCAGGTTGGCGTAATAAAATTTCTACGGTCCACTCACATATTACATTAGAATAAAACTAACTCAAATTTAAAGCACCAATAATAATAATGCAAGACAGCATTAGTTAGTTATTGAGGATTATTTATACATTTCACGGGAAAGACAGATGCTTCAAATTCTGTGGAGCACTTTAAGGAAATCAATTCAATGCAGGCGTAAATATTCCCAGTCCCGTCTTTTCCACTTTCAGTTCCTCTGCTTATACAGAAAAAAACGAAAAAAAACAAACACCCTCCCACCCTTCCAACCATAATTGTTATGGACGATCTCTTCTGTTTGCTGCCCATTTATTTAAAGCTCCCTCCACCTCCAAATCTAAACACATTGTTTTCCTCTTCAAATTACTTGAGTAATAAATCGAAATAGAAACCGCAAAACTTTTGACACTTCGCTTCAATTTTCTCAATTTTGTTCTTAAAAAAGTTTGACTTTTGTTTTTTTTTCTTGCGTTCACCATTCACTGTTCACCTCTCGATCTCAATCTCGAAGCCGCATGGGAGACATAGGCATAGCATCAGCTTGTATTGTTGGTCTATGTCTATGGCAAGTGAAATGTGGAAGATGTGAGGGACGGTCCATAAATAATGTCTCTCTAATTATTACGAACCCACTCCCTTATCGTCACATTTAACATTGCAAATGCGGCTATTCTTAACATTAAATGTCAGTAATACCTTGATGCCAACTGAGGACGTCATTTATGGATGGTCCCTAGCGTAGATTCTGTAGAATGAAAACACGTTCTGAGTAGGCTACTTATCGTAAGATACATAATTGCATATTGCCACCTTGTTTGTCGCTGTTCATACGTACGTGAGCTGTTCACAAGTTCTGCACTTCTCATAGACCGTTAGCCGTTAATTCAATTTACTTTTAATTGAATAATCGCTACACACATAGGTACTTCAATAAGAAACAGGCAAATGAATAATACAAAATTACTTAACAGAAATAACCTCTAAACGCCGTAGGATTTCAATTATTAAAATATACCAAGCCATTATATGTAAATAGGTTGATCAGTTTCTGTTTTTTGTAGTTTTCCAGTCACAATCAGTTTTATTTCCCACCTTCAATTTTCGCCTAATTTCTGCAGATGAAAATGAAACAGAGCGATATTTATCAGGCAATTAGCCGGCTGGCTACCTCCAGCCCGATTCTTGTAAGCAGTCTTTTAAAAAGTAGAGAAGCGGTCCACAAATGACGTCATCAATACAGCATAAAACGTCTTAAGCTATAAAACTGAAAACATAGCAACTGAAGAAGTAGAATTGCCCATCCCCATTTCTCAATTTCTCACTTAAACATCTTGATCCAAAAGAAGAAAAATAAGAAATTTTAAAATGTAACAATAAGTACAAGAATTATTGCTCACACATTCAGTGTCAAGGTCCTGGGTATCCAAAATCCAAATATCCAGTACGCTTTTACATTAGATACCAATTTTACAGTCATGTCGTATGTGTCGTTAGTATCACATCTAAATCTAATCTAATGCACACCTACCGGTAATATTGTAATAGTACGCCCTGCATAGTAATTATTACAAATGGATCTCTTAGACTCGCGTAATATTGGAGACCCGCGTACTTTCATTTAATAGTGTGTGGTGAATAGGCCCACGTATTAATCAAACAGAGACATCATTCTACATATTGCGTAATATTGCTGGTAATAGAGCTTTTGATTTGATACTTTACTATAATTCTTTGGTGAGCTAGATGTTAACTGCAATGTTGGTTGTGTAATAAAGTGCGAAGGTAAATGAACCAGGGCTTTCTTAAAAAATGTAAATGGAACATTTTACACTTTTCAAAAATTATGTAAAAGAAACATTTTGCACTTTACAAAAATATCCAAATAAATGTTTTTTACATTTGAAAAAGATGGAAATAAAACATTTTCCACTTTTCTCAAAACATTTAAATGGAACATTCTACAGTTTTTAAAAATATGTTACAAAAAATATTTTGACCTTTTAAAAACATGAAATTAAAAAAAATTTCACTTTTCTAAAATATGTAAATAGAAAATTTTGTACTTTTCTGAATCAAGTAAATAGAACATTTTGCACGTTTCAAAAATATGCAAATAAATTTTTTTGTAGGTGCATTTCAAAAAGATGGAAATAAAACATATCCCACTTTTCTCAAAACTTAAAAATAGAACATGTTGTACTTTTCTGAATCAAGTTAATGGAAGATTTTGCACTTTTATAAAACATGTACCTAGATACAAAATGTTGCTAACATCTGATACTTCATAAATCATAACGTCTCTGTACAATAAAACAGTATCTACAATATGGTCTGTAAAGAACCAAAATGATTGTTAAGGTGTTTTTGTATAGGAACACGAGTAAACCTGGTGGGATAGTGCTGATACGGGCCGATGGCTACAAATTAACTCAGTGGTATTAAGCAAAGGGTGAAGTATGCGATGAGATAAGATGACATGAAGGTGGAACTTTCAGTGTAACTGGGCAATATGATACTTTAAAGTTAGCAACGGCTTTAAGACCTATATGCAAGTAAAAAGCTCTATAATTCCCGCGTCCAGGAAGTACATAGGATTACATTTTATTCTCCTAATTCTCTCTGAGTAAAATTTGTATAACAATATAAATTTAAAATATAATGAAGGTTGTTTTAGTAATTGGGCAATGATTACATAGTTGATCATGGTCAAATAATATAATTAATCCAACATCACAAGTACATTTCACACTAAATTATTCCCTGATTTCTTAATTACAATATGCTTAATTCATACTAGAAGAATAAAAAGAATTAATATTGAGTGCATTTGATGAATGACATCGTCTGCAGGGAATGTTGATGTTGGTGAGATGTATGCAAGCTCTTTATAAATTTGATCTCGCAAATATATGAGAATCTAAATACTCCAACATGAACAAAAACATTACATGTCATTGAAATGAGTTCTCAGATTTCATGCATCAACTTTTTTTATTTATAGTGCAACACAAAGCTTAAAATACATAAATACTATTGGAAACGCCGTCATCACAGATGGGTGACATTAATTACTAAATTATTTATAAACAACCAAGTTGAAACATACATGACTAACACAATACATTGCTGCAAAAAAGTATATATGTGTGTGTGTGTGTGTATGTATGTTTTAATAATGATCTATATCCATTTTTAGCGAAACACAATATCAACTATCTACACAAATGTTGTGTTTATTGTTTAGTGCATAAATACTATGAATCCTTAAATATGAAGTACTATTGATTTAAGTTATAGTTTGATTCATGCATTATGCAGATTTGGACTGGAAATCAGGCTGAAGCTATAACTAAATATTCCATATAGTGTTTTTAATATGCAATTTAAATAAAATTCAGGAATTAACCAACAGAAGGCTAACCAATGACTCGAGAACAAACTGACATATTGTAAGGACGAGTGGCTTGTCCACCTTATACATGTCCATTACGGTGAATCGTACAGTTGGCATTGCTCTCTAGTAGATACCGTGACGATTGTCTCTACGCATGCGCCCAGTTTGTCCGTCCCAGTTAATAGGTATTTGTGATTTCCAGGTCTTCACAAGGGCGTCGGAACGAGAGTGAAACTCCCCAAGCGCACTGAAAAGAGCCAAAAGCCATGCAAACGTATTGAATCCCGTAAATCCTAAAAATAAAGCCCAAGTACCGCCAAATCCTAATGCGCCGTAGGCAGAGTAAACTGCTATGAAAACAATGAAAACTTTGTTGTACGCAAAAGCAAAGCTAAAAGTTTGATTTCCCCAGTTTGTTAAAATTTGTGCGTTCCGGTAGACTAGAACTGTCTCTTTTGGGTCATGTAAAGTTGGAACGGTCCATTTCGAAGTTTGGCAGCTGTTGAATGAAAAAAAGCATCTAAAAAGCAGCGAAAATATTCGTTTACCAGTAATATATAATTTAACATTAGGATCGTCCATAAATGATGTCTTAAATATGGTTTGTAAGTCTACTTACTTTAACTCTGCAAGAACAAATAGCAATTGAAATAGAGGTTGGCTCCCACTGCAAATGAGCATGAGGCTTGTTGCCGTTAAATTAAATGCAATTAAACCTTGAAACAGTGTAGATAGAGACAAGAGAAATATTTTGACTGGGGCACCAAGTCCCCAAACGTTCTCGTCACACAAAGAAAACAGCGTTTCGGGAGATCTCGGATTTACCAATACAAACAAAACAATAAACAATGCATTAAGATTCAAGCCATAGAAACAAGTTTGCAAAAGTTTTTCCAAAAGCCAAATTATTAGAGGCCGCTTATTTGCAGTAGATTCCATTTTGAAAATATATTTTTCTGTAAAAGGTGCTCATGTTATAATTAAATATTTCTATATAACTTTTAGTTATTTGAAATTTGGATTTATTTGTAATGTGAATGGATCTTACAGTAGTAATTATTATCAACGCTGTAAAATAACTTTTGTTTTTACCTTCAGTGATTTCGATCAGGTTCATACTGCTGTTGACCAACGCGGAAATTTCACGTTGCTTCCAGTAAATTAAAATATAATTGCACGGTAGGACAGTGTACACTGTGGTGACAAAGGTCATGTAGATCTTACAAGGTCTATCGTCTAGTGTATTTTCCGATTAGAGTACTTGAATATAGCGCCAAAGAAGAAATGCGTAGTAGATTAAGGAAACAAGCATGTTGAGGTGCCATAAAAAGATGCGCTTCGCACTTCTTACAAATTCTGGTCGCTTTTTACCAATGTTTCATTGGTAGGGGTGAGAGCACAAAACCGCGCATATCTGATGCACCTTGACACATACAAAATACATGTATACAAAATACATATAATTTTTCGATGAAAACGGATGTTGTTTGCCTTTTTGAGAATTCCAACTGACATTCAGACGTAAGCAGAAAGCTTTGGTATTAAATGAGGTCGAGGTATACGTTTTATCAATGTACAAGCGCAAGAATTTTTAAATTGATTTAAGTTCCAGTAATGTTTAAAATATAATTAGGGTGGTCAACCTTCTTAATTGAATAAAAATCTAAATTATGCCCCAAGTTGTTTTGATATATTCTCAATTTTAACCAATATTTTTTCAATTATATATTTAGTTTGAAAATTTTGAAATCATAATTCTATAATGCTAAGTTGAATAGGTATTACGGGACTACAATTAAAACCTTTAAAAGCCAGGTCCTTTACTTCAGGTAGTTTTTAATATATAAAGATTTATTTACAAAGCCTAGAAATCATGCATTCTAAAATACTCTAAGATTATTACTGTATTGGTTTTAGGGTAGCTTTAACTGCTTATTCAATATAGTTAACGTGAATTAACTTTAAAAAAAATTCCATCTTATTAATTCAAGAGTTTTTTTGTTTTGGATTGTATTTTTAAATACGGGCATTTAAGTTAATTATTGGTGGCTTAAACCTTGCTATTATTGGGTTTAAATTTATCATAGCATCGACAAAATTTAATTTAAAAATCGAAATCGTTTCATTTTAAATACTATAATATCATTAGTGTGGGACATTTCTAATAGTACTTAGAAGTTGACGTCGATAGGTGATATTAGGGTAGGCCTATTCAAAATTCCCTGGGAATTTAGGAACTTTGGGAGGGATAGGGAACTATGGGAATTTTAGGAATTTTGAAAATAGGGATTTTTTAAAAAAATCCTTGTGTATGAAGTACTAAGAATTTTCAATATTTCAGGAATTTTCAAACAAGGAATTTTGGAAACTTTGGGAATTTTGAATGTTCCGGGAATTTTCAGCAGGGAATTTTGAGAATTTTCAATATTCTGGGATTTTTCAAACAGGAAACTTTGAGAACTTTGGGAATTTTCAATTTTCCTGGCATTTTAAAACAGGAAATTTTTAAAACTTTGGGAATTTTTAATATTCGGTTGATTTTCTAACAGGGAAAGTTTGAATTATTAAATGAAAATTTCCAAAATTCCTAAAATTTCCAAAATTCCTGAAATTCCCAAAATTCCTTAGCGACCTTTTGGAATTTGAGGGAATTTTGAAAACTCGGAATTTAAGTGGGAATTTTGCCAAAATTCCCTTCTCTTGGGAACTTTGAGTCAGGAGGGAATGAAACGCAGGGAATTTGGAGTTAGCCATCTCTAATTCAGCATACATACGCCACTGGGTGGTTCAATAAATTAAAACCCAATCTCGTTTGGGGCTTCTAAGTGACAGCTACTCACTGTAGAGACCTAGCAAATAGGACTATTTTACTGTAGAGGATGAAACACAAAAGTTTGGTTTCGAAACATTGTAAAGTAAAACAAATTGTAAATTTAAAAAACTCTAAAGCCGCCAGATTTTTCTTAGGCCCACTACGAAAGGGCATCCTTAAATTTGCAAATTTAGCGTCAAAAACAATTTAGCCTAATCTATTCACGCAAACATAATTAGATATCAATTACTAAATAAGAAAATCGTTATCATCAATTATCATGGTAGTTTGCATTAATTATCTTCACCTAATTTCACTAAATGTATTTGTCAAACAAAAATAAAATCACCAAAATGATTTGAAATTATTTAGAATTATTATTATATCGTTAATTTTCTTTTGTCGTTTGACTTGTAATTATTACACCATAGCCCTAATTAAATCAATAATTTGATTATATAAGTTGACTGACCTATATTTAATAGGTTTATACAATTTAATTAAATAACCATATTTGTATTAAAGTATTAAATCACATTCCTTATAGCTTGCGCACTTAGCAAATAGTAAAACACACTCAGGCTTAAATTATACAAATATTATAATTATGTACCACAGTTACCTTCAGTTACCACAGAAGCTTCTTATTTAAGTATACATTCAGGTCCGTTCTCAACATTAGCTAGGCCTAGAAACTGAAGCTATTCGTTCAGAACGCAAAATTCACAAACAATTCCATTAAAACGTTTTACGTTTTATGTCATTAAATTATTTTATTTTATTTTTTAAAATCTGTAACAAATTTTGATACGAGCCTAATATTAAATAAACCTCACTCGCATTAGTCAAAACCTGTTTACTGGTTACAACAAAACACACGCCTATTTATCCCACTCGTACCGGCGCTATCATCTTACAAAGCCTACTTGTGCAGGAGAGAGAAGGTAAATATTTATTTACAACTGGCGCAACAACTACGCTTGCCACAAGGACACAGTAAGAACAACATACATTTATCAGAGAAAGAAAATGGTTTTAAAAGAATGCAAGAATATTTTTCCATATTACAATTTGTAAAAAATAGCTATTAGATAAATTCATATTATATAGATGATTATGGGCAATACGACACGAGCCTCGAATGGTAGCAATCACTATTTCGTGTATTATTGTAGAAGGAAGCCGCATATCTTTCCGAAATGACTCGAAAAAAGCTGGAATTGTACCTCGAGCTCCCACAAGCAAACCTATGACTTCAAGTTTCTTAAGTTGATATTTTTCAAGAAAGTAAGAAATACATGGAACGTAATGAGCTTGCTTTTCAACATTAACCTCATCAGCTTGACCCGAATGTTGCTCCATACGTATAGTAGGATCTAAAATATACCCCGACTTTGACTCCGTACGCCAGCATATTATATCCACACGCTTAGAGGCCCCATCAGTTACTTCCTCAAACACATTCCAATCCAATGTCCTCAGATGCTTGGCAATGATTGATCTTACTTCATGGTGTCTTGTATTTCGCAGTAAGCTTCCAACGTGGCACTTCCCCAGAACATGAGCAAGGGTTTCTTTCTCTTTACAGTGTCTGCAAAGGGATGATTCTAGAGAACGACCTGGAATTGCTTTAACGGGATATACATTAGCACTCATTTTTAGTACATTCAACCACTCTGAAGATGTTAATCCGCATTTGTTAATGATAATTTTATTTCCATATGGACAATCTTTATACATTTCAACCCCTTGTCCACGGAGAGAAAATGTACACCACTTTTCGTATTCTTTTTTCCTCAAAAAATCACGCAAAATCTTTGCAGGTTTTGTTTTTGGAGAATATTCAATTTGAACTTGAATTGTCTCTTCATCCAACTCCAATGCTTCAATACAGCTTTTCATTTCCAATTTCAGATCTTTAACGAATGGAATATACGGATCAGTAGAACTTAGCAAAACAACACAAATATTGTAATGTTGTATGACTGCTTCCCACGTAGATCGCATTACTTGTAGGCCCCTGTGCTTTGTTGAGCAGTACAGTAGAGCATTATTATTCATTATTAGTCCTAGTGATACTTGATAAAAACATGATTATTAGTAAGCCTGCAGAATATAATTATTCATAAAAACGATTTACGATTATTATTTTTATTTTCTAATTATATAATAATTTATATTAATGTAATAATACCATACCCCTAATTATGTTTATTGAGAACTGGAGTACTTACATTGTAATGATAATTATCAACATTAATAACAAATTAAAGCTTCGAAAGAGGTTATTATAAAATTATTTAAATTATTTGTAAAAGCATTAGGTTAGGTAATGCTCATAATACCATTTTTTCATACTTTTAATACCCTAAAGATAACTTAGGAGAATAAATATATACATTAATCAGAAATTATTACAAACACGTAGTAAAAAAATATTTACGGTAAACGAAAAGTCTATGATTTGAAACATTTTTACAATTCATAGAGTCAGAATTGGTTTAAAGAAAGTGGCGCCCACACAAAAGGTTTATTGTAAATTGTAATTGTAAAACACATCTAAAAAATAGCCAAATATTTTTATGAATTTATTAAACCGTAAACTACAAAATTAAGGAAATGGAGACAGCACACTGCAAACTAATACTTGTATTTTGTTTGTGTCAAGAGGATTTAGTTTTGCGAAATTCCTATGCACCCACCCATACCAATGGAACTGTATTAGCGAGCGACCAGAATTAGTGAAAAGCGCTAAGCGGCTATTTATGTGGCACCTCAACATATTTGTTTATTTAGTCTACTACGCATTTCTTCTTTGGCGATACATCTTGGAAATCACAAATTACGATTAACCAGGATGAAAACATTAAGCGCATGCGTAGAAACAATCGCCATGCCATCTACTGAAGAGCAATGCCGGCTGTGCGATTTACTGTATTGGACATGTACTATGTAGACAAGCCCCTTGTCCTTACAATTTGTAAGTTTATTCTCGAGTCATTAGTAAGCCTTCTGCTCGTCAATCCTTAAGCTGTATGTATCGTTAGATGAAGCATTAAAGACCAATAATTGTGTTGGTTAATAATTTTTTTATAGTATTAGAATGTAATTTAAAATTATCAAATAAAAATAAATAATAAAAGCTAGTATTTGTAATCGAATAACAGTTTCTTGGACACAAGACTGCGAAAGCAATTATTTGAATTTAAATATGTAGGCAGAACTACATTACAATAGTATTTACCCTGGTTGCAGTGACAGATCAAGGACACCTAAAAGGCAAGGACGTCAATGTGCACCTAAAAATGACCGCCGGCCATGACAATTCTAACCAAGGAGAGTAAAAAACAAAATCCTAAGATGTTAGCGATCTGTGGTGGTATTTTAAACATTTGAAGATTATACGTTACTTTAACTCAAAAGCTGGAAAGAATTTGATAGGTACAAATAGGTAGCAAATTATATATCGTCGGCGAAGAGACATTAACATTTTACTATAATAATTTTAGCTGTTGACTGGATTTAGGTCCCGACACATATCATAAATAATAAGGCATCTTCTAAAATACATATGAAATTTTTAAACATTTTGTATTGTTAAGAAGAAATCGCAATTGTAGTGTTAATCCACAGATTCCTAATAGGTAATTGATTAGTCAGTTGTTAAGTACGGTCCTATATGATTGTATGAGTGTGTAAATGAGTGAGGGATTCTGTCGTTAGGACTCGTAGCTTAATCGTTTGTAGTGTAGTGTAGGGTTTTATTGTATACTCGCTCTAGCTGTAAGAGGTACAGTTAGTGTTGGTGACAGAATATCAACTGACTCTATGCTACTATTCACGTATGTAGCACAGCTTGGTTGATGGTCAATGTTATCATTACATTGTTTACATTCTTATCCTATAATGCAACATCCGCATTCACGCTTCTACATTTATGGCGTATGTATACACAACGTCATAACATACCGCCCTCTCCCTCAAAGGAGCTTGTATATTACTATATAGTAAGTAACTAGTAAGTAGTAAATTATTACAAAGACATGCCTATTATAAGACGTGGCAGTAAAACAGCAGAGTTTGCTCGATTTGTCATCCATTATCCTAGTGTACAATTTAACAGTGATTTGGACGACTGCATACAATCCATACATAATTTTCATTTGAAGTTCATCTTTTCCTCTCTACATACTTTTGGATTCTGTGTCAACTTCTAATTTCAATTCTGAAGTGAATTTTTGGAGTTAAAAGGTAACTAAGGTATCAAAAAATTCCTTATTAAATACTCTATGTGATACTTATATTAATTCAGTGATCGTTATTAAAGTGTTACAGTTAATTGAGTTAATTATATGTTTTTTACTACAATTAAGTTCTAAAAATATCTACTGTTTGTGTTTTCATATTTTGTTGGTTTTAGGCCGCGTTTCCAGTAACGATGGGTCCCTATAGAAGTTTGACATCCGAAACAGAGTACTCCCGGGTATCTTGGACTCACCCGGGTCTCCCTGGATTTTCCGCGGAGTTTTTGAGTGACACATAGGTAAGTGTAATATATCATTTAAAAGCTAGTTTTAAGTACATTAAACTTAATTAGGAACTTCAATTAACTAATTACAATTAAAATTAATTATAATTAAAATATTTTTATAAGTACAAAAAAATACAAAAAAAAAATTCAAAAACGTGTGACTAATAAAAATTTGTTGTGGTGAGTTTTGTTTGCCTCTTTCAGCTCAGCAAGTCCGAAAACATCCATACATGAGTAAAAACAACATAATAAAAATTACATAGATTCAAAATTAACAATTTATGATTATATAGTAAATGTGTATGTACGAATATAAAATACGTTGACAAACTAATTCGGACTTTTTTTCTTAATCCCTACGCATATAACGATTCAGGTGAGTGTGATGCCTGGCCCCTCAGAAGGGTTTTACGTTTGTCAGGCCACACTTGAAAAACTTAAAGACTATAGGGTAACCAAAAAATCCTAATGGGTACTTATCTTAAATGCTCTTAGAGCCTTAGCTAGGTATATTTTAAATTAAAATGACGTTTTATTTCTGAACAATTTTATACTTAGGTGGGTAATAGCTCGTCCCGAGTTATTGCCAAGTAACGTATATAGTTAGTTATAATAACGAAACGTATATAGTTTAGGAGGTCACCCTTATGGGGTGTCAAATGTGGATATAACAAAATTCTATAAGTATTTTTAAATTAATGACCTAGTTGTCAGGTATATTTAAAATAATGACAATTTCGTAGTTTTTCAATTTTTTTTCATAAAACAACTGTAGCTATGGGCCACGCTCTTAACTACCTAATAAATTTAAAGTCAACAGTCTAATTGAGTCTTATATTGCAAATTCGTTACTAATTTTCTGTGGGCACACTATCCCTTGTCCTGCTAATGTTTTCCCCGTTACTGGCTAGTTGTAAAATTATTGGAAGAGAATTCTCACAGCGTTGGGTTCCGAGTTCGAGTTCCCTCCCTGGCTATTCGGTTTAAGCGGGGTGTATAGGTGTAGTTCTGCTATCTAACACGGTAGTTCTCTGACGGAAGGAATGCAAAGGAGATCTTAATTAGGCTGAAACTAAAACTTTTATTTTAATACTATATTTTTTTTTCCTAATTCTGTTAACCGAGTCACAAATAAATTTTATTTTTGAGATTTACGTAAATTGTCCTTGCTTAAAATATTTCTATCATTCATAATATCTATTAAATTATGATTTCTAGAGCTTTTAGGCCTTCCAGGTTTACGTTTTAAAAAATTTGGATTCAATGTAGGTGAAGTATCTAATTCTTGACTTTGCGGTGGTGTAGACATTGAAGTAGATTCCCGTGTGAGTTGTGGTGGGCGAGAGTTGTAGTGGAAAGGCCTTGTAGGTATAGGAGATGGAGGAGCAAGAGTAGGGGGTTTCGGTTCCTAGGACGAGGACGGGCCTGATTTTGCCAGTGTGTGGGGTGGTCCACTCACGGTAGCCTCCTCATTGGTAGTATTAGGTCTGTCCTCACATTCATCAGTCTCCAGTACTTGCTGTGTTCGTCTCCTTGGTGATATAATTTCTCCTCGCCGTATATAGTAAGGTCGAAGGCGCTCCACATTCACGTTAAATTGAATCAGCTTTTGCTTTCTACGTCCTTCTAGTTTGTAGAGATTATTTCTAAGAAATTCAATAATTAGGTAAGAACCTGAAAATACATATAATAATTTTTTAGAAATGCCTTTCTTTTTATGAGCATTTTTCATCAGGACTAAATCTCCAACTTCTAATTTAGTTTCTCGTCTGCTGATATTAAATCGCCTGGCCCACTCGGTTTGGGCATTCTCAATCGCCAATCTTGCCATCTCTCTTGCATCGCGGCTTCGCTCATGTGGGTCTATTGTTGTCTCCTCCTCAAGGTTTGGTAGTTCCGTGTCAATAGGTAGTGTCGGCTCCCGTCCAAATAAACAGAAAAACGGAGTTATGTCGGTTGTTGAGTGAATAGAGGTGTTTAGGGAAAATGTTAGGAAAGGTAACGCTAGGTCCCAATTTTTTCTCCTCTTATTTATGTAACATCTGATCATTTCCATAAGTACATCGTGGGTTGACTCGATGGCTCCGTTTGATCTCGGTGAGTATGAGCTGGAAGTGATGTGGGTTGTGCCTAGTAGTTGATTTTACTCCATTATTGTTTCATTTAGGAACGATTTCCCATTATCAGACTGAATGATTTTAGGTACGCCATATTTTGTCACTATCTCTTCAATTATGAATTTAGTAGTTGTTTTTGCATTACAATTTGGTACTGCTTTCGAGATTAAAAATTTGGTTAAGTAACATACTGCCGTGAGTATGTACTTGTTTTGATTAGTTGATCTTGAAATAGGTCCGGCGAAGTCAATCTGTATTTTCTCAAATGGTTGGGTGGGAATTTCAATAAATTGGAAAAGTCCAGCTGGTTTTATTCGTGGCACTTTGCACTTTTGACATAGCTCACAATTCTTTACATAATTAAATACATCAGTCCTTAATTTTGGCCAAAATGCACGTTGTCGAATTTTGTGTAGAGTTTTGCGAACGCCTAAATGGCCTCCTCTAGTTACTGCTGAGTGAAGCTCATGTAGGATTTTAGTCCGGCCTTCTTGTGGGATGACAACTAACGTCGGTGGTCCACTAGGTTCAGTATTTTTAAAGTACAAAATTCCATTAATTACTTCATATTTATCGAATTTATTAGGGTGACCTGATTCTAGTTTCTGCATTATGTTGCCAAGTAGTGGGTCCCTTAGTTGTTGGGTTCTAAAGTCTCGGTTTCCATTTCTGGTGTTAATTATATTTATTGTCCAAACTGACAAGTCCATGTCAGTGTTTCTTGCTCTTGACAGTAGGTCAGGTAGGAAGTTGAGCTTGCCTGCTAGGTGTTTAAAATTGATAATGTTGAAATCTTGAAAAACCATGGCTTGCTGAAAAAGCTTGGGACTCATTGGTGCCTTCTTAGAAGTGAGTAGTGATGGAATGGTTGAGTTATCGGTCTCTATAGAAATAGGTATTCCTTTTAAGAAGTGAGAAAGTCGCTTTAGAGCCCAGCATATGGCCTCCATTTCCAGGATGGGTACTTGATAATTTTTCATGGCGGGTGAAAGAGCTTTGCTTATGCAGGCAACTATTTTCTCCATTGGTCTTCCGTCCACGATGTGGGTTTGAAATAATGTAGCTCCCAGTCCTCCAGTCATAGTAAGACAAAACACAAGTGACCTGGCTGTTTTCGTTCACGACCGGCCTCCCGGTCGACAAAACCAAAAAATGTTAGGCTCTACCCAGGCTCACTCAATTTTCCTCTCGACTCATTTGGACTCATGCCATGAGCCTATATTGAAGACTCATGGGTTTTTCGTTTCCGTAGTGGGGTATTGAGTCTGACTCATTTAAAAGTGACCGTCTGGCTCATTTTGGACTCAGTACTGTCTTCCAAAAAAATATCTGAAATACATAAAAAGGAAATTCAAACCGGGGGATCGGGGATATGCACGTCGTATGTATATGCATTATGCATTGCAGGTCGCACCATTAGTTAGTGCACTGGCACTGATTGTAATAATTCTAATATTTAATTCTAATTTCTGTGTGCCTGTGTTAACACAACAAAATAATTGTACTCACTGAGTACTGCAAACTGCAACTGGTACTGGCACTGGCACTGGCTTTGGTGACGGTTACTGTACTGCTAATAATATTTAAATTGAAGCAGTGGCTTGTGACTTGTGGTGTGTAAGCAGCGTAAGGAGTGTCAGTGTCAAGTAGCAAATGGCAAATGGTGTTAAAACTTAAGCTGATGTGAACCGTGAGACCGTGACGATTAACTATAAAATAATTGTGTTATTTTAGGTAAATTATACCTACTAATTAAATGTCTGATCAGGATTAGATTTTTAACAATACTTTAGACAGTTCAGATATTTTTGACGTTTCTGCAATCACAGGGCTAGATTTAGATCTATCTAGCAGTTCAGATATTATACCTGGCGGGATTCGGGGGTTTGACTATATTGATAATGAAGCCGAATATTAATAGCAAAAAAAAGGATTTTATATTTTCATCTGAAGATAATAACAGTAGAAGTATGACTACAAGAAGTACGAAAAGCAGAAGTATTGGTCTGAAATTTCATGAAAGTGATGAAAGGAGCTCAATGTTTGGTGCTCGACGCAATTTAGTTAATAATGCAACAAACATGAGCATTATTGCCCACAACGGAAGTCAAGAATCCCTGTCGGTGTCTTTACAGGAAGCAAGCAAAATTAACGAAGTTAGTTCAGCCTTTTCTGACCCATCCACAACAACAAAAACCAGTATTTTGAAGCCTATCGAATTACGGACGTCCACTCCTACTTCTACCTCGAATAGTTTTTTGACTTCAGTATCAGTTGACAGATCTGCAACTTCAGCCACAGGTTCTGCTACCAAGTTGCAACACGAACCAAAACCAAAATTTTCAGCAAACATAAGTATTTTGTCAACAACTCAGATGACTCAGAGTCATACCAGTCCTACCTGAGAGCTGAAACTGAAAGTAATGAGAGGTTAAAACGAAGACGGGCACAGGGAGGCTTGAAGAAGCATTTGTCACAGAAAAAATTATTTCTGGACTGATTTAGTACTGTATATAGTTATAAATGTATCTGCACTACTTGTAAATATTTTTGAGTTATGAATTTTGTGTAATATATTTTATACTATAGTTATTTATATTTACAATTAATAAATGTATCTGCACTACTTGTAACTATTTTTGAGTTATGTATTTTGTGTAATATATTTTATACTATAATTATTTATATTTACAATTAATAAATGTATCTGCACTACTTGTAAATATTTTCGAGTTATGTATTTTGTGTAATATATTTTATAATATAATTATTTATATTTACAATTAATTTTATTTCATTAAAAGTCAAGATTTTTCTTATTTGCTTGACAATTCATTACATTTAAATGTTTTTTGTTATTCATATTATCTAATATAATTTAATTAATTGTACTAAATAAAAAAATAAAATAAATCAAAATGTTCAATTTGTAATTGATGATTCAGTTTTGGTGTTGATTCCGTTCACACTAGTAATAGTAATACTATTTTATTTTATTATACATTTTTTATAGGTAGGTAGTAGTAGGTACAAATTACTTTTAGTATCCGAGGGGTCGGCTCATTTGTGAGGGAAAGAGGTGGAAATTTTTCGTCGGACTCACTGTGAGGCCCATGGGCTCCTAAAGGACTTAAAAAACGAACGAACTCGAACGGCACTTTTTTCATCGGGCTCACTTAAGGCTCAAAATTTTTAGTTTTTTTAAAAATAAGTGACTACCGTTCACTATTTTTTTGACAAGCAAAAGTGACCGACTGTCTTACTATGCCTCCAGTTGAAGCATCCGTCCGTAGGGTAGTTGGTAGTTTTGGATCATGATGGGCCTGGATAGGTGCGGTGGTTAGAGCCATTTTCAGTTCTTCAAATGCCTCCTGGCATTCCGGTGTCCAGTTCCATGGCACGTCCTTGCATAAAAGGTGGGTGAGTGGCCTCGCGATAGCTGCTAAGTTTGGAATAAACGTAGAATAAAAATTAATACTTCGCATAAATGATTGAAGTGACTTTACTTTGGTTGGTGGTCGTATTTTACGAATTGGATCGACGAGCTCCGGACTTGGTCGTCGGCCGTTTTCATCTATCAGAAAACCTAAAATTTCGATTTCTTTGTAGCCTAGTTTGCACTTTAAAGGTTTAAGTCTTAAATTGTTATCGATTAATCTTTGATAGACTTTTTCCAATGAGCTAATGTTTGAGTCGACATCTTCACTAGGGGCTATAATGTCATCAAGATAATGTAGGACCTCGGTGTATTGTAGATTTCTGAGTAAATTCACCATCATTCTACTGAAAAATGAAGGAGCCCGCTGCAGACCAAAACTTAATTTTACGCTTTCGTAGAGACCATGGCGAGTGGAAAAAGCCGAAAGGGGAATACTTTCTTCGTCCAACAGTATCTGGTTGTAGCCTGACTGCAAGTCAAGGGCAGAAAAGATTTTTTTTCCTCGAAATCTATGTATTATGTCTTGAATTAGTGGTAAAGGAAAATTTTGCTTGCGTGTTTGAGCATTTAAATTTCTGAAATCGCAGACCAGACGGTATTGGCGTTTATTAGGGTCCGGACTCTTCTTATTGACCAAAAAGGACGGGCTGCTCCATTCGCTATTGGATTCTCTAATGGTTCCCTCTCGTAGTTGTTCTTCCACTTGTCTTGCGATCTCTAGATGTTGGCTTTCCGATTGTGGGTGAGGTCGGAGTTGGAAAGGTGTGTGGTCAGTTAATTTGATCTTATATTTCGCGTGTGGATACGCCCCTAACGGAGTACGGCTAAACATAAAAGCCTTTTGAAATTTTTTAACTGAGTTTTGATATTTGAGTAAATCTTCAGGGCTAAGTTTTGGGTCAAAAGCTACTCGGTCAATCTCCCGCTCCAGCTCCTCTCCTTCGTAAGTTGGAATGGTCGGCTGTGTTTGAGGTAGGGTTGAGATTGCGTTGATGACTCGTACAGTTGTGTCCGTATAGTTGGTTAGCTGAGCGGTAGAGATGACGGCTCTGGCTGGGATAGTTATTTGTTCTTCAGTTGGGTTGATAGCACGAACGAATCTTGTTTTGTTTGAAATTATAAAATCAGGGATGATCAGTTCCTTGAATTTCCGGTAGCCTAAAGAAATGGCTTCAAAAGTTAGGGTTTTGACTTCATGTCTGCCTTGCATGCAATAAATTGGTATCTCGACCATTTCATAGGGTTCCACTGTGGTTCTTTCTGTAGCGTGTACTCTGAGTGTTGCGGTGTTCTGCCCTCTCCTCTTGGTTTGGATGGCTCCGACTTCAGTTAGTTGTGCTCCAGTTGTAGTGGTGGGTTTGGGTTGTTGGTTTTGTTCCACGCGGTTAGTGCGCACTTGGCCCCGTGGTAGTTGTTGTTGGTTTTGGTTGTAATCGGAAGAAGTCGTCCGTCTCGTATTAACCTGCTGCATTTCGAACTGCTGCTGGGGTGAGGCGGGCGGCTTTATTCTGTTACTTGTCATTTTTAGTTTCCCAAAATAATCCGAACATAATTCAAAGTTTTTTCCATCTAAGATGACGCCATACTTAACTATGGAGTCTTCTTCTATTAGGAATTGATGGAATGCGTTCCTTATAACTATGTACTCATGGTTGATTGGGTGTCCATTTAATTCTAGTAGTATGTCAGTTTTTCCTACATGTTCTATAGTATTATTATTGTAGTCCTGTAAACTTACGTCGTTTGTTTTAATTATTGTTGCATTTAATTGTTTTGCAACTTCCTCATTCACTATAGAACACATAGCTCCTGAGTCAACAAAAATATTTACAGAAAATTTCTTGGCATTTCCTGTTATTGTTATTGCTTGAATATTTGGTAAGTTGTTATTGTTAGGGATAAATGGACCTTGCAAAGATGTTGAAGGTTGATTATCTGTTTCCTGTTGATCTTCAAGCAATGTAAACCTATTAGATGTTGTTATAACATTCTGATCTGGTGGCCTTACATTCGAGATGGAGCGATCTGGCCTAATCGCTCCTCGGCTTAGTTTAAATGGTTATTTTGCATTCCTTGGGATGACCCAACGTTGTTGGTACGCTGAGTATTTATTCCACTCCCGTTGTTTTGATTTCTCTGTGCATTTGGATGGATGTAGTTAGGAATAAAATTCTTACCCTTGTAGTTGGAATTGTTGTTGTTTCCGCTGTTTTGAGTTCGGTTTTGATTCACATTCTGATTTCGTTGGTTGACATTCATATTTTGTCTGTTGACATTTTGATTTTCTTGTTGGTTGAAATTTTGTGTTCCTTGTTGACTGTAATTTTGTCGATTGCGGTTTTGATTTTGAAAAATTTGTTGTTGATTGTTTGGGTTTTGTGGGCAACGTTTTGTTCCATGTCCTTGTTCGTTGCATATGTAGCAGCGAATGTTTTGCCAATCTATGGGTTGACGTTTCCGCTGATTGTTGTTTTGGTTTGTATTTTGGTTATGCTGACGTGATGGCGTGTGTGCTTTCATCTCGTTGATTTGCAATATCAGCGCGGCAACTGTCTGCTTTAGGGTTCCTATTTCATCCTCTCGTGTAACTGCTAAAATCGCCTCTCGTTTGATAGGCGTTGGCTCCGTAATGTCGTTATTGTCATACTGTAACAACAACTTCTGTAGGTCTGCCATAGTTGTGGGTTTCGTTTGCGTTCTTAGAAACATCTTTACATTTTCCCTCAAATTTTTAGAAATACTAGGTACAAGTATTTCGTCATCTAGCTTAGTCTCACCGCAGTGATGCATAAATCTAAAGAGAAACGCTGTGGCTGCCTCGTCAAGTTGTTGCTTTTGTGCCAAAATTTCATCTTATCCAAATGCGGCGTCTGTAGTTGTGGGGCATTCTAGCTTAAGTTTTTCTAACACAGTTGCTAATTTGTCTGTTGTATTAGTCAATGATGCATTATTAATGCCAAACCAATTTTTGATTATTGGTGTAGAAACTGCTCTCATAAAAAACTGCTTTGTTACTTTTTTCGATAATTTTAATTCTAACGCCCAATTTTTAAATTCAGTTGTAAATTTTTCAAATTCCTTCTCGTATATTGGCGGCTTACTGTATTCTGGCATTGGAAGATTTGGGGATTTATAGGTTGCCATTATGAATTTTGGTACTATAATTTCTCTAGCAGCTTTTTCAAGTGGGTAATCAAAAATTTAAAAATAGTTTTCCTCAAAATTAAAATATAGTTGGTCTAAAAGTTCTTGTCTAGCTTTTCTTTCTTTTGTTAATTTCTGTTCAGGTGATAAAAGTAATGGTTTCTCTGTCTGATTAAAACTATCTTTATATATACTAACTAGTTCTTTGGTGACCTCTGTAAGTTTTCCAACGCTTCTAAGAGTTGAATCAGAAAAAGAGTTATTACTTACAGTTTTGTTGCTAGTTTTGTCTGTACAAGGAAATCGGATAGTAGGAGTCAAATCTGATAGCAGGTCAGGGTTATTAAAAGACAGGCTCTGCAGTTGGTTAGAAAGATCTAGCTCCTCTCTGAGTGATATATTTGAATATTCGATTTGTGGTAGCTGTTTTTCTTATGTTGAGTCCTCGGACCCAGAGTAAAAACTTCTAGGTGGTGGTCGTACTTGATTGAAGTCCGGTTGAATAATAGACGTTTCCAGTACCTGGTCAGGAGATGATGATCCTGCAGTAGTAAGTGTAGTTTCGGCTCCGGTGGAGAATGTATCGTCTGCGTTGTCTTCTAAACGACTGTCCAGCTGTCGAATTGTTTGGTCCAGTTCCCTTCGAAGTCTTCGTTCTCTTCGGTGTTCAGGGTTAGTTGGTGTTTCAACAATCGGCAGATGGTGTTTGGACGCTGCGCTCTCCGGTGGTGTCTCCGCTACTTTGTGAGGAGGTAGTCTTAAGTGTGGGAATTCCGCAATGCACTCGGATCTTAACTTAAATTCCTCTTCTTTATACACTCCAAACTCGTAAAACTCGACTTTTACGTAATCAGGATGTGCACACGGTATAAGTACTACTGATCTGGGTGGGGTTTGGGTTGGTTTTGGTGGTTCACTTTTTGGTGGTTCGGGAAATGTTTGTGACTGTTTTTTGTTTTTGGGTGTTACTGTCTTTGTGGGTTGTTCACTTTGCCTATTTTTACGAAAAATGTTTTTCATACCGTGTTTCCACTAGTTGTTTGAAATTTGGTTTTCACTAGTAGCAATATGTTTAAAATCTAAATTCTAACTAATAACTAAATGTAGGGGTACGTTGAGACGCACCTCCGCCAGTGTTAAGTACGGTCCTATCTGATTGTATGAGTGTGTATATGAGTGAGGGATTCTGTTGTTAGGACTCGTAGCTTAATCGTTTGTAGTGTAGTGTAGGGTTTTATTGTATACTCGCTCTAGCTGTAGGAGGTACAGTTAGTGTTGGTGACAGAATATCAACTGACTCTATGCTACTATTCACGTATGTAGCACAGCTCGGTTGATGGTCAATGTTATCATTACATTGTTTACATTCTTATCCTATAATGCAACATCCGCATTCACGCTTCTACATTTATGGCGTATGTATACACAACGTCATAACACAGTTAAGTGGCAGTCATAATGCAAGACAAGGGCTATACTATGTGAGAGAGCTGACTCTATGCGAAAAACAAGTAAATGCAAACAAAGTGAATAAATGAAATAGGACGAGCTGAGAATTGTAAGATTTGAAGAGTACTTTTAATATACAAGTAAGACTAACAGACAGACTGTGGGACACCAATGATTAAATAACTGAATGTACTGAATGAATATACTGGAAATACCCGCGGTTTATACACTCGGGGTACACTCCTAAAGTACAGAAAGTTAAATTTAAATTAGAGACTTGCCAATTAAAAGAGCCTTGCTTATTATGAGATGATATACAGTAGAGCAGAGCGTATTAGTAAAAGGAAGTGAAATACAAATCTTGCATCTTTTTCAATGTACGCAAACATATGTACCTACTTTTGTTCTTGCTTTTATTGGACGTAGCGCCTTGCGTTGAATTTTATTTGGTTTTGAACTACACCTGCACGTCGTATGGGAGTAAGATCTCGATAGAAATGTAAAGTAAGAAGCATTCTTTGTAGAAATAAATTAATTCTACAAAGATTTCAATAATTTTGGCTTGATAGACACATTCTAGTGAGAATTACTTCAATTTCTTACTAGAAATCTAAGGTTTTTAAATGCAAGTAATCTCATAAGAATTGTAACGACTTTTCTTTAAAGAAATTTTATGTGCAGCCCGAAAGCGCTGTTCTCTTAAGAGCATCGCTTATAAGACCATCGTGTGATCATGCGCAAACTGCTTATCTTGACCAACAGTATGGGATCGTCCGTAAATAATGTCATCACTTAGGTGGGTAGGTCGTAAAAAACTCTTCATATAGCGCAATGTTAAAAAAGTTTTTATTCTATTGTTAGAGTGGGTGGGTTCAGTATAGAATCGCCATGTCATTTATGACATCATTTATAGACGTTCCCTATCACATCGTCACTCAGGCACCACTACATGTTGATATATTGCATATCCAAATGCAATGCATATTCCATATGCCATATACCATAGCTCGTTCTCAACCATTATTCCCGTCACCCCACACAGTTCCAGCCAATACGAGCCTCGTACGTTAAAATATATTATTAAGGGAAAATTTGAAACTCCAAAAGTGTGAGATTCAAAACTGAAGATTCCACTTCGGTCTGTTCATTTTGTTTTTATTTTTCCACTTAATTCATATTTTATAAGTTAAATATAATTAAGTGGAATAGTTATGACAGTCAGTTACTTGTAGTTGCAGTATTTAGTGTATGTTTCATTACGTTCTACAGTGTATCAACTGTTATTACTTCGTTACTGGCTCGTGTCACGTGTAATATAATTCATACTGAAAACTAACACTAGTCAAAGCTGGAGTTGCAGGTTCCAAACTCAAGTCCCTACAACGTGCAACGTGAGCTGGTGAGTTCTTTTCTTTTCTTTTATGTGTTGTTGGTTAGTTAACTTTGTGATTTGTTGGAGCAAGAATTTTGTTTTGTAAAAAGCTAGAGATTAATAGTTTATAGTCAACAGTATTCGCTATTTATAGATAAATACATTTTTTTGTTTCCGTTAGTTTCATTATGTAAGTAATTTAAAAAAAGGTAGATTATTAATTATTTCTGACTTTGGACTGTCACTGTTAACGAACTTTGTCTCAATTTATGTAATTGTTTTACTAGTATTTCTGTGATGTGATGTGCAACGGAAAAGGAACTCGTTTAAATCCTAAGATAAAAGTTTACAGTAATATTATTACTGATTAATTTCAGATTTAATGACCAAAATTGAGATTCGAGCCTTCTACATTGCTGACCTTGGAAAAGACGTTTTGGCAAGAGCTTTCGAAGACTCGTTTTCTGCTGCTAAAATCATTTTAATTTTGTGTAATTACCTACATTTATAGTGTGAAGTGTATATTTAATAAATAACAATTTTTTCGATAAATACTAGTGCAAACAATGGTTAATCAATAATTAGGGCCTACGAAATTATAAGTGATTTTAGTAGGACAATTAAATAAATTCTAATGAGAAAAGTATATTCATAATTGAAAAGTCTTTATAGTCCTGGGTAGTGATTCAATTCCAGTCTTAAGTACAACCTTTGACTTACAAGGAAAGGTCGCGACATGGGCGCCGAGTTTCAACTTAAGACTATATGCGTTAGATAGACCTATGGTAGTAAGCAATCGCACCACTAATCATTTTTGTCGCAGGTCACGTGTTTCGAGGTCAAAGGTCGTTTGCGAAAAAACGACCATAGGGGGGACCACGTGTTCAGTTTTAATTTGCATGTTAAATCCCATAAGAAAATTTAATTTTTTTATTTCGCGAAGAAATTCAAAAATAGCCATTAACGCTATAAAGAAGGAGAAAACAACTCCGTTGGGACTTTCGTCATTAAAAAAGTTTAGGGTCGTGCATAAATGACGTCATCAAAATATTTTTATTTTTGGACCCTAAAACGCCTCTTTCATTGTTTAAATGGCTATCTTCAACATAGGAAGCCAGCAACATCCAAGTAGACTCATTGGCACTACGAACGTCATTTATGGACGATCCCACTACCATTACAACTTTGATTTGTTTTTCTCAAATCATGTACAATATATTCCTTTAAATGGCATAGTTTTGACCTGATGACCTCGTTGGATTTTTACCAAGTGATGCAACCGTCACAGTAAAACCGCCATGCGAGAAGAATTCTCAAAAGATTGCAGATGCTGCTGCACTAGCTTTGCACGTATGTAAATTTCATGATTTTTAGATGCTGAGGTTTAGCCCATAAGCATCTATTGTAATAGTCATGTCCGTCTGTCTGTCTGTCTGTCTGTCCGTCTGTTGGCCGTACACTACAGGTCGCAGGTTAGAACCGATTTTCTTTAAAAAAATATTATACGACTACGAATGCGACTGGGCAGGTCTGTATTGTTTTTTAGTTGTAATTAGGCTAACCAGTTGTTCACAATAAATTGAATACTGGACCTATGTCATAAATTTTTAAAGTGAAGAGCTCAAAAACGGGTGAACCGAATAGCTGAGGCAACCAAACGAGGCGGCTGGCAAAGATAAAGCTGCCATTGTTTGCATGCAAAATGTATCCTTGCCAGCCTTCTCTTTCAGTTGTTGCTACAATACATACCTTTCACTTAACATAGGTCCCTAGGTACGTTTGCTGTACGCTTCTCGCTCTTAGCATTCCCTTCCGTGTTACGAAATTGAATGTTAAGGAGCGTTCACAAATGATGCCATCCCAATTGATGAATTTTCTGACCCACCCACCCACTCATTTCAACTGATGTTAAGCATAATGCAAACGGGGAATTTTTATATGCACGTACTTATTTAAATGATATCATTAGTTGCAGAAATAAGTTGTGGATGGTGACGGATCGCCTATAAACGACGTCCTTTAAGTATTATAGTTTTAAGTGCCCCCATTTTCAACTTTAAATTTTTGTTCTAACCTGTTTGAACTTTATGTAATGAACTTACCTACCTATATTAGTTATGGATATTGATGGATCGTCCATAATGACGTCCTCCAAATGTCATAGTTTTAATTACTACCATTTCCACCATTAAATTTTTTACCAGCCTATTTTAACATACATGTATTAAACTTACCTATATTAGCTATAGAAATTTTTTAATTGAGATCACACTAATTGTTTCTCTACAATTAGTAGTTGAATGGAGCAACTCTGAAATTTTTTCTTAAGCATTGTGAGGGATCGTCTGGTAATGAGGTCTTTCAAAAACATCATAATTTTAGGTAACTCTCCCCCATTCCCTTTTAATTATTTACCCGTTTTTAGATGCTAAGCACATAATGACGTCCTTTAGTGTTATAGATATTCAGGGATCGTCCATATTGACGTTGTTAAAATACCATAGTTTCTAGTATCCCAGTCCTAACTTTTAACTTGTTTCCATCATAATTTAACTACATGTCACGGACTTACCTATATGTGTTATAGATATTCAGGGATTGTCCATAATGACGTCATTCAAATATTATAGTTTTTGGGAGCCCTTATTTTTAACTTTAAAATATTTTCCAACTTTTTTTAACTGCTTGCCACGTACATTCGTATATAGCTTATTAATTGTAGGGGAGGCTCCATAAATGACATCATTTGTAAATCATGCAATTCTCAAAAATATTTTAGCGTTTTTTAACTACATTCCACGTGCTACTATATGGCTTAGTGATGGTAAGGAAGCCTCCATGAATGACGTCATTTGTGAATAGTGCAATTTATAAAAATATTTCAGCTATATTTAACTACATGCTACGCACATTCGTATATGTCCTATCGATTGTTGGGAAGCTCACATAAATTTTATATCATCTTTGAGCGTAAAATAAATTGTCTTGCGCCTGTGTTGAAGCTCAGCATCTACTTCGGGCCCGTCCACGGCCAACAAATCCGGCGCGCAATTTTTTTTAAATTCTTTTGCTATTTTCCAGACACTGTCTTTAGAGTTTTGTCAAATTCAAACATTTTCATTATTTTAAAATCCCAACCACAAAAATAGTTTATTAATTTCCCCAAATAAGTGCCAGAGCTCAAATAGGCGCCGAGTCTAGAACAAGTGCGTTGAGATTGCATCTCTTGTAAGCCCAGTATCACTATTATTCACTGAGTGAGACTCGAGGTTCTTCCACAATTTTCAGGTCTTGAGCCCTTTTTCTTCCCCTTATCCTGCTTTGAAAGCATACGGTATAAATTTTGAAGAACTAGTGTTAGCAAACTCTCATAAGTGGCCTGCTTTTCAGCTATTTTGAATATACACTGTATTTAAAGCTTCTAGAATGCCCTAGAATTATATATACTACGGCACTTGTTCTAAACTCGGCGCCTATTTGAGCTCTGGCGCTTATTTGGGGAAATTATTATTTTTAACCTATTTTTGTTGTTGGGATTTTAAAATAATGAAAATGTTTGAATTTGACAAAACTCTAAAGACAGTTTCTGGAAAATAGCAAAAGAATTTTAAAAATTCATGAAATTCACATACGTGCAAAGCTAGTGCAGCAGCATCTGCAATCTTTTGAGAATTCTTCTCGCATGGCGGTTTTACTGTGACGGTTGCATCACTTGGTAAAAATCCAACGAGGTCATCAGGTCAAAACTATGCCATTTAAAGGAATATATTGTACATGATTTGAGAAAAACAAATCAAAGTTGTAATGGTAGTGGGATCGTCCATAAATGACGTTCGTAGTGCCAATGAGTCTACTTGGATGTTGCTGGCTTCCTATGTTGAAGATAGCCATTTAAACAATGAAAGAGGCGTTTTAGGGTCCAAAAATAAAAATATTTTGATGACGTCATTTATGCACGACCCTAAACTTTTTTAATGACGAAAGTCCCAACGGAGTTGTTTTCTCCTTCTTTATAGCGTTAATGGCTATTTTTGAATTTCTTCGCGAAATAAAAAAATTAAATTTTCTTATGGGATTTAACATGCAAATTAAAACTGAACACGTGGTCCCCCCTATGGTCGTTTTTTCGCAAACGACCTTTGACCTCGAAACACGTGACCTGCGACAAAAATGATTAGTGGTGCGATTGCTTACTACCATAGGTCTATCTAACGCATATAGCCTTAAGTTGAAACTCGGCGCCCATGTCGCGACCTTTCCTTGTTAGTTGTAACTTAAGTCATCGACTAAGTCGTATTCAATAAATGCCTTATTCAATTCTAAACTTAAGTCACTGAAATAGACTTAAGTCAGCCGAAAACTTAAGTAACCTCAATAGGTTACTTAAGTCATTGAAATAACCTTTGACACCCCGTTTGTGACTGTAAATGCCTTTTTATGAAAATTTAAGTAAGAAAACTAATTCTTATAAATTTTTCTCTTTTAAATAGGCCATCAGTGATTAAAATCGGATAAAGTTGAATTTCAGTCAATATTTTCGACATACCTACTTATTAGCTGAAATATTTTTGTGTTGAAAAATAAAGCTATTTAGGAATTTTTGAAGTTAATTTTAAGTACAAAAGGCAATAAAATAAACTACTTCTATTTTTAAAGTAGGTACCCATGCAATAACGACACTACTGACTACAGTTACAGCTACAAATTAGTATTGGTACGATTTTCACGCAACGTTTGTTGAACTTTAAAGTTGAATGTGTACACTATTGACGAATTTTGATTCTGAATCATTAATATAATAGTAGAATCAAAATAAAGAACTAACTTTTCTTCTCACTAATTGTAATGACTGCACGAACACGATAGTCAATGCCAGTATTTAAGTATTAGTAACTACATAGTAAACAATAAGCTAGAAGTGCTACAACGCTACTCTAAAAGGTATCACTATCATCCACTATATATTATTATTATTATTACTAACTATAGTAAGAATTTAAAGAGTAAAGGTAAAATTAGCAGTGTGGACAATCCCTAAAAGTAAATACTAGTAAATATTTAGATTGAAAGCTTTACTGTCTCACTTTAAATACAAAGGAATAACTCTTAAATACTTTCAAGAATTAGAAAATTACTCTACTTTGTCCTTTTTTATCAGCGGGTGAATCACAAAAGTAATGGACCAGGTTAATTTGTTTAAGTAATCGAGTCACAAAATCATCAAAGCTTGCAGCTTAAATGTAGAAATAAATTTTTGATAGCAGTTGAAATATCGAAAGTACTTCAATCTTATGATTGTTCACTGATTAGCATATTGGCGGTGGTAAGTGCAATGCGATTGACTTTAATTCTACGTATATGCTTCAAAAGAAGAAACTCAATAAGAAGACACACGAAACTAACATTGAATGTTTGTTTAGTCTCACTTATTGTAGATCATCTTACTTTGCATTTATTATTGAGTGTTTACACTTTATCTTTAAATACGGGGCTGACACAGCGGTTAGAGTCAGTAGTACACACCTTCACCTACCTACCTATATAAGACCTATAAATGTCACTTACGTAGATCACACAGGTTTGTAAAATTAAATTTTACCAATTTTAATAGTTACTTACATTAGTAGTAAGAACGACGAATAAATAACTCAGAATCTAGCCCCTAATACCAATTTTAGGGCATTGTTTTGCTCGTTTTTGAAAAAATAAATAAAAAATTTCATAAAAAACTGGAGCGACGCGAGACGACATAGTAGACGGTGAGTCATGCTCCCCTCGTTCTCTCTGTTCCAGCTCCCGCTTTTACGTCGCCTTGTGTACTATCTACTGCATCAGCATAAGAATATGAATATGATGCAGCGTAACGCAGTTTGATATAGTAGGTATATAGGTACTTGTCAAATCTAAAAGAAAAAACAAGTACCTACAGCGAACAACTCCTCTTTAGCCCAAAATTAAAAGTAATAGGTCTTAAGCCTTAAGCGTTGACGTTGAAAGTTGTGAGCGTAATTTGAAGCTTGCTCATGACTTACGTTTTTGTCAGTGTCCAAAACGATATTTGGCTAAAAGTATTGATGATCTCATCGATATGGACAGAATTCTGTCACCAACATGTGACAGATCAGAGTCTGGCTCTCATTCTTTTTCATTCATTCATTCATTCATTCATTCATTGTACGGTATAGCCTTTCATCCATTTTTCAGGATATATCAGCACCGTGTATTACTGTACGGATGTATATATGATTCTTGAGCACCCCATGATGGGAGTGCTCATTGAATCTACAACCACTAATAATAATTATATTTTAAGAGGAAGGGTAAGTTGCGACTGTTACTGCAGACCACCTAGCGGCAGTAATTTTAGACTGCACTACTGCAGTATGCCGAAAATCATTTTTCAGACTCTATTACTATTGTCTAGGCGAAGATAGAGGAATAAAAACAAGTAGCTGGAGCGTGCCAGGCCCCCTCTAAATGTAATACGTTCAACTATCCAACCCACAATCTTTCCTTCAGTGGGACGCAGAGAATGAACAGTAGCTAGTTGCAGTGATAGGTATAGTAGAATGTATTGATGCGGAGTTGTAAGTAATAGGTCTTAAGCCTTAAGCGTTGACGTTGAAAGTTGTGAGCGTAATTTGAAGCTCGCTCATGACTTACGTTTTTGTCAGTGTCCAAAACGATATTTGGCTAAAAGTATTGATGATCTCATCGATATGGACAGAATTCTGTCACCAACATGTGACAGATCAGAGTCTGGCTCTTATTCTTTTTGTACCTTTTATAGTCTTGCATACTTATTAAGGCTGATCAAGACTGAATTGAAATAATACCAGTACAATTTGAAGCAAAATGGATTCTTGTAAGTACACACTTTTTTTAATCAAATTAATTCCGATTTTTTATAAATTGGTAATTGCGTAATATTTATAATTTAAAAGTCGGAAAAATGAAAATTAGAGGAAAGGAACGAGGTGATCGTAAAAATTGTAAGATACGTAAACAAATTAATTTTTAGGAATTTTGGTAATAGTGCTCGTAGTTGTAGTGCGTAATTATATGTGACAGAAATGGTATGGGCAAAAAGTAATTGGTAGTGCTGGTAATTGTAATAAGGTAGAATGTAGTTTAGGTTAGAGAGAGATTAATTACCTTTTATGTATGTATGTTGATATAACTATAATATTTTCACAGTGTGCAGAGGAGCTATCGACTGTTTGGACTGTCTTGAGGATTCAAGATACTTCGTTACGCTTTGAAATCTCACAAAATGGTGTATCTACAACTTGGAGAACTTTGACGTCAAATATTTGACAGCGTTGCAACCAAAGAATGAATCTTCCTGCCCCGCGAAGCAGTCCAACACCAACATTTTGACAGGTGATTTTTCATGAAATAATTACACTTTATGCATTTATATTTTAGGTTTGAGTTTGAGCATATATAAAGTTGCATGTAATAGTGTTGCGACAAACCACATAATTACATACATGCAAACACTTGTAATTTGTAGGAACTCTTAGTGCTGTGGCTGGAGTTGTGATTTTGGTCGGTGTTGGCTTTGGCTTTGGTTGCTGGATCCGAAACAGACGACTGGCTTCGCGTCTTAAGTCAGTCGAGCGGAGATCATCTTTACAAGATGCTCAAGTTGCATTCTGAAGGGGAGAAGAGCGAACAAGACTTTTGGACAGTGAGACTAAGCGAGATACATTGTCGAATGTATCTTTGAACGGAAGCATGAACGACGGAGATCGTGGAGCTGGTTCTGGCTCAGGTGTTGGATCTGGTGCGGGTGTCGGAGTCGGTTCTGGTTCTAGTGTCGGGGTCGGTTCTGGTTCTAGCGTTGGAGCCGGTGTCGGATCTGGTTCTGGTGTTAGAGCTGGTGCTGCTGTAAGTCAACGCTCGCCCATGAGTTCAGCTCCACAACAACAACAGCAGCAACAACAACAACAGCTAGCTCTCATACCTACCAGATCCAGACGCAGAACGAGGGAGGCTGAGGAACAAGAACAAATGTTGAAGCTTAGCCGTTGGCTCTCAACTGGCTTTTTAGTTTCAAAGAGCAAAGTCACTAAAACCGGAGGGACTAAAGTGACTGAAAAATATGAAATGACAGCTCTCTAGTCCCTCGTGACCAATGCCATAGATCTTGAGAAGTTTTTTTTATTATTTTAAGGTTTAAGAATTTTGCATTTTATTTTCCTCGGTCCATGGGTTTTTTAGAAACGAATTTTATAAGCAAAATTTTTAAAATTTTATTTGAAATTTAGAAATTAATTATTGATTTTGTAGCATGAAAAAAAGCAGACCCCAGATATTTTATTCTATAAGTGAAGTGAATTTTGCATATTAGTGTTACAATTACGTCGTATTTTTATTTAAAAGGATCTGACTCAATTTATTCCTATTTTATATTTTTGCATGCGTTAATGCCTCATAGGTTTACCATATTGTATTTAAATATTTAACGTCATAATTTTAAATATTAACAACCTCTGCGCTCAACTTATTTATACCGAAAAATATTTTTGTCTTGATTTTTGAATTTGAATGAAAACTTCCAGATCTGTTCAAAAGTGATTTAATAAAATGAAACTTTCTCTCTCTCTCTCATAGCACTTGCCAGTGGCGCACATATTACCTGTTTAAAGCATCATATTTAAAAGTTATACATCTCACACACTGTCAGTCAAGTAGCAGAGAACGAACCATGACCGATCTAGTACCGATGCGCCGTTCTCCCAAACACTCGAAGGCATGGGCTCCAGAATTGGAAATTGACGAAGGCAGCTCCAACGAACAGCTCCACACGGCTCCACACGGCTCCGATGCGCCTTGGTCCCTAGAAACGCTTGAGGCAGAAGGGGGTGGTAAAAAGTTTTCAACATTGACGAGTCAAGGTATATATTTTTGACGCGTACATTAGAATAGAGGTACCTAACTACCTTGTGCCATGTTATATACTATACTATATTACTATATATATAATAGTAATGGTACAGATAACAGAATATAGAATAATAGAATTATAGAATAGGAATATTTTTTCATATTATTTATTTTTTATTTATTTATGCTATGAACTATGAATACATAAAGTAGTGTTCATACCGAAATTTAAATAAAAAATGCTTAGCTGCCGTTGAAATTCTTGAATGCATGCTGTAAATAGTTTAAATTAAATATTTAATTTAATATTTCGTGAAAATTGCAAGTTGTGATACGCACCTAATAGCATAGCACCAGAAGCAAAAAGTACTGTTAATTGCCAACTGCAGCTTACATTCCTAAACTAAAAGGTGAGCAGAGGGTACTTTCAAACTTTTCACTGACAACTGACACTCAATCATTCAACAAGTCAACTGACGCAGCCCAACAACTAAACAAACTGTTGAAATAAGATTTCAATAAATCATAAAAATAAAAAAAATATCAAAAATTCCAGTATTAAAATTTATTTAATAAGTGTTTAGGTATTAAAAGTGCAAACTTTGAAATTAGGAAATAAAAAGACAAATTACAATCCGGTTTCTGCATCGTAAACTTGTGTTGCAACAAATAGTGCATTGCATGACTTGGTACTATGGATAACCAAGGAAAACCGCATTCACTATCATCTTCAGCATCACAACCAACAACTAAAACAACTATACTAAAATCAACGGCCACAGTTGAAGCAAGTTTGGTATTAGCCCAAATGAAATCATTTCACTCACGAAGAACAGGATTATCATCAAAATTGACAGCAACTGTAAACGATATTTATAAAAAAAGTGTTGTTAGTGACCACGAAAATATTAACAAAGCAAGTGAAATTATTAATGGCATGATGAGAGACACGTCCGTACCAAATTCACTAACTTTAGACTTAGTTGACGATGATGATGATATAGGTTCACTTAATTGATCTCTATAATTTTATATATGCAATTTATCGAGCTTAGAAAATCTTTCAGTGGATGATATAAATGCTAGTGTCATCGCTCATGACGGTAGCGAAGAAAGTTATGTGCCAACTTTTAGTGAGTCTCAGTTACATAATGATCTAGAATCAACGTCTACGTCCGTGTTTCCTGTAATACCAAAAAGTAATACTTGTCAAGCTAAAACAACTGCTAAAAGTATAACTTCTAATAATATTTCAACAGTTGCAAAACCTGTTCCACTGGCACCAGTAACAGTAACAAGTCACAACATTGCATCGTTACCATGCATCGAGATTTCAACTCAAGATCACTTCGAAGTGCCAACTCAAGACGGAAGTCAAATTGAAAATGTTGAGGGCAAATCTAGAGAAATTAATGATCTAGATAATAGCATGGAAATTAGCTTTGATGCATCTAGGGGTCAAGGTCCTATTTGCTCATCTACACTAGATTTGGGGTCAGTTTTAGAATCCGAAACCACTAAATTGTGTATGAACACTGAGAACAGACAATCCTTTACCAAAAACAATGAACAAAATAAGAATACATTAATTTCAAGTTTGAATTTACCTTTAAATAACCACGGCAACGGTACTGTTACAGCTGAACAAACGGCTACTGTGAACAATGCTCTTAAACAGCTTGAAACTTCGTGTGTGAATTCAAATAAGAAAGATAATAATTCCGTTGATTTAGACCTCTCAGAGATGGCCCGTGCCAATGGCCGTTTTGTTTATGATTTCAATTTATTATTTTTTAAGTAATTAAAAAAATAAATTACATAGATAATAAAAGAATAATAATAATATTGTTCAAATATAATAATTAAATATTGTTGCATACGCATTATTAAAATCTTCAGCATACCCCAATATTTAATTTAATTATTATTTTTTAGTTGAGTTGTAACACTAAATTCCATTACACGTTGGCCACATGCTTTATACTTATAACCTATACAGTAAAGCATTAGCATACAGCATTAGTATAAAATATATGTTTATATATACGGCATACGGTAGGTAGGTAGGTACTACTTAAGGTACTTAGGTACTCCACGGTAGTCCACAGTACTCCACAGCGTACAGCGTACAGTGGACGAAAAAAGATGCTCCTATAGTTGGGGGTCGGCCCAGAAAGCAGGCGGAGTGGAAATTTCATAGTCGAAGGCATGGGCTCCACTCGGCTCCACACAGCTCCAAAACTCGAGGAGTCCGTTTTATTTTTCTTGGAGGGCTCATATGCGCCTTTTTTTCGTCGAAAAAAAGACCGATCAAAAAGACGAGAACGACGGCATTTCGTTCTCGATTGGCTTACAATGATCTCACATTTGAAAACCTTGATACAAAAAATTCAACGACGCCTTATTTAATTATTACAAAGTTTTTGCATCTCTATCGTACATTCATAAAATAGTTGCATTTTAATTCTATATTACTCATGACGACAGATAAGGAAAGTCCAAAATTTGCTCAGAGAGTAAGAAGGGAGCATATCGGACAGTGTAGAGAGAAGTCTGTCAAATACTACTCACTGCCGCTTATATCCTTATTATAAACCGCTAATTGTCTAGCACTTTTTTTAGCAAATTTTGCGATTAACAACGGCACTTTGCACGACATATGAACTGTGGGCTTGTTCGATGGCGAACCCAAATTCGTGTATAAGCGGAAATATGAGACTCCAGGTCGTAAAGCTGTTGTCGTAAATTCTGTGAAGGTAAATTGATGCAAAACCCTAAATAGTAGAATTGTAGTAGCTTTTAAAATCTGGATTATGCAATAGATGACTAATGGAAATAAAAACAATTCCGCCAGTGGACTTAACACAAAAACCAACAACTTCTATAAAAATAATAAATGAGATTTAATAACTTTAAAAAGATGAAGGTAAAATTTGGTGTATAGTTTATAATAGAAGTGTTAAAAGATACAGATACAGCAGATCAGTTTGTAAGTCTGATCTGCAAGACGGTTTGATTGAGTCTGGAGATTTTGTGTTGAGTTAGTCTGATGAGATTGAGAAAGACGGCATGGTCAGACCGCATGGTAAAATCCGAAGCTTCTAGAAATATATATATGTAATTGTAATACAAATATAGAAGCAATAAGAACTGACATGAGTTCAAGGATGAAGCCGACTGGTCGGAAAGTAGGAAATGTGAAGAATGCAAGAATTAACATAATTAAAATATTGATAAGGGACCGAGCCAGATAGTGGGATAAGTTTAACATAGAATGTACGGAATAAGGAAAGTTATGACTAAATTACTATTACTTTAGGCATAACTTACAGATATGTGACATCTTGATAGATGTCAACGAGGAGGTAATTTCACACTAAAATTAACATTGAAATCACATTAAATATGAATAACTAATGCTGGCATTTTAACTCACAAATTGTGAAGTTTAAAGAACTTTTAGATTTGAGTATAATTATCGAATACTTCGGTTCAGTACCAAACAGGGCTATTTTAAAAAATTTTGGGATAATTTTTAGGTTTGAATTTTTTAAATTTTTCTAAAATTTATAATTAGAGTCTTTTACCATACCTAGCTCCAAAATTTGCAAAATTTTGTAAGTCTTGCGCAATGATTTTATTACTAGCTATGCATTAGTATAACTAGCAGCGCTACTTAAGGCTGCTTAGGAAGAAAATAGCCTAACTGCTAATTTTCATATTCTTCATACTGCTAATTTTACACTAATTTAGACTAACTTTTAAAATAACAATTCACAGCAGTAAAAGTAAACACGATTACTTTACTAACACGCTAAAAATGTTTTAAATTTGCAGAAAATAAGAAATAGAAAATTAGCAGCTTGGTGATGGCACCTGAGCAGTAATGTGCGACAGTTCGCGGACTCTCCTTGCATAAAACTTAAAATGCTTACTATAGATTGAAGCACGCGAATGAACGTGGAATGTACATTCTCACGAGTCTGCTCTCCGCTTCCTTATGCATAAGAGCGAGAGAATAAGCAAGCTCGAATAATATGTTTAAATATATTTAAAATTAGTTTTTAGACCTCAGAAATATGAAGCCTGTGAAGAACCAAAATTACTCATATTCAATTTTAGCTAACAACAATATGAGTGTCGGACGGAGGAATTGTTTTTAGGCAGCTATTTGTTCCCGTACACAAACCACTATTTAAATTTTATTGATGGCTTTCTTTGGCAAAGTAAAATGCTGTGTTTACATGTTTTAAAAAAGTACAAAATGTTCTATTTACTAGATTTAAAGAAGTAAAAATTGCTTTATTTACGCATTGGGAAAATTTAAAAGTGTTTTATCTCTGTGTTTTTAAAAATTAAAAAATTTTATTTGCATGTTTTTGAAAAGTGAACATAATCTATTCGCATATTTTCAAATAATGCAATAGGTTGCATTTACGTTTTTTGAAAATTCAAGCAGCGGAGGGGCTGGCTGCGCTGGCCACATTAACAGACCCTGAACAATATAACCAAAATATCAAAGTATCTGACAAAAAAATCTGAGTCGTCAACTTATCGATGTAAAGTTAGGGCAAAGGCTAAGAAGAACACTACTCGAGCTAATTCAAACCACGACCACATACGAGTGACAAAGGATAGCATTGGCTCAAGTGATGAACTGCTCAGTGTGGATGTTCGACATTTTTAAAATAATAAGCAAAATCAGTACTGATTGTATTGATTTTGAAAAATATTTAAAGATACAAATTTGCTGCTGGTGCTACACCAAATATATCGTCAGTAAAGAAACAAAATAACCTGCATTCATGTTAAGCTAAAAACAATATCAACTACTTACAAAAAATATTTAAATACATCTTCAGAGCATTTACAGTGTGTCCCGATAGAATAAGGACACGTGTTTTTCGTGGTTTACTCCCCCCCACAAGAGGCAACTAGGACGAGATAATTATTTTAAAACGTTAACTAGTTGGTATGTATATGTAAACTTTAGTTGACCTCCAGGGGTCACGTAGTTCTCATGAAATTAATTAAAAGCTGAAAATGGCTGTCCCGATAGAATAGGGACACTTCTTGGTTTTTTTCATTTACATCACTATAACCTCTGACCTAGTGAGCGCAAAAATTTCAAATTTGGCCTGGTCATCATGGATACACTACATATGACTAGAAACATTCACTTTCATCACAGGATTTGCGTAGCTCCAGCGGCACTGGAGAAAGCGAGCCCCGGCCGTTCAAATGTCTTTACTATAGGAATCAAATGGGAAAACGTGACTTGCTGCACTAAAACGTCCAGTATGTGCGTAATTCTCAACTGATTTCAATAAATAAACGCATGACACAAACCTCATGAAATTGCCTACAAAACAACATATCACTCGTGTATAGAGTCAACTGGAGTCACGCAGCGCACTTCCATGAACACGGATTCGCATTTTATGAATTAAATGCACACTGCTAGCAACCTGTAACCAGTGTAAACCCATGTTTATGAAAGTGCGCTGCGTGACCCCAGTTGACCCTATACACGAGTGATATGTTGTTTTGTAGGCAACTTCATGAGGTTTGTGTCCCGCGTTTATTTATTGAAATCGGTTGAGAATTACGCACATACTGGATGTTTTAGTGCAGCAAGTCACGTTTTCCCATTTGATTCCTATAGTAAAGATATTTGAACGGCCGGGGCTCGCTTTCCCCAGTGCCGCTGGAGCTACCCGAATCCTGTAATGAAAGTGAATGTTTCTAGTCATATGTAGTGTATCTATGAGCGACCAGGCCAAATTTGAAATTTTTGCGCTCACTAGGTCAGAGGTTATGGTGATGTGAATGAAAGAAACCAAGAAGTGTCCTTATTCTATCAGGACAGCCATTTTCAGCTAATAATTAATTTCATGAGAACTACGTGACCCCTGGAGGTCAACTAAAGTTTACATATACATACCAACTAGTTTACGTTCAAAAATAATTATCTCGTCCTAGTTGCCCCTTGTGGGGGGGAGTAAACCACGAAAACACGTGTCCCTATTCTATCGGGACACACTGTAAGTGAAACATTTTGGACATTTAAAAATTTGTAAATACAACATTTGGCACTTTTAAAAACATATAAATGTATATATAGAACAATTTACATTTCAAAACATGTATATAGAACATTTTAAACGTTTAAAAACTCGTAACTACCATTCTTCGCATATTTATCATTTTGGTTGTATGATATAGCTCATAAGAATTCTAGCTTAAGATGGATATGGGTCATTTTGGTTCTTAACAGACAATATTTACTTTGCATAGCTAGCTTTCTGCTTAATAATTTTAGCATGCAACAGCTATGGAAATTGGAATTTTGATCTTTAATTACATTTAAAAAAATTCTTGTGTAGAATATAACTTACAAAATTATTTATTTCCTTACTGGTTGTTGCTTTCCTTAACTTACGTTGAAGGAAGTGTCACGTGTTGTTGGAAAGGGGGTTAACGCAAGCGCGTCGACCCTGAGTTATAGTGAATTAGTTGTTAACTCTACCTTATATCCAGTAGCTCGATTCTCGGTGATTGCAGCTCAAAGGCTTCCTTCCAAAGGTTTGCCGGACTGCGACTCGACGAGTTCTCCTCTATTCCTCCTACTGGGACGTTCTGCCTCTGTTACTTGTGTATTCGTGCCACGGTTGGTATTCTGGTCTCAGATTTCCCCAGCTCCTTGAGTTCTTGACCGCCTTTTCCCTTGCTGTCTTCCTTCTTATCCTTAAATTCCTCGAGGGGACAGTGTGAGATCTCTTCCCCAATATTCTCAAGTCCAAGTCGGGTCTCCCAAACTCCTTAGGGTAAAGTGAGACTCCAGCTAGAACCTCCGTCAAGTCCAAGGGTTTCAGTGTGGTTGCTCGTATGAGTGGTTGTGATTTGAGATAAATAAATAAGTCTGACGCAACACAATCTTCAAGTATATCGGCCTCTCCGGGCAATCTTATTTATTCAGTCTTTTATAATTCTTCTCAGGTCACGAGAGAAAAAGCTAAGTGGCAGCCTCTGGGTGAGTCGTTCAAAACCCAGGGCTCTGTCTGACTATTACCTTGAGATAGTCTGCTAAGTGGCGCAGCCTGCTTGAAATAGCGGTCTGCTCTATTATCTGCCTCGTCCAAGGCTTGTAAGTCAAAGATACGTAGTAATTGCTTTGCCAGTGCGAGCTATTTGGGAACTTTCCGGTATAAGCAATGTCTTTGACTACAAGGCAGGACGGCTCTCCAGGAACGACTGAAGACTGAGGAAGACTGGTCGTCTTATATAGTCCCCAAAATCTTAAGGGTCGGGCTAAGGGGTCGCTTGGGAATCTTACTTTGGTTACTGCCTGCCACTCAAGTGTCTAGGCTGGATAGAAATGCTATTGTTCATTATTGATTTATAGATGGTTGAGCTAGATAATCTCGACAGTATTCCGGGAAATTCCCTCTTCTACTATTTAGGTCAAGTGTTTCTTTGTGGATTTCTACTTTAGACATTTTATTGATCTCTAAAAGGGATTATAAACCCTTTGACTTTCTCTTTAAAGTGGTGCCCAAAGTGTACTGGTAATTTAATTCCTGAAACTGAAATGCACCTGTTGTGACGATTGACTGTCTTCATAACGTCAAGTGATTCCAGATTTATTGATGAGAATCAATAAATGCATCGGAACCTAACGGTATCGATTAGTCAATGTACTTCACGTCTTCAATTCCTATATTGAGTGACACGTGTCTCTTTATACTTGTTCTTTAAATGAACACTACTTTTTAAAGGGAAAGGGTCACAGAAACATTTACTAATAGGAATGTGTCTTCCTAATTTATTGCTCTCTCAGAGCACTTTGCCTTTCCAGCAAATGCTCCCTGCTCCCTTTCCTCTATTATTACTATTACACCTTTCGGAGATGCAATGCCGTAACCCATTTCCTGGAATTCCTATACAGATATATAGATCCCTAATTCTTTATAATTCCATTTTTCTCCCTTCCCTATACCCTTCTACTCTAATTAAAATGTTGCACTGGACCAGTTTGATGGACAGTCAACACCACATTCCCCAAAATCTAAAATGGTTTCCATTCTCAAGGAATAATAATTTTGCAGCATTTAGGAATATAATCCAAATTTCGTTTGCACTATAGCAGCTACGAGGGTAAATAAAAGACAGTTACTGATTGCAATCGTTGGCAAATAAAAAAACATTTTAAGATTCGTTATTTAATAACATATTAAGACGGCTACTCAAAACAGCAAATGACTAGGTTCACTAGGGAAACTCTGAAGTCAAACTTTCAACTTCATTTTGTTCGTAGATCTTTAAGAACAGAGGCGAGCGTTTATAGCTCATGTTGCCTTCTTGAATAATTCACGCCAAGCGGTTCAGTTCATGACGCCACTATATCAAGGCGTTCTTAGAGTTTTCGTTGGTTGTCGTAGTTGAGTTCTTCCAAGTAACCGCCCAATCAATCTACTTCCCCCAAGCGCATGATCCTACTACATTTTAGTCAGACGATATCTTGGTAAACTATAATTTTGTACGGTCTCTCATTATTCCTCATTTCAATTAAGCATTCTACAATTTGGATTGTATTACTGTCGCCTTGCAGATAAAAACACGTAGTGGTTAGTTGATCATCCATAAACTTCCTTTCATTCATTCTGATAGTTTAGCTTAGACATATAACGAATTTATTCAGTTGGCTAGTCTGACAAATTTTACATAAGTACCTATCTTAATTAACTTAAGTATTACGTAACCCTTTGATTACTACATGGTGTACGAAAAGAAGCGCTGTGACTCCCTTGTCAATACATTAATGCATGGTTACATAGAACATTCTTGTAACGCAATAACATTCTGCTAATGCTAGTATTAGATAAGTGTTATTATGCCTAGCTATAGCTATTATTAATTTGATTTTATCCTCAGCTATAACTCAAACTTTTAGCTTCATTTCACGTGACTCAATGTCAATAGTTGGTTTGCTAACGGTCTACAGTAGAGGTCTATGTAAACGCCGTAAAAGTTGCTAAAGTCTTATAACGAAGTTGATTATTTGTGATCTAATTTGGTTAGTCAGACCCGCCCTTAGTTCTCTTTCCGTGAATACATACATTTCATACATCATGCTTAGGGTCACAATGTCAATTATTTACGCTTTTTGTGTGATTTTAACATTTTATTTATTTTTATTTTATTTTCTTGACAAGTCCCCAGCTTCCGCTTTCTTTTTAAAGAATTCTCCAAATGTGAGTCCAATGGTAGTCATCTATTGGTTATCTCGTCTTTCTCCTTCGTGGTTTTTGTGTAGTCACATTGTCTCATTTTAAAATTCTTTGCTTATCTGCTTAGTTTAATTTAGCAGGCTTCTAGTTATCCTTGCCTTGAAGACGTGCACTTCTTCCACTAGGCAGGTTGTTTTCCTTGAAAGTCGTAATAAGCTGTAGTTTCCCGGTCTCCGAAGTCTCGTCGACTAGACTATGGGCCAAGAATCTACTTCTGCATACGTGTTTCTGCGTCATTTAGTTGTTTCATTCCTTCTCGATCTGCCTGTAAATCAAAAACTAAATTCCGTGCTTTCCGACTCTCGTCGGCTAGCATTATACCTCTTTAGAGCAGGATCCAATGCTTTCTATATTTCACGAGTAACCATTTTAATTGATGCGCGACATCATAGTTGGTTCCCAGAACCCGCCTTTAGGTAAATACCGACTACTAGTCCTTTACCAGGGCAATCCTTGTTGCACTAGCCATTGCTTACTTATTTTGTTTAATCGATTTTTCCTCCTTCTAGTGCTCAAATGCTGATCTCTCATCTGCTTTATCAAATCGTTCTCAGGCTTCTAGGTTGAAAAACGCTTATCTCTAGACTTTGAGTCACTCGCATGACTACCTGGAGGGTAAGTCCAATACATTGAACACAATCAATATAAATCCTTAAATGATTGTTCTTGTACTTACTAGTTACTAGTTAGAATAGATATTTTTGCCTTCCAAAAGGCCTTCGCTGCTGTGTTTCTGTTAGTTCTTTTTTGAATGCGTCAAGTTGTATTTGCCTAGTGCTCACTGGTTTATTATTTTATAGATAAATATACTTTTTTGCTAATAATAGGAATTTGCACTTTTCTAAAACTCACAATTAAAATTTTTATATTTTTTAAAAACATAATAAACATAACAATAAACACTTTAAAATTTTCAAAAACCCTGCCAATGGAATAATTTGCATTTTTCTCAAACTTGTACGTAGAACATTTTGCATCTTTCAAGATTTGTGAATAGAATATTGTGCATATTTTTCACTCACTCCAATGAGATGTGCCTCTTTAGGAATGTGTAAATAGGATGTTTTGCATTTTTCAAGAAAAAAACTAAATTGGCCATTTTACAATTTTTCGTGAGCTATCAAAATTTGAATAAAAGCCATATAGATTTCGAATTTCTTTCCTATTGGTTCCCAAAAAATGTTTCCTTTCCCATTGGTCAGTTTTACTACTTCCCATTTTCAATTTCTATCCATCCCTAATTATATCTTAAATTTCATTCCAAATTCCATTTCCACTTGCCTTATGCTTACTTACTAATCCCTTTCTTTTTGGTCCCTTTTACTGCTCCGCATTCTGAACTTCCATCCATTCCCAATTCCGTTCTGAATTTACTCACCCTCCTCAATATTCCACAGTCCAATCCTCTTGAGCTTCTGTCCCTTGACCCTTACTATTCTCGTCTCATTCAGCTAAAACCCAAAATTTGAAAAAGGCTGTGTAGTAGTATTAGTAGTAGTAGTAGTACGGGGCTGTCCATAAATAACGTCATAGAGAAATCCCATATATGGGACGCACTGCCTACTCAGTCAATGAATGACTATCTTTAACATGGGATGTTATCAGTATTCAAGTAGGCCCATTATCCCTACTTCATAAAAGAATTTATGACGAACCCCTAACTAAATGGAGATGTTTAGTCTGTCCCTGTCTGTCATGGTAGAGAAGCTCACACGGTCAGTTTCCTTAGGTTTCTCTACCTGTTCTCTTCCCTTTCACTTTTAATACGGCTCTGGCTCGTCTGATTAGCCCATTATATTCTCAAAGGAAATGTATTTTAAAGTGATAGGCCGTTTCACCCTTGTCCCTGTCCTTTATCATATGCCCCTTCACTATCGATTTTGTAGTCGTTCTCGTTGTCGTTCTCGTTGTCGCTTCCACTGTTCGTCACAAGTCTGAGACTCAGCTGCAATGCTTCCTACAATGCCCATACTCATTACAGGTTCTGGCCCTGATCTTTTTTTATTGGCCTTGATTCTACGCCTGTCTCTGTGTCCCTTTTCTTCTTGTCTCCATGTCGTCCCTCCTTCCTATCCCTTCAGCTACCAATATTATTAATTTAGAAATGCCTATAAGTATAATAGTATGCGATGCGGATAAGAATTGGTGCTTTGAACGTGGTATGTTCCTTGGTTGTTATGAGTGTGTGAGAGAGAGTGAGATACTTAATGTATCTATGCGGCTACTGGTGCCGATGCCGAAACCAATGAAGTTGGTCTCTTCCCTTCCCAAAAACTTCGCAGTCTACACATACAGTATTACATTTTACATCTTATTTATTCTTTCAATATATATAAATGCAATAATTCCTTTTAAATAATAGAAAATCCCTCCTTTTTTTAATTTTTCTTTTTCCCATTAGGCATTAATTATACCTCCAAATCTCATGAATACAGACCATATTTTATACATTTACATAATTTCATCCGCTGATCAAATCTTTTTTAAATTTTATAATTATTATAATTTTCTTTTTCTAATTACACATCTTAAATATAATTTTCATAGATACAGACCATATTAAATAATTTTTTATAATTTCCAACGCTGACAATTTTTCTATACAATGATTTGAATTATAAGCCATATCTCATAAATGTAAATCTTACTCAATAAATTTTACACAATTTTAATTTCTGACCAATGTCCTTCCTTTTTGAATTAATAATTTTATTTTACTTTAAATTTCTCCTCTCCTCTCTATTGTACTTACAATTATCTCCCAACTGCTATTGCTGTCCTCTCCACTAGAACACCTGGGAAATATCAAAGTAAATGAGCTCCTTCTCTAGTCCATCCAGACGTCAGGATCCGTGTAGTCCATGGGGCAAACCGGAGCTAGTTGTCCTACAGCACAATAGTTCCAGCCAGACAACCTGAAGTTTAGATGTCTGGTTCCTTGCTGCAAGGGAGGCAGACTCCGTGGCGAATCGGGAATAGGAAACCCGAAATTGTCCACCTCAATGATGTCGTCCTCGTCATCGTCCGGAGTAATGACCAGGGGCTCGCGTCTTGGTCTAAGCACTATCTCGCCTACTAAGCTCGGCGGTGCCGGCAGTACCACTTGCGGGGGCGGAGGCGCTTGCTCCTCCACTTCTTCTCTTCCCATGATGCTCAACGGAGCGGATGGGATCCATTGCGAGGGTGGCTGTATGGGAGCCCTCCCTCGAGTATAAACGGGCATCTCCCGGTCCTCAGACTGTCTTCCTCGACGAGTCTGAGTGGATTTGGACTCGTCCTCACTTCTCTCCACCTCGGAGCTCTCCGTCTCCGTGCCACTACTCCCCATGATGGCTCTTCCTCTTTTCTCTCGTCTTCGTCTTTCTCCCAGAACTTTAACTAATTCACAGTATTCTTCGGCCTTTGCCAGAGACTGATTAAATTTATCTAAGCTAACTTCAATGTTATAGTGTTCCTTCTCTAACTTTCCAGAAATGATGTCCATTTTTTCGATCGTAGTCAAATAATCCATGACGACAAACTAAAAAAAATCAATTTATCTCAGAGAGAATAAAAAAATATAGGAAATGAAATCGGCTCAAAAATGAAAAAGTAAATGATGCATTTACAATGAAGGAGTCTGTCTTATATACAATACTTTTTGGTTGTCAATCATGTGACACGAAGCTCTTATTTCATAATGAAATGGACCAACTTTTTTTCAATTTTTGATATTCTTTACTGTCGTGCTTCTCCAGTAAAACTACACTGGAAGAGAGAAACATCCTAACTCAATCTACTGTCTACTGTCGTGATTCTCCAGTGAAATCATATTGGAAAAGAAAAACTTTTTCAATTTATTTTACAAATTCCCACTTTTTACAATTAATTGACCTTCCTAGTCATGTTACTAGCCATGTAAGGTCATGACCTTCTCGGATTTTACCCGGGTATTTAGTCTATGATTTTTTTGAAATTATTATGGAATTAACGTTTTGACAGTCTGATTTCTTTCGTAGGCTAATTATTACATATTAACATGTCAATCCTATGACCTCCGAATCCCTAATTTTTTCAGTTTTATCAGTTTTATGTTGTTTTTGTTACCAATTAAACTACATTTTATCCTTTTTTTGTTACTTTCTATTTTAATCTTCTATTTATAAACAAATAGACAATTTAATGTTAAGAAAAATACACTTTTTTACGTTGCTCTATAGGAGTTCTACAAATTGAGCATAATTCCATGGGGCTTAGGCATTCGACGCATGCAAAAATGTGCGCACAAGGCAGGCATATTGCATTTAGAGGTGCTTGAAAGCATATTTTACATACTGTAGCCTCGCTCTCACTGGGATTTTGGACCTTGATAATCAGGCGAATGGGTCGTGTACCACAGTTAATATCGTGGGTTTCTGCGTTGGTCTGGGTTGTTCTAGCCTTGTTGCGTGGGGCCGGATTGGGACAGTGGGTTGTAGTTCTTCTGATCGTTGAGGGTCCAGCTTGATTGGGATCATTTTCATCTTGTAAGGGAAAATAGGCCTGATTTCGACCATCGTAATAAGGTCTCCTAATGTGTGAGTGACCTGTTCTCATTTCTTTCACGCTATAAGGTCCGCAAACATCAAAACTTGGTACTCTTTCATACGTAGGTTCCGCTGGAGTAGGGTTTTTGACCTGTGTTTGTATTCTCACATTACCCACAAGATCCGGAAATTGTAGAAAGGGACATTAAGGAAAATGACGCATGTGCTCTGACCTTGCTTTATCTGTGGCTTCGAATTTGCCAAGGCAGATAACACAGTAAGTACATGATACAAAATCGTCAAATCCTAAAAACGTGAAGCCTTCCCTTGCTAGGCTTTCAGCAGAAACATGCGGGCTTTGCCAATTCGTAAATGTCAATAATCTTGCGGCTTCTGATCTCATTGGAGATTCTTGTTCTGCGATTGCCCTTCTTCTGGGATCAACTCGTCTTATTATTCGACTCTCGACGTCCTGTACCATCGGTCTAGGGTTATTTTCTGCCGTGTTTATATCTTCGGTTCGAAGGACCTTTAAATTTTTACGAAAAAGGTTAATCAAACTATTCATTCTCTTTCCTAGACTCTTCGTCGTTGCAATCGCCTTCCCATAAAGACACTATCTGATCCTCTGGTTGCACAAATCCTCTTTCTATGTCATTGCTTGAATATTTGAATATATGGTCCTCATAATTTTGTAGAAAGGCTTATTCTCATTGTACCCACCCTACAGGTATTCTTATGTGTATACTGGGTTGAGAAATCGAAACGTCATTATTTGTGCTAAACATAAATCTCCGATACCAGATTTTTGCTCCATCCGTCAAAAAACGGTCAAACTCTTCTACTCTCTCTAAATCAGTCCATTTTTGTTTTATTGCTACTCTCGTAAATCTGCAAATGAATTCAATAGGGTCGCCTACTCCTGTGTACTTCTGAAAAAAATACCTACCATAACACTCTCCACATGGTTTAGCCGCCATCTTGTCATTATAATTATCGGTTGCTATTTTTATGGGTTGAATTATATCGTAATAACAGTACTTCAATTATAGAAGCCCGGCTAAGATATGGTCCTCTGTCTTCTGAATGCATGTGAATGAGTTTTTCTATGGGTCCTTCTGTCTTTACTATTTCCATGTTATTCTTAAATGTAGCGCTAGCATCGCCTATTAAAAAATACGGTAAATGCTTAATCATGCGTAAAGTGTCCCACTTACACATAGAACTTAATTCCATAAAATCTAATAAAAATAGCCCTGGATGAGTTTTACCATCATATTTCTTCACACTAATATACCCTAGCCCAGCCATCTTTAAATAACCCCATTTCCAACTTTAGCTATTCAAAATTTATTAAGTTAAAAGGGTGTGTAACTTAAACAGTCGCTACTCTGCTAAGCAACTGAAATGTAGCATGTATCGTAAGTCTACAAAATTCTCAATTTCTAGGTTGCCAGACTCATTTTACCCCGAACACCTCCTACCAGTTTATGTGTTGCCTTTCTTAACTTACGTTGAAGGAAGTGTCACGTGTTGTTGGAAAGAGGGTTAACGCAAGCGCGTCGACCCTGAGTTATAGTGAATTAGTGGTTTACTCTACCTTATATCCAGTAGCTCGATTCTCGGTGATTGCAGCTCAAAGGCTTCCTTCCAAAGGTTTGCCGGACTGCGACTCGACGAGTTCTCCTCTATTCCTCCTACTGGGACGTTCTGCCTCTGTTACTTGTGTATTCGTGCCACGGTTGGTATTCTGGTCTTAGATTTCCCCAGCTCCTTGAGTTCTTGACCGCCTTTTCCCTTGCTGTCTTCCTTCTTATCCTTGAATTCCTCGAGGGGACAGTGTGAGATCTCTTCCCCAATATTCTCAAGTCCAAGTCGGGTCTCCCAAACTCCTCAGGGTAAAGTCAAACTCCAGCTAGAACCTCCGTCAAGTCCAAGGGTTTCAGTGTGGTTGCTCGTATGAGTGGTTGTGATTTGAGATGAATAAATAAGTCTGACGCAACACAATCTTCAAGTATATCGGCCTCTCCGGGCAATCTTATTTATTTAGTCTTTTATAATTCTTCTCAGGTCACGAAAGAAAAAGCTAAGTGGCAGCCTCTGGGTGAGTCGTTTAAAACCCAGGGCTCTGTCTGACTATTACCTTGAGATAGTCTGCTAAGTGGCGCAGCTTGCTTGAAATAGCGGTCTGCTCTATTATCTGCCTCGTCCAAGGCTTGTAAGTCAAAGATACGTAGTAATTGCTTTGCCGGTGCGAGCTATTTGGGAACTTTCCGGTATAAGCAATGTCTTTGACTACAAGGCAGGACGGCTCTCCAGGAACGACTGAAGACTGAGGAAGACTGGTCGTCTTATATAGTCCCCAAAATCTTAAGGGTCGGGCTAAGGGGTCGCTTGGGAATCTTACTTTGGTAACTGCCTGCCACTAAAGTGTCTAGGCTGGATAGAAATGTTATTGTTCATTATTGATTTATAGATGGTTGAGCTGGATAATCTCGACAGTATTCCGGGAAATTCCCTCTTTCACTATTTAGGTTAAGTGTTTTTTTGTGGATTTCCACTTTAGACATTTTATTGATCTCTAAAAGGGATTATAAACCCTTTGCCTTTCTCTTTAAAGTGGTGCCCAAAGTGTACTGGTCATTTAATTTCTGAAACTGAAATGCACCTGTTGTGACGATTGACTGTCTTCATAACGTCAAGTGATTTTAGATTTATTGATGAGAATCAATAAATGCATCGGAACCTAACGGTTTCGATTAGTCAATGTACTTCACGTCTTCAATTCCTATATTGAGTGACACGTGTCTCTTTATACTTGTTTTTTAAATGAACACTACTTTTTAAAGGGAAAGTGTCACAGAAACATTTACTAATAGGAATGTGTCTTCCTAATTTATTGCTCCCTCAGAGCACTTTGCCTTTCCAGCAAATGCTCCCTGCTCCCTTTCCTCTATTATTACTATTACACCTTTCGGAGATGCAATGCCGTAACCCATTTCCTGGAATTCCTATTCAGATATATAGATCCCTAATTCTTTATAATTCCATTTTTCTCCCTTCCCTATACCCTTCTACTCTAATTAAAATGTTGCACTGGACCAGTTTGATGGACAGTCAACATAGTCTCATCCAATCTCAATTACAATCTACAATCAGGAATAATCGGAATCATTGGAGCAAACCGATGTGGCGCAGTACGTGATATGTTAATGAACGCGATATTACTATTGTTTAAATATGTACAGGCGTTAATTGAATGTTTTACTTTTTTAAAACTCTGAATATTATTTTACGCATGTTTTTCATTTCTGACGATATAGCTAATTTTGATTGAAGCTTAAATTAGATATGAGCCTTTTGGTTCTTTACAGACGATATGCACAATATAATATTTTATATACATTTATTCTTGCTATGTAATTTCATTTTACAACTCCTTGAAGTTTAATAGCAACTTTTATACGAAGGGGTAAGTAATAAGGCACAGCTAGTGTGCTCAATTCAATGACTTACATGAAAGGTAACTCAAACGATTTGCATTTTGAACTTTTTTAATAACTTTGAACTAGAACATTTTGCACGTTTACAAAAACATGAAATTAAAACATTTTGCACTTTCTAGAGCATCAAAATAGGACATTTTACATTTTCTATTACATAAAAATGGACCACTTTACATTTCTAAAAACATAAAAATAGAACATTTCACGCTTTCCAAAAACTTTGAATTAACATTTTAGCCCATGCTACTCAATTTGTTTTATGGCATAGCTCATTTCAATCACGGCTTAAATTTAATATGTATCAGTTTGGTTTTTCACGGCCGATATAATTAGGTACTGTATATTATATTAGGTACTGTCTAGGCTAGTCTCTATCCCTCTGTCGTAGTGGCAGTGTCAGGCCTTCACTGAAAATGATGTGTGACTTCAAAGTTGCGTCAAATAAAGAGGGACGATCATACCGAGCTTAACAATATACGTGTGATATATCATCGCTTATCGCAATACAATTAAACTTTCGTTAAACTACATACAAATAGGAGTAGCAAGAATAAAATTGTGTTGTGTGTCTGTGTGTGTGTAAATTAACGGTAACCAAAATCAACCTAATCAAAGACACTGGACGAAATGAGTAATTTTTGTTCTCAAATATTTCTCGCTCGTCATCTGGCTATCACACACGCACACAGATACTTTTTATTATTTCGATGCTATGTAGTTTAGTTAATAACTGCTTACTTTTACTTCCGACTTTTGACAGTATGTAGCTACACAGTAGTACACGTAGTGGTAATGATGATGATGATGATGATCTTGAGCCTGAGATTTCTAGAGCCACATATTTATCCATCAGCATTTCCATACCCCGTAATATTTTTGGTCTTAGTGCATTTCAAAATGCACTGATTAGTTTCTGATGAGCTCAACTACCAAAAAAATATCAGACCAAGGCACACACATAATATTTTCGTGTTTTCACTTCATTTACCTTTTATTTCTCTTGTTGGTCTGACTTGCCTTTACTGTCCCATATATATTATTTGAGCATTGAGTAATAAATAGTAAAGTAATTTTTTCAACAGTGAGCTGTATTCATTATAGTAAAAGTAATTTTTTTATCAGTAAAAATAAATTTCACTCTGAAATCCATGCCCCTTTGTCCCATTTGTACTACAAGCATTTTTGCTCCCTTCCGAGTACAGTTTGCTCATAATTTAAAATTAAAGACCGCATGGGAAACAACTAAGCGTGCCGATTAAGTGTATTTCTTAGATACTGCCCGAAAGCAAGAGTATGACCATATCTGCTTTCCACAAGCCTATATAGGGAAAATAAAAAATCAGCACAAATGAGCCTCGATTACCCAACGTTTCATTTTTGCATCGTGAATGCAGTGCAGACCACTGGATTCATGTCCCGTGTCTCTTGGACCATGTTGAACGAGTTCTGTTTGATCACAGAAACTAATTTAAAATATTTAACCCAAAGATTGCATGCCCTGTTTTCTTATGTCCCGGTTACTTCTACATGCATCAACATGTGGAGTTTGTTAAAAAATACGATTTCAATTTATCTGTAAAATCGGTTCAATCAGTCGAAGTTTCAGAGATTGGACGCATGCAAAATGCCAATAATGCGGCGGGCGCTAAAATATTGGTATCAAAAAAAGAAAACTTGGAGTTGAAAGCACAGGTTGATATTTTGACTAAATTTATCAAAGCAAATTTAGCACAAAATGCAAATCAACCTGTAGCTTAGACTTATGCTGCTGCAGCTTTGCCCTCACAGCTCACAGCAGAAATGATTAATAATCGTAAGTCACTTATGAGTAGTATAGTCTAATTAGGATTAAGCTTATCCTAGTTTTGTTAAAACAAAAATAAAGTTAAAAAATAACAAAATCACTGTACTGCAATTACATAGCAAAAAAAACCTACTTACTAAAATATTGCTTTACATATTTTAATTGCACTCTGTGCACAAAATAAAAATATCTAAAGCAATATTTCAGTAGTAAGGATATTTTATTAATTATTAAAATCAAATGAAAATCAATGCTTTTTATTATAACAAAAATGCACAGTTTAAATTTGAATTAGCACAAACCGATTTAGCTGAATTTAAAATGCAAAATAAAAACAAATAACATATAGTAAATACTAAAGTATTGTTTTTACATATTTTGATAGTACTTTGTAGACACTAGGACCATACAAAATATCAAAAAGGAATATTTTAATAGTGAGTATATATCATGTTAAGAAATGTGAGTTTTAACAAAATTGATTAGACTAAAAAAAAATGCAATTATTTAAACTACAATTGTATACATGTAAGTAACCTACAAAACTTTGTTTACACGCAGTATCCGCGGCTTTGGAGCGTAATCTGAGTTTTGCTCGTGGGGTTTGCCACTTACCTATTTGTGCCGCTTTAACATCGTGTAATTACAAATATTTCAACCTAATTCATATAAAGCTTTATCTTCAATTTATCAAAATCTTGATTATGATTGCTTGTCATAATAGCATCTGTACCTTCAAAGCCAACATCGGCTGCAAAGCGTAAACCACGCAAGCCAAAAGTATGTAGCGAGGACGAGCCTAAAAAGGTTGGTCGTCAATAATTGAAAATTTAGCTGTGAGCAACTACCTTGAGAGCGAAGTAGTCGCCATTCCAACCATTTAAAAACCGCCTCGAGTTATTAAAATTATTGTGGTGCCGGATGATGATGATGCCGAGATGGTTGTAGACTATGATGCTCTGAAATCGCCGACTCCTCAAGCTGTGACAAACTTGCAACCTAAAGTTGCTAGTCCAGCAACTGTGCCTCCTGCTGCTGATGCTGCTGCAGCAACAGATGCCGAGATGGTTTCAGGCACTGATGTTCTTACACCGTTGACTCCAGAAGCCGTGACGGACTTGGAACCTAAAGTTGCTAGCCCAGCAACTGTGCCTCTTGCTGCTGCTGCTGGAGCAACAGATGCTGTTACAAGCCTGTCTGCTGGAAATATTGCTTTCGCTTACGATCTCATAATTATAAGACCTGTCTCTCCACTTGATTTGAGTTGCAGCAAGTCGGTGCAAACTAATGACGTTTTTGTAGATTGCCTGTCTCAAATGCTTAAATGCTCAGGTGTTACTAATGATTGTATGCTTCTTTTACCAGTACAGACCACAGTCGCTGACGACGCTGTGCCAACAGGTATTATGCCAGAGAAAGAAATGCTGCCTTCTAGCGAAGCAAGTTCTGCTAATTTGAATAAAGTAAGTATGTTTTAGTGCCAAGCATTTGTACAGTATGCAAAAATATTATTATTAGTTTACAGTAAAAAAATGCAAATATGTATTTTATATTATTTTAGAACATGCCAAAAACGGAAACAGAAATTTAAAATCAAGTACATTTTAAGATTTATTGATACAAAATTCAAATTATGCCATTTCAAAGACTAATTTATTTATGAATTTATATTTTTTCATTTTAATTCATTTAAATGATATATATTATTCTAAAATTGATATTTCAAAGACTGATTAAACCAATACTCTTTAACATTGTGATTTCAAAATTTTTGTTTTAAATTATTTCTGCTAAAATTGTACAAATTTATTTAAAAGTATTATTCATCAAAAAACCTTCTTATCTGCGCCTACCTAGGCGAGTTACAGCTTAAGATGTGTGTATTAGGACAGCTAAGAATAAAACAATGTACTTATCTACATCTACTAAGATGAGCTATAGCTTAAGTATTATTGTGTAGGACATGATAAGTAAATAAAATAAATAAAATAAATAAAAATGTTTTGATTTTTTACTGACAAAAATACAACAAATGTTGAGTATCTACATAACCACTGTGGATACAGGTGAATAATTATTATATTTGCATGCAAACTTTCAAATAAATTGCTATGGGTTTTAATAGTGTAGCAGTTTGTTTAAAAATCTTTGCATTCAAATAAAATAATTATTAGGTGGACTTGTCAGTAAAAAATTCTAAATTCTACTCGTAATTATGCAGCAACAAATAAACTTAGTATACAGAGCTTTTAAATGTTGAGCCATAATTAAATATTTGAAATGCCACTGACGCTAATGCTTAGTGAAAAAATCAGATTCCTCGCGAACATAATCAATAAATGCCAACAGACTGTCCATAGTCTTTTCATCAAAAATAACAAAAGGTCCTGACCAATTTGGATTTTGGTTTTGAGCTTTTGCAGTATTATGATTTTGTATAACAAGTTCATACCCAGTTGTCAGCGGATTGAATGTAGCTTAGCTTTCCCCAGAGTCATATTTGGGCTGGTCCAAAAGTCGAATTTCTTTAAATCCTCCATTGTGGCAATAGGAGACCCAGGTTTCTTGTTGGTTAAGAAAGGGATCAAAGAACTTTTCTCTCGCTTATCTAAATAGTGTGTATTTATCTGGCCTAATATGTCCTCAATGAAGTTCTCGACTTCTTCAGCTTTCGAGAGCGTAAAACTCCCAGTTTGATATCCACTTTTTGGATTCTGGCGGCCAAAGTAGAGAGCAATTGTACGCAGACTTTTGCTGTGAAATTTGCGTCCATAAACTTGCTTTGTATGAATTTTATTTCCGGCTTCGCCAATCTCATAAAAAATTAATCACAATTTCAATAATATGTTTAAACTTTATTGCGCTGGATTGGGTCCTAACTCAAACGAACATTTTCAATATTAACACGACAACTATTGCAAAGGTTTATATTAACTAACTAGAAACTAAAAGTAATTAAAACTAAGTTACCTTCTTTGATTCTGAAGTATTTTCAAAGAAACTCCAATCCTTTGGAAGTTCAATTTTCTGCAGAGGTTTGTTGTCCCGCGGATTATAACTTTTTAGCCTAGGTTTCTTTTGTTTTACGCTTGCGTCTGTTGATAATAAAAATAAAAATATGAACAATTTAAATATTGTCAGCGATTAAATTTCACTTAGCTATACTTTCACGGAGCACACAATAGTTCAACGCGGGTACTCTACCTGCTCTGAAATTGTTGCCGTCCTGGCCCGAGCTGCTTTTTTTAAATTCATGTTGATACTTTGAGAAGCAAAGCTAGAAAAATGCTAACTGAGAAGGTATATTTTGAATAAGCCTTGGTTGCTCTGTGTCACAGATTTATATCTAGAAGTTTAAGAGCGACGGAGTTGTGCATGCGGATCTGGGAGGATGCTCAAGCATACGCTATCTGGATTGGAGAAAATTCGAGATAAAAGAGTGGAGCTTATGGCAAGCACTCTACACATAATGCCTCTGTGATGCAACTTTACGTGTTTCCTCTGTGTGGATAAAAATGCGACGCACGATAGTTAAGCTGCGGAATTATACACGTACTCCAAACTTGTAATAGAATATTATCTATCTCTAGTAATGCATTGAATGGCTGTACTTGTGGTATTAAACTACACCTCGCGTAGTGAGCAATTAATACTGCCGACGTTTTTTTGCGCACGTCTTAAACTTTTTATTCATTAAAATTCAAAAAAAAAGTCGCGCAGTACTTTATGGTGAAGTCATGAATAAATTTGAACATTGAAAGTTTTGCTTCTTTACAAATAGAACACAGCTTCACTTGGTTCTCTCTTGCTAGAATTCGAGTATTTAAAACGCGGTCTTGTAGCGAAATTCGCAGCCAGTTATAACTGTAAGACGTAGATTTGTCATATATTTTCATCCAGAGCGTAGTTCTTTCCGACCGAAGTTAAAATCTTGAATAAAATTCTTCATCAATGTCAGCTATAAGTTTTTCCAAGTCTTGTTTTAATTTTAGTCGACAATTTAATTTAGGTTCAATAGGTTTGCATGCTGCACATGTTTTAAATTTATAAGATTGTCTTGGATTGTCAAACTCCTAAAATTGTTTCAAGCAGTTGCTTTATATTACTAAAATTCGCACATTTTTTCCAACTTTGAGCTTGTTCGTTTCAAAAGGCTTATTGTTTTCTGGTAGTTTTTCATAGGCGCACAGCCGAAGCTAATTTGGATCTAGTGGCATATCTAAAAAGGTTGTCGTCTTTGCTGATTGTTTATACTGTTTATCTAAGTTTCCTTACTTGCTGAAGGACTCCAATTTGGCATGCCACTAATAAATAAGTCCAAATGTTGCGCAAAAGAAACCAAAAAATGTATGCACTTGGTACTTTGTATTCGATTTTAGTACATGCAAAAGCAGCGACAATTGTTTAGTAGTGGTAATTGAAACGTATAGATTGATTTCTGATCGGTGACGTAGTGTACTTCTAATGAGCACGATGTTATGTTATGAAAGGAAGAAGCACAATGAACAAAATTCTGAACCGATTGGCATTCAACAATACTGGCTAATATATAAACAGCGTGCAATAATTAAATATAGTCACTTCGACACCGTCTGGTAGAGTTAGTTTTATTTGGTTTTAAAAAGGGTATTTAAACGTAGTGCAGCAGTTTTAATGCTTAGTAATACGACTACCTAATTCTTCTAATAATTGCACAATATGGTAATTAGCAGTGTAAAAGTATAATTCTGAAATTTGTATTGTTTCACTGTTTAAATCGCCATTAATACTTATTCCGTTTATCATAACAAAGCATGTTCGTCCGTGCAAGTAAAAATGGTTAAAATTACAATAACTGCAACAGCACTTTTTTGCTTCTTCGTTTTTAATCAAATTGCATACCCATACTCTTGCCATTGGGATAAAACAGGTTTTTGATATCAAATGGCTTTACATTTTTACTATCTAGTAAAAAAAACTATTTTTCCGGTAAAAATTTGCATCCTTAATTACATCAGTAACGTTTAAATCTTTATTCACCTTAGCCTGCACTATTTGTTCATGTAGATTATTCCAATATTTTTATTTTTCTTCTGGATGTAGCCTTTCACACTCGCGAGAACAATATGCATCTTGCGAAGGAAATTTCTGTAGTAATGCACGAAATACTACTGCTGGGCTCAATACACAGAAGCACACTGTATTGGCACAATAATATCGCTCACACTTAATCTAATTCCAACTGTTTTGACGTATAGGTTAAGTTTTACGAAACACACAATGCTTAGACATGTTAGTTGCTCTCCATGCAAGAGAACTACTAACACTTAAAACCTTGGAAAGACTCACACTACTCTTTCAGCTCTCTTCCTTTATGGAACTAGAGCAACACTCTGTTCCATAAGTACTTCGGGATTTCAAACCGTTGTAAATTTTACCCAATAGGCTTGAGAGTTTTAGTCATGGGTAGTACCGTTTCCCAGACATTAGTACACTCTACTCGTTTAAAGTCAATTTTGAAGAAAGTAAAGGTAACTTTGAGCCTAAGTAACGCGTTAACATTAGAAAGAGAAAAAAAAAAGACGCGAGGGACAAAGTTCAGTAATAAAATATATTACTATCTGCTGCGAGCGCAACAAAAAACAAGTTTCATCCCACAAATTGAAGCTCACTCGAGAAATACGATTTCATTGGCCCTACCTCCGTAATAGGACATACGACTTTGATTTTTACATTGAGCCTTACTACTTTAATTTTGGTGAATGGTTAGGGAATCTATTTCGTAAAGTTGGGCGTTCAATGAAAGCCCATGAGAAATGCAAGTGCTTCTCGTACCCTTTGTCTTGTCTTTTTATTGTAAATTCAGAAGTTGAGTGCAGGCAGGATTACGTGAGAGCTCTTGTTGCGACCTGGTTCCTGGCTGCAGGTCTTCGTTGTCAAAGTGTTACTACATTCATCAAGTCTGAGACATGGCTTGTATAGGCAATTTGGAGATTCCACAGACCAGCTTGATTTTCGTGAGTTTTTATCTTGACTGCGCTACCGTGATTGCACAGTGCGTGACTACCGTTATATTTAAACACAACTGAAACACAAACTTCCTAAAAAAGTACAAAATGCAAGAGAACGTATGCTTTCGGTGTTTTCCACAAATAACTTGGTCATCAACCACAACAGGTTTACTTCTAGTTTCTTGTGTATTTGACACTTATCAATATTTGAAATATTTTTGTATAATCATGATTGATATGTATGAATATTTTTTGATTTCTGTTATAGAAACCCTGCTACATCGAACGTTCTTGGAAAATGAAATTGTATCGCTTAAAAATGGACTAGTTGTACTCGAGCTTGCTATTGGCTGTCCAATTATCCTTCGCAAAAATATTAATGTTGCCGACGGACTGCGCAATGAAAGTTTGGGTAATGTTGTTGGTTTTGTTTACAAAACAGGTAAACGCCTTTAAAAATGTTGTTAAAAAAATTACTGTTAAATTTTTAGAAAGCTCAAATATTAATCTAGAGAGGTGTAACAAAAAAGAGTATAGCGTTATAACAAGAACATTTTTTAATGTAAATAAATTTCCTATCCAGCTTGCGTATGCAATAACATGCGACAAGGCGCAGGAGACACATTTAAATCAAATAAATATCTATTTAGGCAAACGCGAAATGTGCAAAGGACTGGATTATGTAAGTTTTTCACGAGTAACTAGATTCACAGATATTATGATATTGGTGGATTGTATTATTGAAAATAGAATTGTGTATTCAAATGATTGTTGCAAATCGTTTCCTCAGCAAATTGAGGAACAGCGGCTTAAAAATTTACATGCTGAAAATGATTTGTTGTAATTAAAAATAATTTTAATATTATTAAATCTACAATTTTTAATTAAAATAAAATTTTGTTTTTATTTTAACCACTTGCAATCATATACATATAACCCTATTATGAAGAATAATGCCCAAACGGTACTGCATAGTTTAAGATATTTGCTTCTAGATAGACTTTAGAAACATCTAAAGAATGAAAGCCGATTTTATTAACTTTTAACAAATGAAGTCTATGATTTATTGATCGAATCATATCCACATCTATAGTTACAAGTTTATTTGATTCAATTACTTTTCGATAAGTTTCGTGAGATTGATTTCTTAAACTAGAAAACGGTATTCCTTTGCATTTTAACTGTTCAGAAGTATCATAAAATTTTAAACTGTACTGTTGACTTTATAATAAAATAGCTTTCTGTATATTATCAGATTCAATTTCACAAAGACCGCTTACTCCTTTTTGATGGTTAATTAATTCAGGATATCCTAAAAATATTTCATGGTCTGATTTTAGCTTTGAAAAGTCAAACAAAATTTTAAACTTTGCAAAATTGTCAACCAAGTTATTTAAAGGATTCCCTAAAAGGCAGTATACACTGTCGGTGTCAGAATATAGATTTGATACTCTATTGTCGAAGGCTAGTTCAAGTTTATCATGATATTTTTTGTAGAATATATATTTAGCCTCCTCAAGTATTGACATTCCTACCATTAGAGAATTATTCATTACAACCTTTTTAGGTTTCATTGAAAACATACTTAAATTAGAATGAATTGGCTTAAAGTCAATACATAGCGAAGATGCAATTAATTGTTTTGCTTTAGCTTTAAAATTGCAAAACTTTATATCTTGTCTATACAGATGTGACTGTAAAACGTTTCCAAATACTGAGTTATCTATTATTTTTAAAAAATCATTTTCTGAAGAAATGTTAGTTTGTTTTCGTATTTCAACATTTCTTTCGATAAAAGGCCTGATGTAATCTTCCTCGTAGAAACTGATTCCTTCATGTATATTTTCTTAAATCATTCCTTTGAGTAAATTGTATCGTAAAATGCGATAGTGCACAACGTAGTGCTTTTTTGGGTGACAATTTAAAAAAAGTTTTTCTTGTGTAATAAATGATTTTGAAATTTCAGGAAGGTTGTGAAGTATTTGCTGCTGCTTTGTTGATAATTCATTAAGTTTAACGCAGAGCTTTGCTAGGGCTAAAGGCATGTCTATAAATTTATTGTGAATTGAAGCGGGATATATAAGGTCAACATCCAATATATAAACAATATTATTTTTCCCTACTTCGATGCTTGCCCAATTTATGGATTCTAATACTTTCTTGTCAACCCAACTATAATTGGATTATGGGAACTTAGATTTCATTGCGTGGGCGTATAAACTGGTAATGTCGAACCCAATTATGTGAGTTCGCTTTTTTTCAGGATCATAGTCCTTTCTATTTTTTTCGTTATTTGATTTAACAATTTTTTGAGTTGCAAAGCACATTTCTCCGCGTATACCATTTTTAATCATATCAATCATCTTAATGTCTTGAACATATTCAATTTCAACGTTTGTCCTATGCAAAATTAGTTATTGGTGGTATCAGTGGACCTTCGCAATTAGTCGGTGGACGAATGATTTTCTTCTACTGCCTCAACATCACCAAATACTGTAAGTTGTGAATTATATTTAAAAGAAATATAGATGCGATTTGGTCATGAACTAATATCACAAATTGCGACTCATGTACGTACGTCTATTTAGCTTTTGTCGACATTCAATTGACCTTTTTGAGTTTTGACAAATTGCACAGGTATACGCACATGTGATTAGTTAATAGTTGTGGAACGTACTTATAAGTCACCTATAATTTATGCTTACATTATTTAAATTTGTGTTTGACTTTGTTGATTACAGGGAAGCATCGACTTTACGAATATCATTAGTGAAGATGCATAAATTCAAGAGGAAAGAAATCATTTCGTCCGTAGCATTATGAAAGGGTCAACTTTAATATATTAGTGAACAACGTTGGAGTTAACAAATATGTTTCAGTTTTTTTCTTTAAAATATTAAAATAAATTATGTATTTTAATTTTTCTACAAATTTTGACAGACATAATTCAGTATGATTTGAAAATCCGTGATCCACCTAAATAAAATAAATTCCTACAATTTTCAAGCATGATTTGACGAAGTTAGTTTGTAATCTAAACTCATTTAAGTTAGATGTGCCTAGACCTGAATGTGGAAATGTATAGATTTTGATCTGCCGCTTTGCTTGTTGCTGCTCGCTGCTTGAAATATATTTTTGTGTAGACCGTTTTTCGTAGAGACAGTCTTTAAATTCATTTATTAAGCACTTCTCTCAAAATTTCATAATTCCTGGCTGAACACAATCATAATAATAATAATCATACTGGACTATAGAATAGGATATCACAAAACGTCCCTATTTCATTTAAAAAGACGTTTCTACTTTTACAATACCATCATTTCCATTTTTTATATTATAGTAATCAAATTTTCATATCAACACTGAACTTTACGTTAATACATTTTTGATGGGGACTGGAACGGGTGAAACAGATTTACTAACTTACGTTTCAATGTGCTTAAAAATTAATTCATATGGTAAGATTAATCCACTAGTTATTTCTCCTCCTATCCAGGCAGGGTCTGCTCGCATGGCGCTTCAAAGTAAATACGCTCAAATCCCTTATGCAATGAGGCCGAACTAGAAAGCATTAAAAAGTGAAATTAAGTGCAGGTCATTAGTTTTGTACGAATTTGAATTAATGACTTGCACAATTTTGGTTCGTTCAAGAATTATTATTATAGCTTGCAAAGAAAATCATTGCATTTATGAATATTTATTTTATGTACTCATTTACCTCCTCGCAGATGTAGCGGTGCAAGTGGACAGTAGAATTTGACTTGTGTGCGAATATAGGGGGCTGCAGCCAGCTCCGTGCGGCAATAACTGCACTGAATCTTCATCTTGACGACCCCGACTTCGGCCTGCACTTTCGGACTTATCTAAAATATGGAAGCATAATAAAAATCAGGACATGAATTTCAAACTTGAAAGAGCACAAAAAGCTGTTTCAGTTAAATTAAATTTTTTATAAATAAACACATTTGTGCCCCTGTTACCTGCATTGTAATGTAATGTAATGTAATAGCTTTATTGTTATTCCAATTCAGTATTCACTGTTTTACGATGGACAACATCCTTCATGGTTGAGAACCAATCCAGAGAAAAAAGAAAACAGAGACGGAAGGAAAGAGATAAAAGTATATTAGGTTTTAGTAGATATATCTGTAGCTGTAGTCATTGATTTTCATGTTTAAGTACCTTTTCAATAAGAGCTTAAATTTAAGTACATTTTTACATTTTTTAATTTTTAAAGGTAGTTTGTTCCAAATGTTAATAGCACGGTACTGAAAGGAAGACTTTGTATGAATATAATTAAATTTTAGTACAATAAAGTCCATACATTGTCTGCTTTCCTGTTGACGATTTTGCATTGTGCATTGCATTAGCAATATCCTACTTCCGGTCCCGGTAGTCTCGGACTTGAAAAGCTCAGGCTTCCAACTCCCGAATTCTGTTTTCGTGATCTTCTTATGCCTGCTCATTGTCGGTAATACGGAAATCTGCAGCTCAATACACTCAAGTCTGGGATTTTTGCATTTGTCTGAATGCCCGCAGTTGTTTCTCAAGACTAAGCAACTCTCTCCGTCCTTCTTCCACGGCCGACACTAAAGTATATTGATAGGCGGGAAGAAAGTTGTGGAATCGACAAGGACGGGGCGCTATGTTTTCCTTGTTCTCTGACTCGGACCAAATTGATGCATGCTTCGACTGGCGAGAACCCATTCTGACCAAATTTTATGACGGCGAGCGAATTCGAAAATGGTCACTACTAATAATATTTAATAACCTAAAATGTAGCTTTAAATTTCAAGAATGTTTGACTGTTTAAGAAATAACAAAATTCAATTACTAAAACCTTATCACTGAAGCTGCCCTAATAAACCAAGTCATAAGTCCGCAATGAACGGAAAACAATCACAAGCCAGAAACTCTTTAAGAATTAAGAAGATGAACGTGACACCAATAATTTAGGGCAGATGACTTGCGTACTTTAGCTTCGATGACCAATTTGGTATTCTTTGTTTTCGTTCTAAGCTTCAGAAATGCACAAAACACGACGAGTTTTTGGTCGTCCATAGGTGAAATTGCCAGCACTTAAATAGGTGGGTCCTAGCTGGTATTGATGACCGGCCATGGCAAAGATAGCCCTTTTAACGCAATAGATTAAAGGATAATATGGAGGTCATTTGGTCGAGTGCTAAAAAATGGAAACATTTTTAAGGTGCCATTTATAGACGACTGATATTATCAAAATAACAGTGATGCTAGCTGTTTCCACTGCGTAGCTGCCTGTCATACGTTAGCTAGTGGTGGTCCATAAATGTTGTTATTATAATACATTGATTTCTGAACCCCCATAGGACCTCTTTTACCTGCGTGCCATCAATTAGAAAATAAAATCAAGAAAAACATTTAACATTGGGCCCTCGCGGGCCATCGCGTGTTATCGCGGGATAGGCAGGACTTGGTGCTGTATATTTAACCTGGTGTTAAAAGTCAACTTTTAGGTTGTTTAAGAAATTTATCATGTTATATTTTTTAAAATTAGTACGAGCCACCATATTATGTTTGGCAGGAAAAAAACCATTGTTTAACCATTTCTTCTTTACGAAAAAAATATAAATGCATATAGTGCCTGCGTATATATCAGTCGATTTGGGGGATACGTAAGTTGTAATTTAACTGGGGAGGGTATATTTTTTATTTTTTTAAAAATACTAGACTGGTAGGTCAAGATAATTCGTAAAACCAAAATTAATAATTACTATTGCCTATACACGAAATAAATAGGTCAATATGGAGCTTCTATCACTTGCATGTAATTTATAAATAATGTACACGTAAATGTGGAAGTAATGGTTTGAGTTTGTTTAAACTTTGTGTGAGTATGCTCTTAGTGTTTAAAGTCGTCGCTAGTAACACTGCAATTTAAATTTCTTGGTCCTAGTTTATTTAGTGGAATTGTCTCTGCAGGCTCTGCCATTCGGGCTGCCTGGGCTCTGCTGCATTAAAAGAATTAGAAATGTATGATCTTTGCAAACGTGCTGTTATACAACTCGTAATTAAATTACTAATGTGTGGAGTATTAAAAGCTACCAACAAGGCATGGTATGCAATATTCAAATTTACAGTTGGCATCATTTTTTGTTTATTGCGTGACCTAATATAATTACACACTTTTGACGATGATTGCACTGATTTTGGACAAAGGTCACCAAGTTAAGCATTCGACGACCATAGTTTTCATCCATTGCATCCTTCTGTTGCTTAAGGACAGACGTTTTTTCGTCTGTGTACCTTTTGTTTAAATGAAGTAAGCTTTGCTGATTCTGTACGTGCTGCAGCATTTTTCTATTCATTCGCACCTGTTTCGCCTGGAGATTTTTAAATAGGACTATTTTCTTACTATTTCATCTTTGACCTTTTACCGAGAACGTACCTGCGCTGGACACATATACGATACAATCATTGAGTGACTGTGAAGTGAATGGCAATGCACTGTCATTAGCGGACTGGAATTGATTACGTGTACTACGTTTAAAATTATTTGAACAACAAGAAATAGAAGCACACACATTTTTAACTCTTTCGATTCTGTTTTCACCATAACGTAGCCTGTATGCATATTTGTAGAGAGATTTCGAGGATAAGTAACTTGTAATACACCTAAAAAGGGTATATTTTTTAATTTTTATAAATATTACTCACGTTCATGTAGAAGTGATGGTTAGATTGTGTTTAAACTTTTTGTGTGTATGCAAGGTTGTGTTAGAAGACAAAATCAAGAAAAACATTTTACATAAGGCCCTCGCGGGCTATCGCGGGATAGGCAGGACTTGGTGCTCTATATTTAACATGGTTTTAATAGTCAACTTTTAGGTTGTTTAAGAAATTCATCATGTTATATTCTTTAAAATTAGTACAAGCCACTATATTATTTTTGGCAAATAACTATTTTCAGAAAAACAGCAAGTAAATTGTAATTTGGAATTCGTAAGTCCTATATAATCAAGTTCTGAGCAACTTACTTGCAGCATTTAAAAAAATTACAACTTTTAAAAAACAAAAATCAAACTCAAACTTTATATTGGCAAATAGTCAGAGCAGAAACTAGTTCTTTAGGGAAAGGCCACATATTATGTCATTCAAAAAAGTTAGTTTTAGGACCGACCGACCCTCTAGTCATAGTTTGTCATAAATTTGCTCAATGAGGGACCCACCCCAAAAGTATGATGTAATGCAGCCTATACTGTAAAAATGTGCACGCCTACACCGCCACATTCAAATTGCATAATAAAATTGGCGTGGTTGATTCAACTGACGACGGTAAATTAATAAAATTCATATATGACATCATAGTACACTACAGGAACCGACCGTATGTGTAATACTTAGTCATAAATTCGTGTAAGAGGGACCGTCTAAATCAATGACATAATATGTGGCCTTTCCCTTATCGGCCGCTGTTTTTCCTATTACTGATTAATATTTTAGAGAAACTATGTTGTTTTATTTGATATTGTAGAACGCAAACTGTGTCAGCTGATTCTCGTTGCTTGCTACTGACGATATAACTACCAAAATATTACCGCGAAAAACCCTACAAGGAAAAATGCACTATCTACATGCACCAACTAAATGTACTAGCCATATGTACATGTAAAATAGACTTCGCAAATGCACTAGCTAAATGCCTAACGTTCAATATATATGTACTAGGCAAACGCACCAGTCAACAGTACCAGTACGAGTAGGACACTCTAGTCAATGCACCAGCAAAACGCTTCGACTGATACCACACAGTTAAATGCACAAAAACATGCACCAGCAAAATAGACAAACAACATGCACTACCTAAATGCACTATCCACATGCACCAGCTAAATCGACTATCCACATGCACCAGCTTAATGTACCAACTAAATTTACCAGTTGAATGCAGCTACTAAATTGGCAAGCAAAATTAATAAAATAAATGCACTATTTACATGCATCTGGAAAATGCACTAGTCATATGCAATCACCTTATGAAACTGCTAAGTAAACTAACCTCTATTCAAGGTAAAAAAGTCGTTATGTTAGGTTGAGTGCTTTATAAAAATTATTTAATATATAAGTTTTATTCGCACTATTGCATTATTACAAAATAAATATACGTTACTTGTAATTCAACGAAATGCGTATATTTTCACTTAAAAACTTAAAATACTACTTTTATATGTCAAGGTAATTTGTGAAGAGAAAACTATGTGTACTATTGCATTGGCATGCAATCATTTTATGTGTATAGCGTCATCTTATAAATGTGTCATGTTACTACACAAGACAGTCAAATTCAATCTATATTACGCCTACTTCCATACTTGGATTATTGATGGTGCACAAGCATCTATAAATGACGTTTTTTATGAATGATACAATCTATATACAATTTTTAGCTATATTCACCTACATGCCACGCACAACCTTGTATGGCGTATTGATATTAAACTTTTTTGACTATCTGTTGGCTCAGCATATACTTTGAGCCTTTCTTAGAGTAAAATATTTGGTACGAAGGAAGCGTCGGATTTAAAGATGCAAAGCTTAAGCATCTAACAAAATGGTCATGTCTGTCTGTCTGTTTAATCGTCTGTATGTTGGCTGCACGCTATAGGTCACAGTATTAATGCGACTTTTACGAAACAAGTTTAAACCTACCACAAATGCGAGCAGACAGGTCTGTATTGTTTTTTGAATTTGCTGCAACTAACTTAGTCTCTACAAATAACAGTTACATCGACCCATGCCAAAACATTTTGCAGTAAATATTGAGCAGAAAGCCCTAATTTACGTGTCACCACAAAATAAACAAATGCAAAATATAAATGGTAATACCTGGGTTCCGCCAGGCAAATACAAGTACTACACAAGATCAGAATAAGTACAAATCCAAGCAATAATCTTTTCTACAGTGGCCTTGTGTTTTCTTATTGTAGACTTGCTAAGAATATTATTGTGGAGCCTTTTTGGGTACGCGCAAATGATGTCACGTAAATATGTTTTCAAGACACCCCTACTGGGCTGTCATTGCATTGACAATAGTGAATCAGGTTTGAGATTGCATTCATTGTTTTTTGAAAATTATTGGTTAGATGCAGCAACTATTAAATTTTGCCTCAAATATTGTGGAAAATCGTCTGTTAGTGAGATTTTTAAAAAATATCAGGAAAGCAAAGGCTGGTAGTGTGGGTTGTGTGAGGCAGGGTTATTTAAGGGTTTTCTGAGGGCATTCATTTATACATACATAAACATATTCCTGCAACTATGAACACACAGTTCTTACGGGTTATCCTGAGTTAAGTAATTTTAAACTTGACCTTTTTGATATTGTTGTTTTGTATTGGATACGCACACTGAATTAATATGTATGGTGAATTTGTTTTACAAATCTACAATTATATTTTTTTCACATAGTGAAAATTCTACTAAAAATTGTTTTTATAATAAATTGTATTTGCATCCTCGCTTAATTACGATTAAAATGAAAGTGCATTTAGAACATGCTTATATACAGATATACTAAGGAGATAGATAACAGATAATGAGCTTTTAGGCATTACTTCATAAACGATTGACCGCGAGCTTGTGAAGTTGTATATAATGAGTGATAAACTGCAAGCACTTATAAGTTTTAATATAATGTTTTAGAATTCGAGTCGTGAGGAGTTTTGTTAAACAAAGATGTAGCCTCTTGGTGTTTTTCTAATACAGATGGACTAGTTAGTAAGTGGAATGATACCTAAGTAAACAATTGCTAATTTACCTTTAACAAATCCTAGCTCGTTTAACTTTAGTGTGACATGGTCAACAATACTTTAATAACGCAAATGTTTACTAAATCTCAGCATCTACTGTGGTCCAAATGTTATTTTAATTCGTATATAGGGTGTGTCAACCTCGCCTGTGACTTGACTACTTGTAACCTAATATTGAATAAAAAGTATTTGATTCAACGCTTTGCAATATCTAAAGTACATAAACAATAAACTAGCAAGTAAAGCTTTAGGTACTAGAATTAGGCTATTGCAATTCACACATTTTGTAGAGCCAACAAATAAATAAATATATCTGACGAAATTGCAATTCAATATTTCAAATTAATATTACCGCTTTTATTTCTGTAGACCTACAAACTCAAAGATTGACCAAAACTTTAGCCTACACAATAATTGTATGCTAAAGTACAATAAAATTATTAGAATCATTGATCAAGCGAAACGAAAATAACATCGGTAATCACTAACCACAAAACTTTGCATAGCCAATTAATTAAATTTAGAAAAAGATAAGGCCAAAAATCGTGCTATTTATTGGTAACTTATCTATTAAAAAATATAATGTGAATCATAATCGAGAGCTAAATGGCAAAGGCCAAATTCATTCAACTGTGAAGTAAATGTGCGCTAAATATTGTCCACAATAATCAAATTCTTCAGAACATCCAAGGCACAAATCGTCATAGCACCAAGCTTTTCCTGTTTACTGTCAGACCTTGCACCTAAAATAAAAACAAATTAATCAACTACTAGTGTTTTTTACTCAGGCAGGGCCTCAAGTTCAAAAGAGTTCAAGCATAAGAGTTCTGCATTTTTTATTGCAGTTTTGGTGTTTGTGCTTACTTGTCATGCCTCTTTTGAGCAATGCACACGTAGGGTTTAAGCGGTCCAAAAATCAAGTCCTCGTATTTGGCTCTTTTGTCATCTCCATTTCTTAAGCTGTCAGTCGCCGTATGATTATCCATATGTTCTGGATTCTGGCCGCCGTCATCTTTGTCTACAAATATATAAGAATCCGTCGTGTATTGAATTATTTAGTAAAATAAAAAGTTCATACTAAAGCGTGCTTTTATAAAACCATTTCTGACAAGATACACAAAAATAATGGTTTTTGTCACTTTTATATTCTTTTGAATTAATGTGTTAAGTTCCAAGCTTGTGGTTCATAGTGGAATTGTACTGTGAGATTACGAAACTAACACATTTTTTAAATCATGTGTTGCCAATGGTATACGTGAACTTAAATGTAGTTATAGTTTATTTACCTCTCAAGGTAGGCTCGCACTCTTCTATATCGTAATCGTAAGAAATCTTGAATTTTGTATTTTGCATCCTAGAGAATGCGTAGAGGCCAGTCACCGAAGATGCAAGTGTTGTAGTCCATTGTCCAACAAATTGCAGTTTCAGTTCCCTTAAATCTGAAAATTACAAAACGACAATTCAATAAATTTTAAAACTGTTACTGGTGCCCAAACTTCTTTGTCTACCTGATTTTTCAGTTTTTCAGTTTGTTTGAATACAAGTTTATTAGTCCCATATAACGTCAACTGATTATTTATTTAAAATAAAAACAAAAGTTAAAAACTAATAAATATGTATACAAAATTCGTACGTTCTGGATCTGAGATTTTTAGTTTCAATTTAGAATTCTCTAAATTTCCTGCTTTAGACAGATGCCCTGATCTTCGTAAACGTTGCAGCATCCATTCTGAAAACCCAGTGAATACTTTGTCAACAAAATGACTCGTCTCAACATCACTTTTATGAATAGAGCAACTTGCAATGCCCGAGATCTCCAGAAATTGCACATTTGAGCAAAGTGTCTACAAATCAATTGACAAATTCGTCACTTCGTCACACTTGAAGTTTAACATTTTAATATTTGAAAACATATCTAGGAGTAACGGAGTTTGCAAAAGGGAGACACTGGTCACTGTACGTCTAGGCCTGAACACAATATCAATACGATTAATCTCTATAATTTCTACTTTAGGAAGGAATTTTGACAGTGCAGGTGATCCATCTACATTATTTGCATCTGGCTTGAACATAAAAAAGCCCATTGGACTAACTTCGTTGATATTTGAAGGATTAGAATGAAAACTGACAGGCGTTAATCTCGGAAAATATTCCTTAGCTGATATTTCATCTTGAAACTGCAATAAAATTCCCATTATACTCACAAAAATTTTAGACTGTTCCCTCATACTGAAAATATTTGGGTTCCTTAAAGAAATGTTGTTTGGCCATTGCTCCCTAATGAATGTTTTGCATTTTCTTTCAAGATGCTGGTCTCTTAAGAAATTTTCCCTTTCTTAAGTAAAATTTATCTTTTAAGAAATGTATAAACTTCCCCTAAATGTAAAATCGTTCATATTCCTTAAGGAAAATATCCAATTGTCATTTGGGAACTTTTCCCTAAAGAAAGGTATCGTACAGCACGAAAAAAATGCTATGAGTGGTCATGTAGTCGCATATTCTTAAAGGATAATATCATGCCGCCCAAAAGAAAAGCATCGAATCGTCATGCGCAGTGCACACTGTCTTCTTTCGTTCACTCCTTCGCTTCATGAGCAGTAGGAAGGCAGGATATGCGCATACAATGTAATGTGTACCGGTGGCTGTGCATATACTACAGGAACATACGTGCAGCCACTCGTGAGCGACAATCAACCAATACTGGAGTCGGTCGTTAGATTTCTGAATAAGCGCTAAATGCAAATTCTGAAAGACTGGAAAACTTTGCCTTCGCCACATGCCACATCGTCAGTCAGCCACAGTGAAACTGATTTAAAGTTTACAAAGTTTAATTGTGATTCATAAATAAATTTTGCAGTTAATTATGGTGTTACATAGTTTAACTGCTCTGGTTAGTTGCAACCTGCTATTAGTGTAAGTAGGGAATTTTAGGATAAAACAACAGTACGTCTTTGGCTCATCGTTGATACCAGACAGTTTGGACAAACAAGCCGGTAAGTTTACTTAAATTTTTAGCACATAATTATTAAATTTTATTAAACTAACCAACTTTTAATTTAAGCTTAGATTTTTGGGTCACTAAGTGGTAGCACTTATTGCTGATCCGCAACAATGACTGAAATATTAAGCTGGATGTTCAATTCTATTTTGTTTTACTATTACTACATTTGACATTGTAGTGAACTGAGTTCTGAGGAATAGGAAGAGGCGAAGGCAGGTTATAGGTGAAGGCGAGTATCTAATGCGTTCTTTACTACTGACTGACACTTGGTTGAATCTGCTGACCTACCCACATGGACCTACGTAAGTTGTGTTGATGCATAATAATTCTAGTAAATAACGTAGCTAATTGCATAATTATTTGTGTCCTACAATCATACTACTAATACTAACATGAGATTAGGTTTTGGGAACACAAACTTAAGATTTTTAATATCTTGATCTACATTAGTGGAGCAATAACTAACGTGTTCACTTATAATAATTGATAGGATCCGAAATTGAGAGCAAAACAAGGAAGCAGGTGGTTGCATACTGTTTCTGGTGACTGATGCCTAAAATGTTTTTGAACTATAAGCGGAGTTGCAGATTTAAGAGAATAGTGATATTTATTTATATGTTATCTAGAAGATATAATTGACGTGACTGATTCTTACCTTTTACTACTTTATTAATAAATAATAAATTCGTAATATAAAATTATGTAAAACAAACAGTTTAATGATTCCATTATTTATCGCTAACCATATTTGGGAAAATACGCATTTTTCTTCAGGGACGTTTTCTCTCATGCATTATGCAAACATCTGCCTTTCAAGAAAAGTGACCAAATTCCCAAAGGAAATTTACCCGTTTCTTTTGGGAAAAATGTTCGGGATTTTTAAAAAAACTCTCAAAACATTTTCTTTTGGCCCAAGCCTATGGGTTCCTAAAAGAATCGGATATGCGGGTTTAGCTCGACACAACGGACAGTCAGAAACTGGATGGGCGCTTCTTGTATACCCACACGAAGTTAAAAGTTTCAAGGTATGCGATTTTAGTTTCTTCATAGGCGGGATATTAAGTAAAGGTATCCGAGCACGTTGATAATAAATACAAAGTAGCTCCAAAAACTGAAATTTGTCCTTGAAATACTCGAAAAATTTATTAAATGAATTGACAACTGAAACATCAGCAAAAGGCCACTGATTTTTATAGTTTAACGTTATTTTTGACAGCTGCGGTTTTGAATTAAACAAAACAAGTTTCGTGAGTTTGAAAGAAGGTACATAATGAGCATCCGACAGATCGTATTTTAGCCTCTAAAAGAGATGCCCTTTTCCATTTGCCAAAAACATTGCAAGTGCGCTCATGGTCACATTTTTAATGCAGCGTAATTTTAAACAGGATGACAAAAGGCAAACAATGAGCTGGGAGACGTAAAAATTCTTGCATGATCAAGATTCATGTGTGCCACTGCCAAAATTCTTGTCCTTGTCCAGGTTACAATAATAGCCGTACGATCCAAGTGTAAGAGTTTTAAGTTGAACAACATTCAAGTGCCACTTGAAAGTATTTTCTTTGCTGCTGTCTGGTTGATCTGACGTTGTTATTGTTGCTCTACCTAAATCAAGGCTCTCCAAATATGGTGCGTAATGAAGCAGAATATTTACTAAGCATGTTGCTGTTACTTCTTTACGATGACAATGCGTTTTTATTTTGTTACTGTGCAGCTTAAAAAATTCAAGTAAATCCGCAAAAAAATGGTATGGGGTAAACTGTTTTAACGAGATATGAATTCAAAAGCTGGTCGCAGGAAAAAGTGTTGGAAAATGCATCACGTTGGTCAGTTGACTGAGTTTATCTTCGTTTCTCAGCCTGCCTGTGCTTTTTCGAAGGCAAAGTAGATCAACAGTTAAATCGGCCCACAAGTTAACAACGCAGGCATCTCTCCGCCGTAAAAATGTCGTAGCCGCATCACGCCAACTTTAACTGACAAGTCGAAAATTCAGGAGGTCTGTAGCGGAAAGCCAAGTATTAGCAAAAATGAATTCAAAAACCTGCCCCAACAAAATCAAAAAAATATGACATGTTAAAAAAAAGTCTACATCATAGCCAGATTTGTAAAATATTCATAAAAAATAAGTTATTATACTTACGTCTTCGCATAATATGTTTTTTGATTCTGGCGTCACTTGAACCTCATCATCCTCCTAATTTTCTGTACTCGAATCGTCACCTTTTGTTTTCTTTGCTGTAATTTGTTCTAGCTTAGGCAAACCGATTCGTATAAATCTTGGCAAAGAAGGCAGCATTTCTTCATCCCCTATAGTCAATAAATTCAGTTTTTTTGAACGTATTCTAAGTAAAAGTAAATAATAAAAAACAAATTGTAACATATAAATGACATGAATTAAAAAACTTTACAAATTTTGCACAGTACAGGTATCTGTCACACTAAATGGCATCAATATATTACTGCATACATCAACTTTGCATACTTAAGACGATATTTATGGACAAGCTCTTGCCAACTTTAACCTTGTTCGTTATTGAAACATTTGCATTTGTTTCAAGTCTTTCGCAGAAATTGAATTAAAATATTATTTCTTGCTCGCCAAATAAACTAATTAAATATTATGATATACAAAACTAATTCAAAACTTACAATCATTAAACTGCGTAACTCTTGACAGCCAATTAGGTAAATAGTGTAACCTGCAGTGTACAGCCAGAATACGGACAGACGACTATTTTAATAAACTGTTAAGTTTAGAATTTACATATTTAAAATGCAGATGGATGCAATATTACATTTAGCAACTGGTACGGCAAAATCCTAAGCCATTTCTAATCTAATGATTCTATTACCAAAACTTTAAATAGCTCAAAAGACTACAAAATCAGAATTGCAATTAAAATAGTGTCACTAGAATACATAAATGCAAATTCACCCTGTATCTTTATAGGTAATAATTAGGCCTGTCAAACAGTGAGTCCACAGCGTCGTTTACTTGGCTTTAACTGCATGCCGACAGACGGCCCCCTGACCACTTTAACTGCTTCAACAAATTTTGTTAAACTAACTATAAAGTTATTAACGACTTTTTAAATTCATAAACAACTTTTTGTTTCTACAGAGAAATAACATGAAATTCAAAACTTCAAATTATACATTAAATAAAATTTAATCGAACAATTCACAGTTACCTCTGAAAATTCAACTTTATTACAATAAAAACTAAACCTTTACTTTACACATACTAAAAGTCAGATTAAACCCAAGTACTTTTTTTGAAAGCACTTTGTCTAGATATTGATTGAAATTTTGGACACACTTTGCTTTTTAATTCAATACTGTATGACGCAAACGTCGTCAGACAATTTTTATTTGTCGCCACTGACAAAATTGCCAATTTTAAATTAACGCGAAAAATTATACGAGAAAAAACTGACTGAGTAAGACGTTTTTTCTTTCGTATGGAATTAGCTGTTCTAAATTTAACATGTACACCATGTTATAACCTTATTTGAGAGATGCGCAGTAATAAAATAATAACTAAGCAATCACGATTAAGGTAACTAATAGAGACAGTCACTAATTATGTTATTATTTTTGCAAGTAGTTGTGAGTCTTATGAGTTAAAAATTATCACAGTGACAGTTTTATGGTTGCAAACAGTTGCAAAAACTATACCAATCAAAGCATAATTATAACAATATCTAGAAAAACTTAAATAACAAAAAAATGACTGAGCCAAGGCAAAGAGAAAATACCAAGGTCAGACGTATGCGAAAAACAAAAAAATCCTAGACCGATGCAATAAACCAAAACCAATAACATGACTAACACAAAAAACATTGACAATAAAAAGAATAATGCAAATATTAAATACCTAAATAAGACCGATGCAGATTACATAAAACAAAAACTACACAGATGGAAACAACAAAAGCGTTAACTAGACTTTTCTAAAAAAAACAAAACAGTTAACTAGTCATCGATAAATAACAAATACTTGTACTGGCAAGATGCAAATTACAAAAATATAAATTACACAGACGATAATACAAAAAAAGTAACTAGGCTAAGGCACAAACAAAATAAACCGTTAGCTTGACTGATGCAAATAACGCAATTTATCACGAAGCAAACGTTAATAACAAAACTATTTCTATAACAAAAAATCTAGTTGTTGTTGTGTGAATCGCATCGTCACTTTTTGTTGATTTTTATTTTTGGCATCGATCAAGTTTATATTAGTTTTGCAAATTAATTTTCTCTATTTGTAATTTGCATGAATATAATTACTGCTTTTGTTTTTAGTGTAAATTTAGTTACTGCTTCTGTAATTTGCATCGATCTTGTTTAAGTTTCAAGATACTATGCCAATTATATAATAAAAATGTCATGCGTGTCAGTAAGTCTGTCAGTGCCGTGTCGGTGTTTTAATCAGGCTCTACAGGTCACAATTTCAATTGTTATAGAAGCACTTTTAAAAATTGATAAATACAAGACACGAGAGTTTTTTCGATTTATTAGTTTATCAGAGAAACACGTTTTATACAACTAACAGATATAAAGACTAACTTCATTAAATGTCGTTAACACTGAATGGCATCAATTTATGACTGACTATCAGTACCCACTAGTCATGTTAACGAAAGACATAATTTATAACGTGAACCTAGCCGACTTTAGCCTGACCGTAAATACAACTTTTGAAAAAGATTTGTCACATTGCTGATAATTTGTTTTAATAAAACACAATAAAATAAAAACTGTTTAAAACTAATCACAAACTGACTGCGTAACTTGTTTTAACAATTAAATAAGGTAAATGGCGTGACCAGCAGTGTCAACCCAAAACACAGACATACAATTATATTCTAATAAATGCTTGAGCTTAGCATCAACGAAATTTGTGTGCAGAAAGGGTATTTAAATGTAGCAAGTGAAAACGTGGATAAGCTGACTATTGCTTATCTGATATTTCTATTTTTTTTAATGCATACAGTTCAAAATAAACAACCTCTTAATTCAGCCTTTTCGACGTAATTTATCAATAAAGTCTTGCTCAATTTGCTATGAAAGGAGTACCATATAAATACAGAAACAAAATTTCACCTGAATTCCGGATTTTATTAGTTAGCCTGGAAACCAGTGACTCCACATCAAAGAATATTTAGCTTTGACTTGCTTCAGATAGACAGTTCCCTGACCACAATCGCTTATTTCTCAAATTTCGATCTAATAACTGATAAAATATTAATGTCTTGTTCACTTTGTTATCAACTTTTTTCTTATATCAACAATTAACTTGCAATTTTATACCTTGTAATTTCTGAATATTCATAATTGTAGCAAACAAATTACAACACTTTCACAGAATCCAACTTTCTAACAAACTTAAACTCAAATTAAACTTAAAAGTGACCTAAAGTTCTTTAGAAGCAGTTCCTATTGAAAAAGGATTAACGTTCCAGACAAACTGTCCTATCTGATCACATACAAGTAGGACGCACACTTTGTCTGCCGTGTTTCGTGTGTCACCACAGTCAAAAACGGCACTAAAAATAACGTAGAAAAACCTTTAAATCTGCTTCTACGAATTTAATTCCAATCACAATTTGCATGTTACCGTCTCGTTTACTATTATCTGTATTGTTTACTGTTAATCACACAATATTAACGTTAAAAAATGCAATTTTTTTTACCAATCTACACTTTTAACAAGAAAATTTTAACTGAAACTTTTCCAAGGCAAAATGTCAACATGATAGTTGTTCCTCTTGAGCTGCTGGTCGTCTGAATAATAACCGACGTTTCGGAGTTGCTCTGCTATTTTGTGCTATACTGTGGAATTTAAACGTCGTTGGCTAATTTTTGTTCGTAGCCACCAACGACACAGGTACTTAAACAATACCGCGAAAAACCCTACAAGCAAGCACGACTAGCCACTAAGTTTTTTCTTGTTCCTTAGGTTTAATGTTTAACATTTACCATACACAAAACGTAATTTTCAAATAGTGAGCTTTGCTGTGATCCTACAATAATGAGTTATGGGCGATTTAAGTAACTTAGCAAAACGTTTGAAGAAGATTTCTATACTTTTCAGTTATTACAGCCTAATTAACTGTAATTAACTGACTAGCTGTAGTTTGTTAACGAATACTTTCTTGCATTACGTGATCAGTAGTAATGTTACTCAACTGCATTAGTTAATGTTCCTGAATCACAGGATTAACCTGAAAATAGTACTTGTATTCTCAAGTTTTATTTTAATTTTCATAAATTATGTTTATCGTCATTTAGAAAATTCGCTTTTAAGTAGCCAACAGAGCAAACCTGGAGTAGAAATAGAGGCGGTGGACAGCCGAGAGCCGGAGCCAGAGGGGTCCAATCACAATTCGTAAAAGGGATTGTGCGTAAATGATGTCATTGTAATATTCCTAGTTTAGGTAGCAGATGACCCTCGTGGTAAGCATTGCGTAAATGGCTATCGTTAACATGACATGCCATTTGTGCCTAACCAGATGCAGTAACTTTACACATGGCGTCATTTAAGGACGATTTTATTTTGCTTGCGATACCGAAACTGTTACTTTCATTTTCATTCTTTTTTTTTGAATTTAAAAGAGAGAATAGCAAGTTGAACAGACCAAAATAGAGAAAATGGCGTAGGGCAAATAGCTTTTAGAGTTTAATCCAAAAGCTCACGGTGTATATGAACCGGATCGGTTTTATATCAAGCGTAAGTCCTTATTCTATTGTGTTGAAAAATACAAGCGCTTTAATTTATTACATAATTTCTGCTATTCTGACTTAATTTATTCGTGATTTTTAGAGGACACAAAACTGGGTTTGACTAAGTTGGGCGAGCCTCCTGCATGGTTATCGCGGAGAAGTACCAACTTATTGGCTTAAGGTTAATGTTTAAGAAGATGTAAACTTGAAAGATTATCTCCTGAATCATTTACTACTACGTGGCACTTTTATTTTTGCTTTAGTATTGTAATAAACGGTTAAGAGATGAATATAGTGAATAGGTAGTTAACTAATTACATATGTATTGTTAATAGTTAGTCAGAAAAAAAGCTATTATCGTTTGACCACTTTTAACTTTTCAAAGCGTAGAAATTATGTAGTAGTTGTAGTTCTACAGCTTCAATTCCCCTGTTTTATTATATATAATTAAATCATTATAATTAGCATTATTTGAGGTCAAACTCAATTTGAGCTGAAATACTTTTTAAATATGGTGGCAGCAATAATTATGTGCAATAACTAATGACTGAATATTGTATTAGTTTGTTTAGCATGGTGGAGGTGGAATCATCAGTACATGTTTCTAGTTAATGCTAGTATCAGTAGACCTTTGCAATTATTCGGTCGAGTTATGCTTTTTTTTACTGCCTAAACATCACCAAATACTGTCCTAATAATTGAAAAAAAATATGGATTTATTTTTAATTTATAATTTCTAGCTAAACATAATCATACTGAAAATATTTATACAGGTATCATAGTAAACAAAAGAATATAATACTTATTACACACAGTCCTTTATTAATTCAAAAAGACTTCTTTTTTTTTTCACTACTATTATTCCCACAGTCCCACCTTTCATATAATACTGGCATTTTCAAATCAACATTTAACTTTTAGTTAATACATGTTTACAGAAACGGCGACTCGTGTGAGTAATACACCAATTAACTTGTTTTAAAAAGACCTAATTATTAATAATTTATAAAATGTAGTTGGATTAATCCAATGAAAGTTACGATTAGTTATTTCTTCTTCTGCCTAGGCAGGGTACGCTAGCATGACATTTTAAAGTCATTTCGCTTGAATCTCTTCTGCAATAAGGGCAGATTTTTTGACGAAAAAGACAGCATTGAAATGTAAAATTAAGTAAATCATAAGCTTCGTGAGAATTGCAAAGCAAATTATTGCATTTATGAATATTTATTTTTTGTACTCAGTTATTTCCTCTTAGATGAGGCGGTGCGATAAGACAATAGAATTTGACATGTGTGCGAATATAAGGGCCTGCACCTAGCTTCTTGCAGCAATAAATGCACTGAAACTTCAGACGTCTGTCTTTACGACTCTGATTTTCGGCTGCACCTTAGGGTTTATCTAAAAATATGGAGCATATTATTATTTAGGATATGAATTTCAAAGGAACAATAAACAAATGACATGTTTTAGTTACTGTTTATGAAAAAACAAACTTGTGCCCTTGTTACGTGTAATAGCAGCATTCTTTTTTAGGTCCCAAAAATCCCGTACTGAAAAAGCTCGTGCTTGCAACTACCAAATTCGATTCTCGTAATTGATCTGCGTCCGCAGTTGGTCATTAAGACGACGTTCTGCACGCTTATACATGAGCGTCTGATCTTCTTGCAATCTACAAAGTGAACAGAGTTTAGCTTTATAGCAAGGATAGGCTATCTAATATTTTATATTTACAAATGCAAGCAGGCAGGTCAGCACTGTTTTTTATTTTAATCAGACTGGTCATTGCTTTACAATTAAAAGTTGAACTGACCAAGGCTAAGAAATTTAAAAGTAAGCACCATCAAAACTGGTAAAGCAAACATAGCTAGGCACTTGCCGTGTATAGATACCTTTCACCCGCACTATCTAAAACAAGTGCAGCTTTGGAGCGTGGTGTACCACTCTGCTGCTTAGGTGCGCCCTGCTATGGCAGTTAAAGTAAGTTTAAAAATGCGTTTACTTGGCAAAATACAGTAAGCATGTGCAAAGTTAGAATTTAATAATAAGTGTACCGCAAGCATCAAATTAAGCTGTAGACACAGACACTTGCACATTTTATAAAGTTTATTTTTGCAATAAATGCATTTGCAAATATTGAAAGTTCAAGAGGATAATCACTAGTTGTTTCAAAAGAAGGTACATTATTCTATTTTGTTGTAGTACTATTTGTGTATCGCATTCAAATGTGTGTATGCAAATTAAATTTTCTCTATAACCTTATGATGCTAATTATAGCAATTGTTATTTAGTCTTCCTAATTAATTTTTTCTGTGCAATCTGTGCAAAAACTGTTGCTAATAAAAAAAAAATCGGTTTATTGTTGTAATACATATTTCATCAATTAACAGCTCACAAATGCGATGTAGTTGTGCTGTGTATGCTGTACATGTAGGTTTTAGATCTTCTTTTTGAATTTTGAAAGTACTTGAATAATTGCCTCTTACTTCACTGGAACAATAGGCGCAAATAAAATAGTAAGGGAAAATATTAGGGACAGTAATTAAAACGACTTATAAATTTGAGACCAAGTTATGTGAAATTAAAATTTAAAAATGTTACTATTACGAAAAACTGGTACATGGTTTTAGTACGATAAACTGAAGCGTTTCTTTGATAAGTGATAGCCAACTTTAGTAAGTAATTTCTTACTGTAGTAAGTGCTGGCCAGTTCGACTTTAGTGATTGCTGACCAGATTGACTTTAGTGAGTGACGGCCAACCAAAAAATCTACAAATCGATTGAAACTGCGTTAAAAACGTAGGTAACAGTATTTTCTAACTCTTCACCAAAAGCAACCGAATCAGGCTCCTGAAGCTGCCTAAAAACGAATAGGTTGAATTCCCCCCCCCTGCTTTAGGTGGGTCGCCTCCGGCGGCCGAGAAAAAATATAACCTAACAGTTTTCAGTCAGTTTTTTTAACCCCGGCCTCCGTCAAACCTAACCCAACCTCAAAGATAACAAGCCAAAAGGTAGCAAAATGCAAACACGAGGGTAAAAATACAAGGTATTTGAATGAAACGAAAAATTAAGTCAACAGATCGGGATTTTATTTATGTAGTAGGCAGCAACAACAAGAATATAATAATGTTGCTGCTATATTTTATATACTACACTACTACATATTTTATTAAACATTTTACTTGCTGATTGGTCAGCACTTACTAACGTTAAACTGGCCAGCACTAACTTAAATTGGCCGTCACTTACTAAAGTTGGTTGTCATTTACTAAAGTTTTCCAGCACTTATTAAAGAACAGCCTAAACTGGTACGTGTTTGTACAATCAACTAGTGCATAGTACTGGTACAAAAAACTGTTACGTGCTGGAACGATAATCTGGTACATAGTACTGTTACAATAAACTGGTAAGTGCTGGTACATGTGACTGGTACAATTGCCTGGTACATAGGAGGCAAAATTTAAATTTCCTGGTACAAACATGTCTGCTGAGAAAGTACCAGAGCTTCTTACAGTTAAATCGTCTTAGCTGTTGAGATCAAGTCAGTTTACAGTTCAATTTTAGTAAGTTGTGGAGTAGAGGTGAAGTACCTAAGTTTGTTTGTATTTCTACAGTTCTAAAAATTGAAGTTTATTTATAAATGATCAAGTCCTGTCAGTTGTCTGGTCACTTGTGAACTAGCTGTGATCTTGTCGTCTTTGGTATGTCCTCTCCTAAGGATCAAAATTTTAGTGAATTTCAGTCATTTCAGTTAAAAGAAATAACTAAAGATTAACCTAGTGGCGCAAGTAACAATTAATTCAACGAAATTTCATTTTTTTACATTCCATATTTCACTTTTGCAGTTCACTTTTGCCAACTAACTGCATTTACATATTTGGATGATTGCACGAACACTCACAGTTAAAGCACTGGATTTACTTCGAGCTATAATTATTTTGCCTGCTGCCGTGTTATTATTCTGTGTATAACATTTGACATTCAAAACCGAAGCCGCTCATTTTTAGTGCAATCGGAATCAGTTTTTTTGAGGTAATGTTATTTTATTTACTGCTTTCTGATTAAATGATAGTTAGTATTACCGAGTGTTGATATAGGTAGTCTAGTGGTATTTAAATCGTTACTGTAATGTGCTTAACGTCATAGGTACTACGAATGACGAACTTGTAGGAGCTGAAAATTCACACAAAATCTGAACTGTGAAGAAAATGTGCTTTAGTTTTAACTTGTGTCACGTGTCGTCGAGTTAACAAACATAAGTTATAACCGAATGCCAGTCAGCCGGTTGGAAAGCAAAATTAGTCAAGAAATACATCGTTGACTACAAATTGAAAAAGGTTAAGATCATAAAACCGGATCAAGAAGTGCATCTAATCTACAGGTGGTAGTTTTTGCGAACATCAACCGACAATGAAAGTCTCTACGGTAAGTTATTATTTATATATTTATATTTTTAATTTAGTCATACATGATTTTTTAAAAAATTATTCGACATGTATAAAAAATTATTAACAACATCATACAAACATAGGAAATGCAATTATTGTTTGACTTCGTACTGTTTTTTTTGTCATTTTCAATAGTCGTATCTTTTACACAATAATTAAGCCAATATATATTTGTACTCATCACCAATTTTATTGTTTCTTGTTGTATGTTTTTGAAATTACTACTTTATGATTTAGTACTTTACTTTTGTTGTTGCACTCTTGCTTTTGCAAAAACTAACAGTGTTTTTCAAATGATTTTTGTTTTTTCAAAAGGCTGCTGATAAAGCTTCGAATACAAAGCAGACATAAAAAGCTTTTTGAAAATTTGTAGGGATGAAGAATTTTCGGCGTATATCAAATATCGGAAAGGGGGGTCAACGTTCTGTCCACAAAGTAAGATTACCTTTTTACACAATGCTTTTATGCATGTATGCTTTTATGGTTTTATACATGTTTTTTTATTTTTAATGTTATTTCATCCTTAGGTTGAATTATTGAATCGGCTTGGTGTTGGAAAGATGTTATGCATGAAGTTAATTCAAAAGTCAAAAGAAAAGATAGAGAACATGGACTACAAATTATAACTGGAGAGAAGTTTAGGTGCGAAATCTAATTCACGATACATAAGCAAAGTGCTGTTTGCGTTTACGAACTCCAACTTTTACTATCTTGTCACTGAGATACAAAAATGTAAGTTTCACTATTTTAATTATGCTATTTGGGTTTTAGTTATCATTGTATTTAAATCAATGCCTTACATTTAAATGCCATACATTTCATGATTTAATTCATTATAGGCGATTTGTTGCCAGTAAAGAAGGCTACCAATAGGCAAGTTTGGCGTCTAGCAGGAGGAATGGTTGCTGAAATTTCTTTTTTGCACAAAAATGGATTTCTGCATACTGATTTAAAACCAAAAAACTTTTTGCTTACTCAAATTAATCATGTCAAGCTGTGCGATTTTGGATCATGCCTTAGGCTTGAAAATGTAAGTGCTAAAGATGTGCATTACTAATTAATAAACACATTCATTTAATTATAGAAATGTTTAAGTATATATCAACATTTTGTTTTGTGTTTCTAGGAAATGTCATTTGTTATTTCAAGTTACATGAGGGGTTCAAAAGGTTACAATGCCCCAGAGACTTTTAACAACATACCAGTCGTGTACACACCTGCATGCGACTCTTGGGCATTACGTGCAACTCTGTTCCATTCATGCACTAGAAGTTGACTCATTTGCCACGCCAAATTCTCGCTGCCAGACGAAATCAAGCTGCGGACTGAGAATGATGATCACATTGATTTTCGGTTGTCTCGTATCAACAAAACTCTGCTAAGGAATTTTGTCAGACCCTTTTTGGAACAAAATTCACACCAGCGTGCACTTGTGCTATCACCACTATTATTTCCAGATGGATACAAACATCTTAAAGGATTAACTCAAGGTATAATATGGCTAAGTAATTCATTTGAGTAATGTTATCATGCTATGATTTTACAATATGCATTTAACTTATTAATTTTTTTTGTTTTGATTTAGATGAGTTTAATTTGCGGCACCCTTTGCAATTTTACGATGCAAGAGCTCCAGAGCAGGTTCCCTTTCCAGATACTCATGATGAAGATCAGGACTTAACCAATGGATTGTATTACGACTGCCGTCTTCATGGATCAAATTTTCATCCGCGTGTCAGTGAAGGAAGACACAAAGGCAGATTTCAATCATTAAAACAGTTTCAAACACATCATTTCGTGAGGCAGTTTTAGCCTAATCCAGAAATTTTAACATATGATAGACACTTGTACTTTTCTGGCGAAAAAAGTTTGCGATATGGATCTATACCTAAAGCTGACCTTGACGCTTAAGATAAAAAGGCCCACAAGCGGAAGCGAAGGTTTAATAATCCAAAAACAGACTTAATCGCAACATTTTACGACAGCGAGTCTGAAGTCGATGCCGAGATGCCGTAAACTTTTAAATAATAAAGCAAGCATGATAACTAGAGTTTTTCTTTAATTTAATTAATAAAGTACAATTATCGGTACCAAACATGAATTTGTGTTGGCGTTATACCAAATAAACTATAACGCTTGATAATTTACATTTTATATTACTATAATTACTATAAATAGTATATAACATATTACTAATTTTAATAATAAAAGCGTTATTTAAATGAATATTTTAAGAAATGAACTATATACGATATTTTAAAACAATAAAAAAGACATGCGTAGGTTAAGTTTATTAAGATAAATTATTAGTTAGAAGTTTACAATTTTTGATGAATTTAGTTGTGAACATAAAACACGTGTTAGTATATTAGATAATATGAATAATTAATTTTAATGTATAAGGTTTTGTCAAATGAAGAATGATTATAGCAATATTTAATTTGGTAATTTGAAAGTAATTAAATGTATAATAATTGTTACGAAAAATTTGACTTATCAATAATTGTTACTCGTGAAGACATACCTTTTTATCTATACCATACATATATAAGTAATTAATTTATCGAGTGGTAGTGCTTGTGTTTAGTTAGTTGTTTGAAAAGTAAAACCTATTATCTTGTCAATAACCATTAAATGCATTTTATAGACTGAGTAAAAATCTAATGTATTTTATTATTTAATATATATAGTTATACTACCTATTATATTTACAGTAATTGTATACAGTAGTTGCAAACTTCGTGGTAACACAAACATGACTAATGAATTATAAGTATGTAAAGTATTATGGCATCAAGAGTGTTTGATATAAAATTTTACTGTTTAATAAATGAAATATTGTAATACACATTTGCACATTTGCTAATTAATAAAATCAAATTTTTGTTGAATGCTATGTGATTTAGAAGTGAACGAATCAATAGTATTTATTATATTTACTATTGAGGAAATTCAACCTAACCAGTGGGTCCACAGCTGATCCGCTGTGCTGATGATGACAATGGAATGTCAAAACTCATATGGTTATACTTGTTTTTAGTAGTTGCATTCAAAAGACCACAATACAATCAGCTTGTTACGTTATTTAATGCATGTGTGAGTTACATGGCGGTTGCATACAAGTACTTGCACCTAACCTTTTGCAATTACCTAGTTAAGTCAAATTAGAAATCTGTGAGAATATGAGACAATTATTCTACTTCACGGATTTGTAAAACAAATAAATTAGGTAAGTTAGTTGGTCAGTTAAATAATTATCTAATAATTTGATATAATTTAATTTCTACGAGCTCTTTAATTGTGCCAAATATTATGCAAAACTAAATATTAAGGGAAAAAAGTACTTGAACTATCTAGTGCTAGAATATCCGACAAGTGCTCATTCAGTTAGCATAGATATCGGTCGAATTACAAAGTGCGTAATTTGTAATTCACTTGGGTTAATTATATGTTTTATTTTTGTTCTAATTACTGCAGTTGCATATTAACGTTATTTTTTATTTAAAAATATTTTTTTAATGATACCTTATTATAATTTTACTTTATTGAATAATCGGCATCTAGTCTACTTGATTAATTTAATCTGCCTTTGTGCAAAGCTGTTGCAAAACGCAACACTAGTAGCAAAGATTTTTGTCTGAATACATGCATTATTTATGTATTACTAGCGCACAAATGCGATATGGATGTGCTGTATAGTTTTTGTGTTCTATATTTTTATAGCACGTTTTTTACAATTAGCAGTTAATTAGATCAACTCTCGACGTTTCATACTCTTAATTTTAGCCCAGTTAAGAACTAACATGATGTCTGTTTTTGCATTTGGCAGTAAGTCTTACACTCAGCGGTATATTTCTGGAATAATTCAATAAGACCAGCGTTTACACACGTGCAAATGCGAGTGAGGTGTGCTGTCATATTATTTGCTGTGATCGCACTATTTGTTTTGTGCATTTACTAGTTATACAGAGCTACTTTCAAAACAATCGCTATCTATCGAAAGAGAACATATAGTAGTGCAGTCATTTAAAAATAATTACATTTAAAGTGTCTTTTGTTTTACCTAATTAATTTTAGATGCTGATCACATTAAAAAACCTTGGATATAAAATATGTATTCAAAAATTTTCTTTAACGACATTTTTGAAATACAGTAGTTTTTAAAACCCCTAGACTCCAAATGCAATAATTTAGTAAGTAACCTAACCTTACTTTTCCTAATTATTAAATAATCACAAATAAAATATAACTGCATGTTGTTCACGTACACAAACATGGGTGAATTAGGATGGGCTTATAACTAAGAATTCAAACAGTTGCGGTATATTTTTTATTTTTAAAAATACTACACCTACATAGTTACGTTATTTGTAAATGCACAAGAAATTTTATCCATTACCTCAATATGCTTATAATTTATTTGATAATTGGCATTTATCTTATTTGATGAATTTAATCTGCCTAATTTTGCCAAAGCTGTTGCAAAATACAACACAAGCAGTACAGTTTTTTGTTTACATACATGCATTGTTTTCAAAACAAATGCTCACAAATGAGATGTAGATGTGCTGTTTAGTTTTTGTGTTTCATCTTTTTAGAAAGTTTTTTGCAATTAGCAGTTCGGTGGACATACTTTCAAGATTTCCCACTCTTACCTCAGGCCACAAGTTTTTCTTTTCTTCAGACTCCAGAGTTATTTGTAAAGCTAATCGTGCAAAAGAGGCAGTTGATTAGGCAGGCAGGTTATGTTATTCTATATCTTTTTGAACGCGATTCTTCTCAGATAGGATGCAGGGGCGAGCTTGCCAAGAGCGCAGACATAAAGATCCAATTTGACCCAAGTGCTATGCGTACATGCGCAAAGATGTCCTATAATGCTTAAATAGCCTTAGTTAAGTATTTTTAATTAGTTACTTCAAAAGAAGGTGGTGATCTGCCTTGTATTATTAAATACGATTAATAACATTAAAAGAAATTTGGTAAAATACTTGAGCGCTGCAGGCAGTGTGGATCTCAATGATGTTAAGGATTTAATTGAGTGGGAGCTGTAACCCAAACTCTTTATATAGAATTAAACATTTAATTACCATTACCCTAACAATAGTGTACTGAATTACTAAAAATGTAAAAAAAACCTTTGTTAAGGAATTCAACATTACTTATAAATTTATTAAAATTATTATTATTATTATTGTTACTATAAAATTTAATTAATTTAGGCAGTTCATTGTATAGTGTGCAAAAAGAGAAGAATATAATAAGTAAGTTTAATTCAATGGCTAGCAAATATAAGTAAAGATTAAATACGTAAGTAGAAGTTCAAAGCTTGTACTTAACCGAGGTGTATCCAAATAGGAAGCGTTAAAATTGTGGTTTTATAGGTAGGTAATAGTGGTGGTGAGTTATCATTACCCACGCCTTTTACTTTTATTTCCCGTTAGATTTTTCTGTAGCTGTAACCATTCTGGAGCCAGTCTTTTCTTGCATCATACTTATTACTTCTTTGTAGCGAATTCAAGCAACCAGTTTAAGTTTCAATTTCGAAGTTTTTCTAAAAATAGTTTAAATTTTCATACTTTCGTTTAGTAGTGACCGATTGATTGATTGATTGATTGATTGAAGACTTTATTGTGCCTAAAGGCATAACACCCATCACACAAAGTTAACAGAGTTTAATTTGAGATTGATTATTAATTTTACCAATATATTGGGTAATGCTTAGGGTAGGGTCGGGTAACACAGTTACCTGACCCTATCTATTTAATTAATTATGTTTGATAATTTGTATATTATTATTATTTTAAAATATTGTAATTTGTATTTAACTGATATTACTATTTGACATATAATTGAGATATATTCTATGACAAGTTATGAGTACACGAATTTACAGATTTAAAGGTGATGATTATTGATTTGTTTTGAGGAAATGATTGTAGGAGAATTGGTATGTTGTCTAAGCTATTAGGCTAATAGGCTAATTGCTTCTTAAATCCATGGATGTTTTGAGAAGTTGTAGTTTATAATATTGCTGCAGTATTATTTGGAAATATTTTTTACTTTTCCGGACCGACAATTTTGCATTATTGTTGAATGTTGTGATGTACTTTCATGGAGGCGCTTTTCCGATGTTCATTTTCCTCTAGTCTGGGTTTACGGCGATTACTTAGGGAATATTTTGTGAGAGGGCCAAGTAAGTTGGGATTTTATCTTGACTGTTTTCCCGTCCTCTTTTAACTTTTTGATTTTCACTAGCATTTCTTTTTTGATTTCCCTTCCTTTTTTAGTTGAATGTTCGTTTATTCCAGACCTTGATCCACCTAATGTGTGTCTTTTGGTTACAATTTCCATATCTTCGTACGTACTGGGAGGTTGGATAAGGATGGATGATGGTTTACCGTCTTTATTTCTTAGTTCTTTTGCACAAGGTTTACTTATGACCTTTTTTCCCATGGTATGTTTAATATTATGAATGGTTGTATTTGACGGACCGTCCTGTTTATTTGTGCCATGTAGGATTAAGCAAGCTTTGTCGGATCCTATACTTATATCCATGCCATAATGATGATTTTCCATCCTTTTTTTACGTGGATCACATTGGTTGACCTTTATCATATCCTTTGCTATAATAGATTGCGATGAATTAGTTTTCATCTTCTGAATGTTGAATTTATCTCCAACTGATCGTATTCCTTGTATAATATTTTGGATTTCCTTCTTTTGATCAGAATGGATTTTGTTCACGGTCTTAATTTGAAGCAACAGCAGTTGTTTTAGTTCGTTAAATTCTTCTTTATCCATGGTTTTAACTTGATTCTTTTAGTATTTAATATTTGTTGAGTGATTAAGAGTAATAAAACCTACAACTTGTCTACTACTGGTTCCACTGTGTGAGATGTTTGTTTCTATGCAAAAGGAACTGATTGCGTGTACTTCTGATATAAGAGTGGAGTGGAGGGGCGATTGTGTATTCCAGGTTTTGTTTGGTGTTTCTTTTCAGCACAAGGCGAGAATTGAGAAATATCACGATTTCGTATTTCACCTTAAATTTCACAAATTAGTAGTTGTCACTAAAAACTTCGATCTGATGCTGATAGAGTATAAACTTTGGAATACTTTGGTGCTTGTTAGATAGTAAAAACTATTTTCGTTTCCGCGAAATTTGTGATTTATTTTTTGTATTTTTTGAGCTTTGGAAAGTACTTGTTGTCACTTTGAATGTTAGCGCCCCTCCGTTTAGTAGTGACCGTGGTCGAACGATATATAAAGGTAATTTGAGAGTAGACCTAACGTCTTTATTCGTGATTCATCGAAAAGTTTAAAAATTAAAGTGAAATTTTCAAAGTGAAAGCAAAACCAGCAGAAGTACTTGCAGGTTTGCAAAGTTGTGATCCGTAAGTTTCCGTATCATTTTCCATGCGACCTGGGACAACTCACTTGGTTGTTAGATTGGTACATTTTTGTCGGCTTATATCGTGTTCACAGTGAACACCTCTTCTTATTTATTTGTTTATTTGCTTGACAATTATAATGATCATTAAAATCTGTAATTTTTCGATACAGCCCCGTATATATAAGCCTATTGTGAAGCCTTAGCACGTTTGCAAATCTTTACTTCGAAAATTGAAACGTCGAAGGGAAATTTATTACAGGCATTTTCGTTATAATCACGGTTTTGCTTATCGTGGCTTGCGTCGTAACCAACCATTTAACCTTTTGGATTAAAATCAAATTGAAACGTAACCAACATAAACAATTTTGGGGTCATAATATATGATTAAAATTCGTACTTATAAATTTCTTACGTTTCGTTCAATTTACATCGTATCAGTTTCGTAACTCGTTCTCATTTAAATTCGAATCATTTTGTCATTTTAGTTTGTATCATAAACGTGAGGTTAATTAAAACTCGTTACGTTTTATTTCAATTTATTTATTTCGTTTCGTTTCGTTCCGATTAAAATCCGTATTACTTTACATCGATTCGTTTAAATTCTACGTCATAGGTCGATTACAATTACGTTCGCCCTGAATACAATAAACGCATGCTATTATACTGTGAGGTCATAAAAACTCGAGACTTAAATCGAAACTGCTCGAAACTAATCATTCGTATCCTATCATATATATATGTTGAAGTTCAAAACTAATTAAAAATCGTGTCTTTGATCTTTGTAGACTTTATTATCTTGACTAATTGGAGGATTGGTATGAAAGCCATCTCAATACTTAATTGAACGTAGAACCATTCGCCGAATTTTATTTTTGTGACCAAGAACCAACCCCGAGAGGAATCGTATCGTTTCGTCCTAATTTATTCCGAACGTGAAACTATCCGAAACCTGACCACAAAAAATATTCCGTGAAGTCCGTTTATTCGTACTGTAACCGTAACCGTGACCGTAGCTGTTTTCGCCTAGAAATTACCTGAAATCAAGTCGACCTTATCAAACGGATTAAGTCCGATACAAGGTACATATACATATTAAAAAACTTATCGAATAGATAACAGTAAAATATTATAACCGCTTTCGTAGTCGCTTTATATATTAAGTGCATACAACGTGGAAAGTTGCACGAATCGAAAAACCGTCATCTCACAAGCTAAGTCATAACCCCATAATTTTGCGTTATATATAAATCTTTCCGAATTATTTTATACGAATTCTTTTGTCTGTCGATCGTCGGGACCCATCAAACTTAAGGATTGCCATATTTTGCCGCAATGTTAGGAAATTACATACGACATCGAACACGCCGTCATAAACGAAGAATTGCATCGTCGTACATATCTTTAAATCGTAAACTCGCATGACCTATCGTGAACTTAAAATCGTATCGAACATTGAATCTGTCTCGACCGTCATTACGAATTACCACAAATTAGTCGTTAAGATAAATTCTGAGCTTCAAAACCAGACAGTTCTTTAATAAAAAAATTCCTGTCTACGATTTTTCTTTGTAGTCGTGCGTCGACCCTAGTCTCGAAAAATAATATTCGTCGTTAACTGTTCCTGTCTGTTCGCTTTTGAATAGAACAACAAAAAAGAATTTTCGTTTTCGCTGAGAAAATTTGAATTAGTGCCGTCGACTTATTATTATTCATCATTTTCGAAATATTATCAACGTACTCTGAAATTCTAGACAAACGAACGTAGTTTAAACAAATTAATTAAATTAACTGTAGTAATAAATTAGCTTTAACCAGTAGTATCTTATAAAGCATTTCTATATATTAAGTTTGAACCGTGAGGATTATAAGAGAAAACGAAGGAACCCCCTTTTGCTTCTCGATCAATTGTTAAGTATATATATTACCAGTTAAATTCGAAGTCAATACATACGACTGTAAGTACATAAATACTTAAAAATAGAAGGTACTGACATAAAAGAGCATTCTTGAAGACTGTAGGAAATTCGTTTCACTACTAATTACTGTTTATGGCCCTCAATAATTTATATTACACAATCTACCGACCTGGTATGAATGCTAGTGAATACGTCATTAACCGATTATACGCAATTATACAAATTAATCAGAACGTAGGCAACGAAGCCAAATTTCAAGTCTCAATTCAAAGATTGCCCGACTGTTTTGCCTAACGTGTCATTGCTTGCCCGACTATTGACAGCTTAATCAAAACGCTAAATCGTTTGTTTGCTCGATCGATATACGTACAATATTATAAATTGTATGCACTTCTTAAAACATTATATCGCGATTACTCTGTATTTGCAGAGTCCAATCTTTTGTATGTGTTACTAATTCTGCATGGAAGAACAAGCCTTGAAAAATACTGTTCATCGTCGTGGACAAACTGCATACGCCTACGTGCAAAACCGACTTCGAGCCCTATCAATTTATTTTTTAAACTTAAAAACTTCTCTTTAAATTCAATTACTGATTCTTGGACTACCACAGACGTTATCTGCGAAGCCATTTTTATGTACGACTATTGACGAATTTATGACAACTTTAGAAAATTGCATAAACGAATTGCGAATTTCGGCCTGGTAAGTCCAATTTCTAATCGACACTGTATCAAAACATAAACTTTACAAATAGTAGGTATACAAGTAGATATACTTCATTCACGAACAAACGTAGTCATAACCTTACATACATACGTATATATATTTATCTAACTCGACAGTACAATATTTGGGAGTTTAATATCTCCGAGATATTAACACCATGACCGACACCGAAAAGCCTAGTACTTCTGCTGACGACAAGGAGCCTGAGGACATCCGAAATCCTCTCAATTCGGAATCCGACGTTAAATCCGAATCGCCTTTAGACGACACTCAAACCAAATTTTGTGCTACTTTTGATTACCTTGACACTGAAAAGGAGCAATTTAACGTCGATTTACATCGATTACCCGGTGAGACTGACGTTAATCATCTCGCCTGCATTAATCGAGCAACTTAAGATTTTCATAAACAAGTAGACGACCTATTTAAAGCGGGTAAAGTAAAAGAAATCGAGGCTGATTCTCATCTCAAGGAATTATTTTTCAAACGCGATCAAGATATTATTAATTATATTACTGGAAAACCCGTGTTAGTTCTTAAGCCTTTAGACATCGTAATTTAAGTCGTTTCCAAATTTTTCTCATCCAAAATGCCCGGGAGCCAGGATATACAAAGCGGTCGGACTGTTACGGCTGTTGCGAATACAAGTAGTAGTAACACTGCTACTGCTACTACAGCTCCTTCTGCCCTGATTGCAAATCACCTAATGGCTGAACATAGTGCGGCTATCGTTTCGCTCTTCTATTAAATTTGTTCAGGCGAAATGGACATGATGCAAATACGATTAAATATTGAGCAGAAACTCATTGAGCCTATCGGTCACTTTCGAGGTGAGCAAGAAGCTGCGTTTTGGCTCATCGATTATAAAAAGGAAATATTGGGACGTAATAAAACCGCATATCAAGCTATCATGTCGCTAAATCAACTTCTTGAAGGCCCTGCAAAAAAGTGGTGGGATTTCGAAAAATTCCAATAAATTCCTACGTTTAACGAAAATGATTTAGACGAATGCGAAGATACGTAGAATTGTATTATGGATGCCATGGTCCTAAGGTTTGATCGAGCCCATATGTCGACACGAGCCGCAGCTAATCTGCCTAAGACTTTATACCAACCTAGTTTGAGTAGTAGTGACTATGTAGCTAGACGCATGCAATTTATGGCACAAATCGACCCCAACATGCCATAAGAATCGAAAATCAAGTTATTTATTGAGAAAATTTTGGATCTCTTTGCTGACAAAGTCATGTCATGCGCTTTAATCGACAATATGACAAAGACACTGAACCGCATCATCGATTTAAATTCGAAAAAGCTTAAAAAAGTAAAACAAACGTACTCTTACGACACGTTGGCTCAGAAGCCCGCATTTGCCCGTAGCAAAAACGTAGTTAATGCATCAGACATTAACAATGTTGCAACTTTTTGAGGGCATCCAAATCATAATAATAATTGTGGTCATAATAATCGTGGTAATAATCATACCAATTCTAATCGACCGAATCATAATAAATATACAAATGTCCAATTCACTCATATTTTTTCGGCCAAGCACAAAGCCTCATGTGTTACCTTAGACGGGAGGTTGACTTGTTTTCGATGTCAAAGCCCACGCCCTAGCGTATGGAAGTGTTGGCTATTTATGGACGAAAACAACATTCCATTGCCACCAAAAGCAAGTGGATGGAGATCACGAGGAAATAATTCGAACTCCAATAATCAGAAAAATTCGAATCGTTATAATAATAATTACAATATTAGAAATAATTATGACAGTAGGCGCTCCTATAATAACAATCAAAATCAAAACTCCGGCTATAATAATAATACGAACCAGGGACAACAGAATGTAGGTAAGCCCACACAACAAGAATTTGCTTGCCTATTCCAGTTATTTTCACCGTACTTAGCATATAATAATTCACGAAACAACAATACTATTATTACGACTGTAGATAACAACACTGACGTAGTACCGCATATTAATCAAGTCCGTGACCGTATGTCCCATAACCAGCTAAATAATAATAGTATGTACAACCAAACGACCCGGCTGTGCTCACTTACAAAGCCATTTAAGCCGATATTGCCTTTCGCAAATTACAGGGACATGCTATGACGGATAGTAGGAACCCTTCGAACTGCATTGTACCTGAATCTATATTTGAGTTCCCGGACACCAACAAAGTCCAACTTATTAGATTGAACTGACTTTCAGGAAAAGAAATTAAACGAGATTTCAATTTTCAGCATATGACAGGAAAAGAGTTAAATATTATTGTACTCACTGACACCGGAGCCTCTATCAGCTCAATCAGTCCATTTGGTGTTTCATGCCTCGGCATGACAGACTTAATTCAGCCGTGTCGGCCTATTCAGGCAGTTTTATCGATTGATACGGGTACTCCGTATTTTGTGGATAAATTCATATCTCTTCGTTTCCACATTCCCAAATTGCACGAATGGATCTTATGGGGATTTTTCGTCATCGATTTCCCTAGTAACGACGTTGTATTTAAAATTAATCTTATCACTACATACGATGCTATAGTTTATTGTCGATTTGGTATAGTCAAGTTCACGACGGCTGATCAATTCATTGCTGATGGGCCAGAATTTTATTAAAATTCGGCACCAGCACCCATTTAATCGAATAATCGTAGAGTCGGACGCTTACGCAAAATACAACTCACAGAAGCTAATACAGCTGAAATTACATCTTTCATAGATCAACTTAGAAACGTAACATCAGAAAAGTATCTTCCTTCGACATTACGTATCGCCGACCCAGACAGTGCCGCCGTTGCATCCGCTGTAGGGAAAATTACCGCAGATTGTTTATCGCAACTATTAAATCCGCTCATGTTGTCATTTTAGCCCGTAGTCACGCCCGAACATAGGACACCCACACAAATTGAAGGTGCTAATACGATTTGCCCAGAACTGGAAACTACAAGTTCTTTTGATGAGGCCGTACGTAGTATTGACACCTCAATTATGTCTAGCACGGCCGAAGCCAAGCTACTTTAATTTAAATTGCGATTATTTACAACTCATCCTGTACAACTGAACGTAGGAAAATTAACAAAAATTCCCATTTATACTTCTAATAGAAATTATTCCTGCCCGGTCGTAGTCGAACTTAATTTATATTTATTCAATACATTCGGTGCTCTTATAGAAAAGAACAGAATTAAAATTGAAAATGGTACTGGTTACTGCCATGCCACAAGTATCGATGATGCATGTATTTCACTTAAACGGAATTTTTAGTACGTATCGCCCGATCCCTAAATGTTATGTACGTAGCAATAAAGTTCATATTGACAATCAGGAATGCCCTATGGGTTACGAAACCAAACCGGTCCCGGAAACAATTCCAGGAAGCCAGGATCTTACGGATGACGAATGGAATCAATTAAAGATTTATGAAGGATTGTCTGTTTTAAAAAAACGACAAGTTCGAATTTTACTATCACTTTATTATTCAGTTTTTGGTAGGAAACCTAAACATTTCCATACCTCAATCGTAGATCCACTGACAGGAAAGCTTTCTAATAGCCATTGCGCACTGTGCACCTACGGAGGTGACTTTCGTAAAAAACCTAGCTAGGTGCAGTGCGGAGAGCTTCTCCTAAGCCTAAGTAGGCGTGGTTTACCCTAACTTTTTACCTCCGTAAATTGCGTTAGGCGAGACCTAAATACTTACGTACGTAGGTAGTTTGTGCAGTGCGGGTGCTACCTACCTAAAGGTCCTGCCGTCACCACACATTTCATTTTTTCCCTCCCTAAAATCAAGGATGTTTTTATCCTTGGGCTGCGTTGCTCATTGGCTCAGAGCAAAACTGAAACCGCGAATGGGTTTGACCAATCACGGCACAGCTTTTTAAGTTAGGTGAGCTAGTCCGTGTCGTCGCTTCTACGTAAGTTACCTACAAGCGTTATTAGTGCGGAGTGGTTTACCTAGCTATGTAACCTACGAAAGTCACCTCGTTAGGGGCTCAGTGCGCAATGGCTATAAGGGACAGTAGATCTTCTCGATCCGACGCCCCTAATTAATCTGCCTGCTGCGATGTCGAATCTTTACAAAGTAGTTTGTCGTGACGATACTGATTATTTGCTCATGAAACAAATTATTAAGCTATGTCATTCAAACTGGGTATAACCACAACGAGTTGTTTGAAAAGGTACGAACGGATGGCGCCCAGTAATGGACTTAAAAGAGATAAATAAGAGAGTAAAACCCATAGCTGTTCCCCTTTCACTAATTGTAGACGAAAAAAAAAATTATCTGCATGCACTTATTATTGTCAGGTCGACATGGCAAGCTCCTACCAACAAATCGAAGTTCACGAAGACAGTAGAAATTGTCTCGCATATATCAACCACTGCGGCACTTGGAGAAATAAACGACTTTGTTTTGGTTTTATTACTAGTCGCGCAGTTTCAATCAGCGATGTCTACAATTTTAAAACCCTACCTTCATAAATAGTTGAGTGCATATGTCGATGACTTCGGTTTTGGCGGAAAATCCTTTGATGAAATGTTGCATTGTTTAGAATTATTATTATGGTTATTTGTTTAGGCCAATATTAAACTTAGGCCTTCAAAATGTTTCATCGGATTTCCGAGCATAATTTCTTAAGGACACCGAGTTAATGCCAAAGGTTTTTCTATCAATGCCGATCGTGTTAAAACTATTGATGAATACCCGTATATTACCACTACGACTGAATTCTGTCGTTTTATTAGGATTTCAAACTTCTTTTGCCGCATGATTCGAATGAAAGCAAACCCAAAACCAAATTTATTTATATTCGTTTTCTTGTTGATGTCGATTTTATTAAACAATGCCATCGAATTAAAGGTGATCCTAATCGACTGAAAAACTTTCAAATTAACGATAAGCGCATCAGTAAAATTATCCTTTTCTTACGTAAGGACATACAAAATTAGCTTATTGGCTATAATAGGTATAGGAAAAATTTTCATTTAAATCCCGACTCCAGCATACTTAAACGACTTTTAGGCGAACCTGTAGGTAAATTATAGGTGCCTGTGCTCTTAAAGAATTTAACAAAGCAATCGATTAAATACTTGCATGAAAGCTCTCACTTCGGACATGAGAAAATATATGCTGCATTACGGGAAGAATACTGGTTCTTCCAAATGCACAAATTAGTTATGGACGTGTGTCGCTCCTGTGACACATGTCAACGGCACTTCATTAAGCAACGGAGCCTCTCCGGTCCGCTTCACGTCATAATTACACCACAGCTCCCATATGCAAAAGTTGGTATAGACTATCTAGGCCCATTAAATCGAACTCAAAAAGGAAATTAATACATCTTCGCATGCATTGACCAATGTACTAGATACCTATACCTTTTTCCTACTACAGATGAAACGATACGATGTTTAGAACCACTTATCTAAAAACATAAAATACAATCCCTTGTCTCCGACAAAAGAGCATGCTTCACTTCTAACAAATATTTTAGATTTTGCTAAAATTATCTCATTAACCGTAATGCCACTTTAGCTCGACACGCTAGTAGTAACGCCTTTGAGAACGTAGTAATTCCATTTTCAGTTTAATTCTTAAAAAGTGAAAATTTCGTACCGATGACCCATAGGATACATTACTTCCGCATGTAGCTAACGAGTACAATGCTGCCAAGCACAGCATTACAGGGTATAGTCCCTTCTTTTTAATGTTTGGTAGATCTCTTACCCACCCGTATGACCAAGCTGTCACCAATAGCTCCCAATCTGATGATGACCTCGAAAGGCATCTCATTCGCATTGGTGAACTTTTTAAACACCGAATGCAAGCGCATCAAAAATCATGCAAAAATCAACTTAAACATAAGTTTGAGTTTGACCGTCGGCACCCGCATATAAATTTTAATATTGATAATTTAGTACTTTGACGTAATTTAACCCGTGAGACAGGAACTCCGAGCAAGTTCATGGTCGGATATACAGGGCCGTACAAGATATACAGTCTTATCGAAAATGAGCATGTGTATTTCTTTTGCCCTGCTGATTTTGATTTAAATTCTATCTACAAACCAACCGAAGTAGAAATAGTACATGGACATAATTTAATTTTAAACATTCCTGAGGTAGCAGAGTTCGAAACCGAAACACGCATTGAAGTTGATCAGAATATAGAATGGCTTAATTTATTTAAGCCCACTCAGGCTAATCACGTTTTCTCTATCGAACCTACGATCGATCTTACCGAACCGCCCCGTTAGGATGGTACTGATATTTTTCCAGATGTTGTTCCTCGTGGAATTTACAATTCTAGTGCTACAGCTCACCGCAAGCTCCCGCCAAGTGCGCCGCCCTACGTGTTATTTTTGGACGAAAGTGATGAGTCCTGCCCTGAGCTGGAGGACGATGTCAGTACTGACAATTTCCATCACTCATGGTATGGACAAACTATTATACAAAGTCCCGACGCTCACCAGTCTCTAAACCCACAGACGGGAAAAGAGAGTGGTTCCGTGTCTGCCGGGACACGTCAGGAGAATTCTAACGTAATTCCCAGAAACAGAACTTGTAGTATTTGGGATCGCTTCGACAGCGCCCAAGAAACTCTGAATTTGCCATCGCCATCTAAAACTCGTACCTCCTTAAAAATCGAAACTCCGTCCCTAACTAATATTAATACTGTACAGGGTTATTTACAAAATCCCACGAACATAGAGCCCGTAGGCACCGGAAATCCCGACGCTCCTGGACCGTCTGGATCCTAAATACCCGTCCCTGTTCCTGTGGAACCGAGACGAGGTCAACGTCAACGCGTATGGAATAAAAATTTAGATCCAATGATCTACGAACTTAGAAAAATCCAAGTTCCCCAAATTGACCGTAGTCGCGCATTCAAAAAATTCACGGTCTTAATAATACAAGTCCAAAACAATATTTTAAGTGCAAGTAGCCCTGCAGAGAAAAGTAGTGTAGAAGACAGTAGTGTAGAGGACGTAGATGAAAACATAATTGAATGAACATATTATTATTGTAAATAATTAAAAAGGTTTGACTTAATTATGCGTGAAAATAGGATGTCACATATTAGCGAAGACAATTTGCTAATGGCGAGCGATGATGATGACGTTGTAATAAATCCAGAAGAGGATAAAATTTGATACTGATGGACGTCGACGAAGATAGTCTGTTGAAAGTCGTAAATTCTGAGGCTCCCAATAGTCCTAATGAGAAAATGATAGAAGACCAGGATCCAAAATTGGGCGAGGATCAGCAAAAGCGCCAAACTGCATTTAAGATTCTGAGGCAAACCTTTGCGAAAATCCACAAAAAGATTGAAGATGAAGAACAAATTATAAAATTTATGAAAGCTGCCACAAGTAAAAAAGAGCCAGTTGATAAAGTAGCTGAGGAAAAATTCAAACCAAAATTAAGCGTACCAAAAATCCGGGAATGTCCCGTCTGCATCAACAAGGGACTCCGCAAAAATCTTCGACACGTCTTCGATAAGTGTCCAGTAAAACGAGCTTAACAGCTCCAGCCGTTTTTTCCGAACGTTAAATTATGTTGGTCTTGTCAAGGGCCCCATTTGTACCGAAATTGTTTAAATCGAAAGTAAAGAGTTTTGTAACTCCACTAAATCCAGATGTAGATGAATGTAGATACTGCGGTATTACTAATTATTAGCTTATTTAAATGTTCATATTGCTTAATATAAAACTGCGGTGATTTCACGTTAGCTTCATTAGGCACCAAATTGAATTTCACGAGTTTGTGATTTATAAAATTAAGCGTAGGTATGAAAAGCACAAAACGAAAGTAGGTGTAGCATTTTACTGTTCTGTGTCCAGGAAATATAATAAGAAAGTTTTTACTTTTTATTCATATTTTTTTATTTCCTTTCCCCCTTTTTTTGCACCCAGATAGAAAATGATCCCAATGTAGAATCTGTAGTCGATGCAGCCTTGGTGACGGTCCCCGAGAAAACCGATTTCCTCGGTAAAGCTTAAAACTGCACGTAGAAAAGATTAAATATTAATTTTCGTGAACGTATGTATAATATGAAAAGTAGGATGTAAATTTTTGTGGGAAATCCTCTACAGTATAATGAGGACGATACTAACGACGAGTAATCAAAGGGAATCGTTCCTGAAGATATGTTTCACGCTGAGGATCAGCACAAACAAGAACGTTATTCCCGATTCCCAAAAAGTTAAAAAGAACACGAAAATACAAACAGTGAAAAAACAATTTTCTTTCGACACGACGAAAGATTCACTCACACAGATGTGCTTCGTTACGTTAAGATACAGATGCGTGCAGTCGAACTCCACGATATGCGGTATCATTGTTATATCCTTAGAAAGCCAGTCAAAAGTCCCTCACAGTGTCACAGTCCTCCCGCCACGTGACTCACAGTCAGATCTTTAATAGCGAGGGAAGATAATCATAGACAGTAGTATTTCTATTGCCGACAGTAGAAAAGATTCTAACAAAGAAGGAAGCTCTCAGACGAGCCTTCCTCCAGCTGAGATTCATATAATCCCAGTTAGTCAGTCTTTTTAATTCGATTCTAAACCACTACTAAATTTTTTCTCGTAATTTTGTGAACATATCTTTCGAAACATTTCGTATTTCGTACAAAATATTGCTGACTCTATTTTGTTTCAATATTTAATTGTAGAATTTTGTTTTTGTAAATCTCGTTAGATTTATTATTTCGTTTATAAAATATTCTAGAAGTTAGACTGAGGATTATGTGGTCGTACGTCAATCCATAAATTATAAAAGTGAACAAAATTTAATAGCAGCCCCAGATCCTAAGACAAGTAAACTGACCGAGGGCGCGTGTGTAATACGGTATCATATCTTTCATTATTATTATAAAATATAATTAATCGGACGAATTCAAAATAATATAAATCATCAGCTTTTCCTTTTCATTTTGTTTCCACCTCAAAAGTATTCGTATCATTCTATTAGGTACATTTTGTTTCAGGGGAAACAATTTCCACTTTCATTTTTTTTGAATAAATCGTAAACGTAAATTAATTTAAATTCACATAATTTAATACTTTACCAACGTTCTCTTAACTGCATTGTTTACTCACTTATATCTATTTATATCTTAGTGCATGATTTAATAATACGTTTATTCGATTATTGGCATACAGATTTTATATTGCTCACCAACTCACCCGCCCATTTTAGTAACTAAGTAGTCATACGAGGTCTTAATCACGTATCATTCCCCATTGCTCATACCTCTTATATTTGCCATTAAAGATATATTATATTTCTTGCATTTGGGTTTTCAGCACTTCGGCTGTTTCTCCAGCATCAAATATAATTGTTTTTAGAAAGAAGGAAAATTCCACGTTCGCATTTTTCCCTTTTTAACAATAAGAAAATAATTCAATTTGTAAAATTAATAAATAAAGTTAAGCAGAATTTATCAATTGTGTTTATATAAAATTAAATCAAAACAAACTAAACTAGCTTTGTAATAAATTTATATTATATAGGTGATTATGAGCTATTCGACATGAGCCCCGAATAGTTAAAATCACTATTTCCCCCAGCAATTTAAAAGGTAGACGCATCTTCTGACGAAATGACTCAAAAAAGACTGAAATTGTCCCACGAGCACCCACTTGTAAACCAATAACTTCCAATTTCTTAAGTTGATATTTTTTTTTTAAATACGGAATACAAGGATCATAATGTGCTTGCTTCTCAGCATTACCTTTCTCCGCCTGACCAGACTTTTGTTCCATCTGAATTGTAGGATCCGAAATGTACCCACACTTTGACTCTGTTCGCCAGCATATGATATTAACACGCTTAGAAGCCCCATAAGTTACTCCCTCAAATACATTCCAGTCCAACTTTTTAAGGTGCTTCACAATTATTGATCGCACTTCATAGTGTCTGCTGTTTCTTAGTGAGCTACCGACATGACATTTTCCTAGAACATGAGCGAGGGTTATTTTCTCTTTGCAGTGTCTACAAAAGGATGATTCTAGCGAACGACCTGGAATAGCTTTAACTGGGTATACATTAGCAGTCATTTTTAATGAATTTACCCACTCAGAGAATGTTAACCCACATTTGTTAATAATGATCTTGTTTGCATATTGGCAATCCTCATACATTTCAACTTTTTGTCCTCTTAGTGGGAATTGGCACCATTTATCAAACTCTTGTTCTTTAAAAAAATCACGATGTATTTTTCCAGGCTTGGTTTTGGGACAGTATTTATAGATGACCCCTAAAATAATTGCAAGGATATATACCTATAATGATTTTAATAACGTTTAACCTTCGATTTGTCAATTGCATAATTCTCAGCTTTAACATGCTGCATGTGTTTTTACTTTTACGCATTCACTTTACAACGTGAACGGGTAACGGAACCGGAACTGATACCGTGATCAAGACCGTCAGTTTGATTCTGTACATTACTGTAAGCTCCTGATATTTTTGAGTTCACGTACTTCCGTTTGATCGACGTCTTCTTCTAGGCTCACAATTTCCAAGCCAGCACCCGCACTCTTACAGTTCCCTTCTTGTATCAGCTGGTTCTCAATGACGGCTACACAGGCGAAACAAAATATTCCTGTCCAAACGCTTCGAATGCGAGGGGAGCGGAGGGTGGTGGGCATTTCTTTGTTTTATTCTTGACTGATTATTTTCTGCAGGGATTTTTGAGGTCAGCTCACGCTGGGTCGTACAACAAGTAGGCTAAAATTTACTTTGCAGTTTTATTTCCTACTCAAAAAAAAATTAAAGTTTCACGAATTTTTAGTGCACTACTCTCATTTACTATTCACGGAGGATCTAAGGATACTATGGGTAAACTGATGCACAATTTTGAATTAAAACTTTGAGGAATACAATTTAATGCAGTCGTTAATATTCCAAGTCCGATCTTTTTTACCTTTAGTTCGGTTTACACATACAGAAAAATTTGAAAGAAAAATAATTGAAAAAAAAAATAAAATTCAAATCAGCGTTGATTTTCCAAAATACTTGTAAAGGATCGTTCACAAAAGACGTCATCGGAAGTGTCACTGACAATCAGTATGCACCTGACTTGTAAAACTGTGTCCTACCTTTAATAAGCAGAAAAGTAAACGTGAATTGTTTCCATGTCTCACGTAGGGTGAATTAAAGTCAGTTTTGTTTTACTGATTTAACATCGGTCTGCCACATCACCGATGCGACGTATTCATCAGTAATAATACAATTTCCAATAATATTTAACATCCGATATTTCATGAATCATAACATCTCTATACAATCCAACAGAATCTGCAAAATGCGTATCGGCTGTGAAGAGCCAAAATGACCCATATCCATTTTTAGCTTAAACCAATATCCACTATCTACAAAAATATTTAAATATGTCTTAAAAGCATTTAAATAAACTACTTTGCACTTAACAAAAATACGTAAATATAACATTTATAACTTTTCAAAAATATCCAAATAGAACATTTTGCATCTGTTTAAATACATGAAATTAGAAAACTTTGCACCTTTACAAAAAATATGTGAATAGAATATTTTACACTTTTCAAACAAATGGGATTAAAACATTTTGCACCTTTTCAAAAACATGTAAATAGGACATTTTACACTTTTCCAAAACTCCTAATTCACATTTGACGCATATTTCTCACTTTGTTTCTATGACATAGCTCATTTTATTCTAGTTCAAATTGGATGAGGGTCATTTTGGTTCTTCACAGACGATATATGCCCTTCTGTCATTGCACAATGCGGAATGTGCCTTTCTTAATCATTTTTATCAATCATGATTAGCTCCATAATAATTGGGTAAACTCAATAATCAAGTATCTATACAATTTCGTTTGAGTATTTAAACATGCTAAACATCATTTTACAGTTCCAGATCCGCTATAACTTATACTACTTAACATTTTTTAAAACTCATAAAAGTTACCTATTTTGTTTTATTTTTTTTTAAATGTTTTTTTAAATTAACTAAGAATAATAAATCAATTATGCACATGCTTTGCTATATCTTAACGACCGACTGCCTTTTGGCTTCATTAGGGGTTGTACACAAATAGCGTTATCAAAAAATCCACATTTTTATGGTCCCAAAATTTGACGTGCGGTTGGCTGGTAGGCTTACAACAGCGGAGATACGTGTTATGAAAGCTAGGATGGCAGCAGAGCCTTTAAATGTTGGCCAAGATTCAAATCTGAATATCTCTATTTAATCCTAAAAGCAATACTGACTAATTCTATTTTGTGCTATAAGAAATGTTGACTATCTCTCTGCTTTTCACAAAAGAACAAAATGAAAGGCTGCGAAATTGGGTAGAGTTGTAAACGTGTAATTATAAAGTGTGTTGTTACCCGCACGTCGTGTGGGAGTGGGTTCTATAGAGAAATTTTTAGTGAGGAGCATTCTCTGTAGAAATAAACGTATTCTATAAAGAATGTTTTAATTTTGGCTCGAAAGACGCATTCTAGTAAGAATTTCTTCAATTTCTTACTAGAAATCTGGTTTTTATAAATGCAAGTAATCTTAAAAGAGTTTTAGCGATTTTCGTAAAAGATTTTTTTGTGCGTGGCCTAAGAGTACAGTTCTTTAAGGACTGCTGCTATTGTATTCTATAGGGAAATAAATATTATTAGTCTTAATAGACTAATTCTACTGAGAGATGTTTCAATTTCTTTATAGAAATCTAAATTGTTAATACAAATCATCTCATAAGAATTTTCTTAACTTTTCCCTATAGAATTTGAATGCAAGGCAAAAAGGCGCATTTCTCTTAAGACCGTCACGCCAAACAGCATTGTGTGCTCATGCGCACTCTGCCTGTCATGTATTACATAGTAGCACATTTTGACTCCGGCACTTAGGGGTTGGACACAAATGACCTCATCCACGTTGAGGGTGGGTCACTTCGAAAAAGATGACACCCTATGTTAAAGATAGTCATTTACGCAATGCTTAAGAGGGTGACAAGGTGGGTGGGTGGGTCCAAAAATTTGGTAAATTTGGGTGACGTCATTTGTGTCTGGCCCCTTAATACTACATCTACGTCCCTAGCTCCCAATTCATTCCCGTCACCCCACACAGGTCTAGCCAATACGAGCATCGTTCGTTAAATTATGTGATTGCGGAGAGATTTGAAACTCAGAACTTCTCACTTCGTGCTTCTAACAAGTAAGCGAGTAAGCCAGAAGCGTTAGGTTGTAAATTGTTGAAAATTCAAGTTTGGTTTCTTCTTTTCTCCCTAATTTATATTTTAGAAGTTATAAATAATGAGGTGGAATATTTCAGTAACAGTAACTAGAATAACATACGATAACAGTCAGTTACTTCTAGCTGCTGTGTTCATGGGTTTTTGGCCACGTTCTACAATGTGTAAACAGCTAAATTACTTCATTCCTGCACCGTGTCATATTCATAGTGAAAATCAGCAGTCAAAGCTGCAGTTTGAGGCTGGAGTAGTGCCGTAATATTCACAGTTTTAATTGTAAATTTTTTATCATTACATCCTTATCGTGAAAAATTTAAAATTATAATAAAATTACAGCTTAAAATATCACGGCACTAGGTTGAAGTCTGATTTTGTGTGTGCAAAATATCTGTAATGTATAGGTAAAAGTAAGGTTCGAATGGTGAGGCAGAAGTATACGGGTAAAAAAATAAGGATTATGACTTACTAGATATTTAACGATGTTATTGGCACTAGGCAGATTTTGAATCAAATTTTGGTTTTAAATCAGCCTAGTGCCAAGTACATCGTTACGTATCTGGTGAGTCATAATATTCTTTTACTTTTACCAATATACAAAATATCCAATCAGAAATAAAATTAAATGCGATAAAGATGTATGAAAATTAATTCTAGTTAGAAATTCTAAAGCCACTAGCGAGAAAGAAAAGAAAATTCTATAGCGAAATATCTGGAAAATTCTATTAAGAAGTCTGTACCAATTCTATAGAGAAATCAAATCCATTTCCGTATAGCTAAACGAGTGGGAAATATCAAAAAACGCCTGCAACCTTTCCCACTAGTCTCAGCTCGATAGTTCTTACTAGATTGGAATGTGCGGGTAGGGATCGTCCGTAAATGAAGTCACCGATAGGGTGCGTGGGTTTAGTCGGATAATGATGACAATTGTATAATCATGTTGGGTGAGTGTAAAAAACAGGTAAAGAAATGTAATTATACTAGATATATGTAAATTTGTTTGTATTTTGGTTTGACATAAATATTAAAATACAAAAGCAGCGACGAACAAACACAAAAAATCTTATGCTTTAAATTTGAGTTTTTTTTTATTCGTTTTTATATTTTTAAAATGTCCTCCATGTTTTAATAACATTCGTAAAAATGTTACAAAATCAATTATGTCCGTTAGGAAAATTATGGGATCAAAGCTTCGTCCTGCTTTAAACCTGCGGTGTCTTCAGTAGAGTTCCAGTTAAGGAAAGTGTAAAGTGCAGCCTAAAAGTGTCAGAAAATGAAAAAAACAAATAAATTAGAACCTTAAATTAAATAAAAACAATCAAGTTGGTGCATAAATGAACCCGTAAAACGTCGTCCGAACCTCCATGTTCCAGTTAGACGCTTCTAAAAGGCTCCTTACGATTTCTGCATCCACCGACGTCAACGTCATGAACTTTACAATTACATCATTGCGGTCGTCAAGAATTTTCTTACAATGTGTGAGCGTTTCCAATGTGTTCATAGTTGAAGGATGATTTTCCCCAAGCACCTCCCCTTCACGCAACAAAAGGTCTTGCCACACTTCCACAGCCTTGTCGAATTCTTTCAGATTGTAATGCCAGCAACCCATGTTGAACATTGAGGTCAGTAAATCTGGATGATCAGGCCCTAAAACTTGAATGCAAAGTTTCAAAGTTTTGTTGTGTAATGACAAAGCATCCACGAACTTCCCTTGTTTCCCTATGGCAATCGCTAAGGTACTAGCAGTGGTCATTGTGTGCGGATGCTCCGGGCCAAAGACTCTTTCGCGTATCCCGACGTCCAACAAGGGCAACGCTTTGTCAGGCTCATCAGTGTCAAGATATAAAAGAGCCAAGTCGCTCTTTGTGCCAAGTGAAGAGGGGTGCTCGGATCCTAATTCAGTTTCTTGCATTTCTAATAACTCCAAAAAAATCTGAGCCGCTTCTTCATGTTTCCCTTGGTCACGAAGTAAACTTGCGTAATTTCGTTTAGATGTGAATGTGTCCAGGTGAAGGGGTCCACACGCTTAAGTGGCATCTGAAATAGTTTGCAGCATCATCGCAGATGCCTCCTCCAACTTCCCTTCTTGTCGTAGCATAGCCGTTAAGTTTCCTTTTGTTTTTATGATCTTTTCAGAGTTCAAATCTGGATTCTTTTCACGCTCTTCCAAAACTTCTGTGAAAAGCTTCAATGCCCCTTCAATCTTCCTTTGATCCCATAAAAGAACTGCGTAGTTGTGTTTAGTTGTGAGGAAGCATTCGTTGTCAGTGTCGTTGAAATTTTGAAAGTCTTGAAGAACTTCACTGAACTTTCCTGCTGCTTTATCGTACTTCCCCATTGAACGAAGTGAAGTTGCAATGTCGCATTTTGTTCCAAGTGTGACTCGATGGTGTGGACCAAGGACACGTGTCTGTTCCTTCAAAACTTCTTTGAATAATTCAATTGATTTTTGATGAGACCCTCCATCTGAGTACGCGACAGCGAGATTCCATTTCAGTTTACTTTTGTCGTAAATCTCACAAGCATCTACTGATGCAGGCGTTGCTTGGAGAACTCTTGCGTAGAGTTCAATGGATTTTGTAAAATCATTTGTACTCCTCAAGACACCAGCAACTGCCGCAGTCAAATCTCTAAATTCCTTCACGTCCAGAATTTTTGACACATGATTTGTTATGTAAACTAAATTTTCTACAATTTCGCCCCCACGTACAATTTTCCGCGTATCTAACGTTTTAATGTAATTCCCTGCCTCAGCGGATAATTTAAAGAGCACGTCGGTCTCGTTTAAAAAAGTGTGTTCGTTGAAAATTGAATGTGGCTTCTGTTTTTCGTTGGTTCTCAAATTTTCAATTGTCGCGTCTTGAATCATTCTGTGGATTGAGAAACTGTGTAAGTCAGAGTCAGCAGAGCCTAAAAATGAGATTAAAGAATAGTCTTTCAGAATTTCCATCGCGTTGTCAATGGATTCTTGAGGGAAGTCGTTTTGAAAAAGAGCGTAAAGAAAATCTGGTGAAATTCTTGTAGGAGACAAATAGGCCATGAAGCAAAGGATTTTTATTGCTAACGCACCATCTTGAAATTTTACTATTTTCTCCAGGGAAATATTCCATAAAATCAACATTGTGTCACTCATGTGTGTGGGTCTCATATTGGCATCTAGTGGCTTCTGCGCCAACACTTTTCTGCTCCCGTTTTGGTACTCGTCAATCAAATTTAGAATCCCGTACTTTTTCCATCGTTTGGTTTGCTGCAGAATGACTGCCACTGCTGCCTGCAGTGCGATTGGCAGACGACCGAAGAGATTTCCAAGAAGCATCGCCAGTTCCTTATTCTCAGCTGTTTCTTGGAGTCCAAGTCTTTCAATTACAAAGACGACGACTTCACCGTCAGTCCACAATTCCAGTTGAATGACATTTTGAAGATTCCAGTTTTGGTTTCGTGACGTCACAATGACTGTAGGCTCAACGCAAAAAGGAGACAGCGACTTTGGCAGAAGGCATTTGATTCCGTTCAAGTTGAATTCTTGATTGTCTTCGAAAGCTTCTGCATTGTCAAAAACAAGAAGAACCAAGTGGGCATTTTGAAGGAGTTTCTCAAAGATTTGATCTCGAATTAATTCAAATTCCTTTTGTTTCCCGCCAATTTCGGTTGCGATTTCTAATTTATTAGCGAGTTGGAAAAATTGGTTATTTGCGGAGGTATTGTGTTCTGCATCGATCCAGATGATATGGTCGTACTTATGCGCATGGAGTTGGATGTACATGCGTACGGTCTCAGTTTTACCGATGCCGCCGGTAGCAGCCACAACTTAAAAAGGCGCCTAAGTCAGAACTGTAACTTGGCTTTTCTTAACGACCTTGTAAAGATCCTTAAGAAATGTTTCCCGCCCAGTGAAAGTTTTAATTGGCTTCTCAACTTTAAATCTGATATTTTTTGGCAGGGGATCCTGAGGCTAAGGAAAAATATAGGTGTTTTTTTGATGCACGATATCGATAGTGAAGTATCAAATTGGTGTCCTTCTTGTTTTTCTTAAAAAACAAGATGGTGTCTTCTCATTTTAGCTTCAAACAACGGGCATAACCACAAAGGGATGACGCGTGGGTTTTATTTCACGGATATTGGGGTAATACATCAATGACGTCACCCAAATTAGGGATTGTCTATAAATAATATTATGAAAATATTCACATTTCAAAGATCCTAAGTTCCTTCAATTATCAGTTGAACTGCAGTGTAAATCTTACATCTCATTATTTTCAAAGTGGGATGTTAATTTAACCGCACAATCTCATTTTCAGTAGTTAAATGAAACGATAAAAACGAAATCAAATGAAAACGAAGCATCATTTTCATTTTGAAAAAAATTAAAATCTTGCTACAATTTCACATTACGTCTACACCAAAAATAAGATGCAAAATTTTCTACTTGCAACTTTTTTTTACAGGCTGCTTGGCTAAGGACACAAAGTTTATTTGGCTATGAATGCTGTATTGATACAAGATTTCGGAGTTTGAAAAAATATAAAATTATACCTACATAATTCTAAGTTATGTCGTTCTGTACATGAGGAGTATATTGGCAAAACGGGATAAGTCCCTTTTTCAAAAATGAGATTATTTGTGTTATTTGTTCTATTCAACTAAATACGTTATGCTTCATCCAGACTATGACCATAGGTAGGTACCTATGATAGTCATTGAGTTTAAACTGAAAAGCACGAAATCTATACACACTGCCTATGAGGGTTATTGATGATAGATGACAGTCAATTGACACACCAACCTCAATTGACTGTAATCGCGTATACCCATCATAGTCGGGACGGAGCATTGCTGTATTGAATTGTAAAGGTCAAAGTTTAACCAAACTAAATTTTAAAAATCACAAACGGATTTTTTATATAAAATATCTTGACACTGGTAAATACCAGTAAATAACGGAATAAAAAAGGCAAATACAAGTAAATACGTATCTGTAGGCCAAAACTCTGTAACAAAGCTGCTAATTCAATTCTAGAAACAACTAAAATCACGTAATTTTTAATTTAAGGGATTAAAAAATATCTGCCATGCTGTGCTACACAAACTAGTTTGCCATTTAATGAAGAAGATACATTTTACACTCACCTTAAAGTGGTTATTATCGCATGGCGCACTAAAGTAGAGTTGAGCAGGAGCAGAGTAAGTAGTGTAGTTTGCACTTTACTAGGTTAGAAAATACATTTTGGATTTTTTTTTGCCGTCATTTATGGACGACCCCCAATTCGGGTGACGTCATTTATGTGTCATCCCAATAAAACCACTCTATACGTCTTACGCGTCTTCCCTGTGTGGTTAAGCCCTTTGTTAGCAGCTAAAAATGGAAGCACGACACTTTCCTTTTCAGAAAAAATGGAAGGAAACCAATTTGATACTTCACCCTCGATATGCTTTATTTGATGTTACAAAATTTACTAAATAGTGAACTAGTTGATGCTATATCTGAAATTAAATCCTGAATCAGCTGATAAATGTTTGCTCTGCATGAAAAAGTAATTTGCTCACCTGAGATGCCATTACAAGGCTCACGTGGTGCGCAGTAAAATTCCCGCCTACGTTTATTCCTATATTTTTGTGGTTGCCCTCCATTTCAGGAATCAAGACTGGATTGTAATGGTTACCAACTCGAGAGGTCAGGAGGTCAGCAGGTGCTGCTAAAGGTACATAAAACGGGATTTACTTCAATTTTACGATTAGAAGACAAACGAAACTTAGAAAAATAAACAATTTTTGTATTTTATACCTTACGTTTTAACAGTAGCGACAGCAGCTTCTACCCTTTAGACGCCAAATAAGCTCAAGCTCCGTCTTTTCTTTTCGCTGTGTAGAATACCAACTCAATAATTTACTGCACAATAATAAATTTTAACCGCTAGCTGCTGGACAATGAATTCAAATTGAGACGTTGCCTTAAGAAAACTACGGTAACAATAAAAAACGAGGTAAATTTTGGATTAATTTACTTCTTGGTTGGAATTAAAAATCTTTGTAAATGTGAATTTAATTTTTACCTGCAGAGCTACAGAACTTGTAGTTAATCAGATGGAAATTACAATATTAGAGGTACATATACAATTTAACAATAACTAGGCACTGATCTGTGTTATTGCGAAATCAGAAATAATTGAAATAATAAATGCGAATACTTCGTTATGGTGAACTAAATGAGAAGTCGGAACCCGAATGAGCAATCAAAGCCGAACGGATCAGTTATCTCACCTGACGACTGATATCAGGTGAATCGAGCGATAAGCGAAAGTCCAGTGTAAAGTATTGCGCAATTTGAGCATCTGCCCGGATGAGCACATGATGCATTAATCGTAGTGCTAAATGAGTCATTAGGGATTACAGGTATTATATATAAAATATTTTTATGGTTGATTTTATTAAAAGTTGTAGTATGTGGCTAGCGGGCCGAATTTCGTTTATTATTTTAAGTAAGTAAGTAATCTGATTTTTGACCTATTGATCTTACACTTGACACATCATTGACGGACGATCCCTAGTTAAAAACTAATAACAAACTCACCTACCCATCTATAATATGCATTTTCCATCGTTTTTACACAGGGTCTGTTCATAAATCATATTTACTTGCATTTACACTCCCCCCAAACCTTTTTTTAATATCCCCAATGAATTTCACATTTTAAATTCTTGTCATTTCTGTTTACAAAACAAGTTAACCAGGCTATTATTTTATTTAAGTATTTTACGCGGAGCTCCATTCTACACAACCACAGCAAAGTTGATTTATGAATGGCCTTTAAGTTCGTCATTTAATTGCAGAAGCCATGCAAAAATTGGGTTGGAAAACACTTACAGAAGCCGAATGTACTGGAAATGGTTCAAGAAGGGTTGACATTCTTGCATACAACTTAAAATCTAAACAAGGAATAATTCTTGATCCAACAATTCGTATGGAACAAAATGATCTTAACCAAGCTGAAAATGTTAATGAAGAAAAACAAAGAATCTACGATCCTTGCATTCCTTACTTCCAGCAAAAGTTGGGCCTTGATGACATAAAAGTGATAGGATTGTACATCGGGGCGAGAGGAACAATTACTAAATTTTTTCAAAATTTTATGAAAGCTCAATGTTTGCCTTCAACGCTAATTGAGGATATCGTGGTTTCCGTTTTGAAGAAATCCGCACAAATATGTGTACATCATTTATATTCCTGTGCTCCTACAGATTAATTTTCGAAGATCATAATACATTCTTTATAACACAAATCAATTTATGTACAACAAGTTTTTGAGCCGTATACTGAGTCCTTTGGGCTATCCTCATTGGAGGACAGTGTCAAATTTATTTTTAATAAAGTTGTCTTTCTCTCTACTTAAATTTAAATAGCATTTTCATTGGTAAAAATGTTGTTGAGGTAATTTATGTTGGGTAAATCTTTTTGGCACTATGAGACTACTCTAAACCGGATATGATACTATTCTAAGCCTTCAGTGAATTGTTTTTTTTAAGCGGTACTTGTATTAGCGGTAAAATCATTTATTTTATTTTGCAATGACGGCTTTCAGTGACCCAAAAAAAAAATTATTTTTATTTGCAATGACATTTACTTCCCAGAATAATATTTTAAATGGCAATGATTTTATACGTCGTAGATACATTTGAATTAGCAATGAAATTTTGAAAGCAATGAAAATTAAATCAAGTGAAATATTTACATATTTTTACAATGTATGTATTGCATACTATGCAATCATAGTTTGGTAATTTGAGAAGTAGAAGGCAGGATGCCATCAGCCTTTGACCTTCCGACACTGACTTTTCCGGGTCTCCCTCGTTTGCGTTTACCTGTTAGAGGAATGTCAATTGCCTTATTCGGGAACGAATGAAGTTTGTTGTGGACAGCCAAACCGTATATATGCTTGCACGTTAGTTTTTCGTTGTATGAAATGCATGAACAAGAAGACATAAGCCAGTCATTGAAATTGAGACATATCTTATGAAAAGAAAAGAAATTTTCTTTGAAGGTTTTGAACGAACGATACGCCTTGGTTTCAGTGGTGATAATAGCTGCGGAGGAAACGGGTGGGTGACCAGACGACGCAACATAAAACACTGTGATGTTGTTGTCTAGTGCCTTATGATAGCATGTGCCAATATCATCAATCCAGTGGTATGCTCTTTTCTGAATAGCAAGAGGATAAGTTGATGTAGTTGAAAAACATTTTCTTGCCATTTATCCGCTCCGATCAGAAGAGTGAGTTTGAAGTAAAGATGACATTCTTTCCAAGAATATTCTGAACTGGAGTCTCAAGCGCATAGTATGATACTTCTTTATTAGGGCATTAAATGACTGCATCCCGTTGTTAGTGGTTGGGAACCCAGGCGCCATTCCTTGGAACCATCCAATGTTATCATCCATCCACTGAGAAACAAAATAACCGACGAATGATTTAACTGAAGGGTCCTTGTTAGTCTTCCATTTATTTCTCCACAGCTTGCAACCAAGTTCCAGGATTACACGGTGGCTGGTCTTCCTCTTCATTATCAGGCAAGACCCGTTTACTCACAACAACAACTCCACTACTCATACTTCTTCCTTTAGGTTACAACACTTTTAAAAACAACGATAACTTTTAAGACCCACAAGTCAACTGAAAATTGTGGGGAAGATGAACTGGAACGTAGAGCTTACCTTATCAGTGCGTGACGTCAATCACAAATATAAATAGTTTTTCTTTCCTCCACACTTACCTTGAACTCATGACTGCATTATTGTAATTTTTTGGTTCCATTGATAAAACAAATATGAAGGAATAAATTATGCCTAAATGAATGAAATGATTGCATAAAAAAATATTTACATGCAAGTACTTTTCACTGCAACCAAATTTATGATTCCATAAATGATGTCTCTCAAATTAATATGAACCCACTCTGTTTACGTCAAATTCATTATTGCGTAAGCGGCAATTCTTAACATTAAATGTTAACAAAACCTGCTTAGACCCACCTACCCAACCATAGGCGTCATTTATGGATGGTCCCCAGCGTAGATTCTGTAGATAAAAACACGTAGTGAGTACTCTACTTATCGTTAGATACAGAGTTGCATATTACCACCTTGTTTGTTGCTGTTCATACGTAAATAGAAACGGAGCTGTTCACAAGTTCTACACTTCTCATAAACCGTTAGCCGTTAATTTAATTTACTTTTAATTAAATAGTCACTACAAACACAGGTGCCTTTATAAACTATATCACTCTGCATTAACTATATCGTCAATCCAATAGGAAAGAAACGCATGAATAATACATAATTATTTAACAGGAATAACCTCTAAACAGCATAATGATGCAAAGTACAATTATTAAACCAAACCAAGTCATTGTATGTGAACCAGTTGATCAGCTTCGGCTTCTCGTAGTTTTCCAGTCACAAATTATTCTCATTTTCCACCTTGAATTTTAGCGTAATTTCTGCGGTGATACAGAACGAAATTTATGTAATCCGTAGGTTGCCCGATTCTTATAAACAATATTTTTAAAATCAGAGGTACGGTCCACAAATGATGTCATCGGTAGGGTCAATGGGTCTAGTTGACTACTGATGAAATCCTATGCTATAGGATAGCCTTTTACTCAATGATTAAGAAGATGACAGGGCGTCCTCAAAATTGATATTTTCGATGACGTTATTTGCGGACGGTCCCAGGCCCAGCATCATTTCTTCAACAGCATTAAAAAGTGTAAAATTAACCTGTTCACGTGTTTTGGATTTTAGAAAAGCGCAAAATGTCACATTTATATAATTTAAAAACGTGGGAAATGATCTATTAGCATGCTTTTAGGTTCATATTGATTTTATAGATAGTGGTTTTTGACTTTAGCTGAAACTGGATTTAGGATCGCCCATAAATAATTAGAGGTAATGGCTATACTTGGAAATTGATGATAGTCCATGTTAAAGTTAGTCATTTACTCAATGATTAAGCTGGTAGTTACAGGTCATTAAATTTTAAAAATTGAGATTTGTGATGACAATGTTTGTGGACGACCCTAGGCTTAAAAACCTTTTTTCAGCAGAATCTAAAAAAATTATTTTGCACATTGTATTAGACTGTCGCTTTAACTTGTGCTTTCAATAATTAATATTTGTTTGAAGAGATGAAAGAATAAGACTGATTGATTAATGCGTCAAGAGGGGAGCTTGCATAACGTACATAGTACAAATTGAGGGGGGGGGGGAGGTGAAGCTGCCTCTTCTTTTACATGGGCGTTTATACAAAAAATGGGGCGAGGAGTTTAAAATTTTTGATTTTTGTACCACGTAATTTATGCAGGATCCTGAATGCAAATGAACCTAATAAAAGTACAACACATCATGTAGGTAGTTTTGTATGGCAACCAATACGAATGTTACGTACACTGTCTACCTATTCAAACAAAAGGAACATGTGTAATAATTGTAATATCACATATTCACATAATATGTATAAAGCGTTCCTCTCTTGTAGTGTGTGCGTCAAAGGTATTGAAAATCATGATGTAATGATGTGCATTGTGGATTGTATAGACTTTGGTCAGCACACTTTTTTCATCTATATTTCCACTCACTTGTAATTATTTGATTTTGAACATATTAAGAAATTGGGAATAAAATCCAATCAATCAATGTTTATTTCCAAAATGTTATCTCACTTTTTTGCTGTGTGGGTTTAGTGTAAAATTGTCGTGTAGCAGAGAGTAGAATGGGGAGTGTGAGAGCTAGCGCTATTTTTTGTCTCATTTAGCAACGCTCTGGCTTGCTACCTATGTACAATCACGCTGTCTGGCTATAAGCTTTCTGTTTGTATTCAAGATTGCTCACTAGCCAGAAAAACACCAAAAAGTTGAACTTTGCCCCCACTTCCTTGTCCCATTAGCCTCCTGGCCCTTTCCAAATCTTATGCACGAATAAACTAACTGTAAAATGCAATCAACTTGTATATTGAGAAATACGGCGTCAAAACGTCGTAAAGAAAACTGAAAACATTTCTACTGAAGAAGCCGAATTTCCCATCTCCATTTCTCACTACAACATCTCCTTTCACAAACTGAAAACTCAGAAATTTTAAATTGTGACAATAACAAAGTATATAGGAACAACTCACACATTAAGATTTAGTAGGATGGTCATGCGTAAATGCTTTTCATCCAAATTAAACCATCCAAATATCCAGTGAGCTTTTACTTACAATAGATAACCATATTTTACGATCATGCGGTACAAGCGCTTTTGAGCTCCGATCATAAAATATCTATTGTTTGAATAAATACTATACGCAATGTGACAAGTTTTTCCAACTTTTAATGCCCAAGGTTTAAATGGTGTGGTCGTCGGCATTCTTATAGAGCATTGAAGGCATGTAGAATGTAGAGCGAAGAAGCACTATGTAATATTATTGTAGATACATATAAATACTTTATGATGGGCCGAGCGGAAATTATTTCTCCAGCACAGCTGAAAAATATGTATGTGGCTAAATAGTAATCGTATTTGGGTATTTCGATGTTTTGATTTTAAAAGAAACGGTACCCATGACCATAACAAAGAATGTGTCTGTTCGTAATTATTTATACTTTGTTATTGTCACAACTCAAAAATTAGGTCTTTTTATAGCTTTCTCGACGTTTCATTCTTTATTATTGTTTAGATTTTGTCCGTCATAATACTTGACCAAGTCTTGAATTATTAGGCACATACAAACACAAACATTAAATCTCATAAAGGAGTGAACAAGTAAAGTTACCAGTCTTATGTTGTATGTGGGTGACAGTGTATTTAATAAAATGCTAATTTATTCTCAAACTGTATATTAAAATCAACAAGTTTATTGGAGCTGCAGAAAGTTAAAATAAATTCGGAATTAAACTACACAGCACGGTCAGTTATATGTTCGTATAGAATTCTTTAAATACCAAATTAAAGTAGTTACAATATTATCTGCATGTTTCTAACATTGAGTAGAAGCCAAATATATTTCTTTTAAAAAAAAATTAGAATTTAAATTTAAGGCCCCCGCCAAAATAACTGCAGTTCTCGATAACTAAATTTAACGCTCTTTAAATTATTTCATAGGCAACATGAATAATCAGAGGAACTGGGCAAAGGACGAGCGAGTTGATTTGGAAAAAAATGTCGTTCCTGAATCTGTGCACTATGAACCAAAGAGAGTCATTCTCCTCCTGGATATTGACGCTTTTGAAGTGCAAGTTTGGATGAAAAACCAGATGCAATTCTTCAATTCGGATAGGCCGATAGTTGTCACCAGTCCAGATGCAAAGTAAGACGCCCACATGATCTTAAATTATATTAATTAACACATTTCACTGACAATAACTTGAGGTTTTTTTTTTGAAAACTCTTAACTGCCAAGCATAACCGTCAATCCATTAATTATATTAGCGAAATTTTCCAGGCGACATTTGTTTAACATTCTTAACTGACGAGCATTAACCAAACCAAAGCATAATCAAACCAAAGTTAATCAAACCATTAGCAAAATTTTCCGTAGGACATTTTTCTTATCTTTCTTAGCTGACGAGCATACCCGCCATACCGTTAGCAAAATTTTCCATAGGCCATTTTGGTATTTAAACATTTTTAACTGTCGAGCATAACCGTCAAACCATTACCGAAATTTTCTATAGGACATTTTATATAAACAGTCTTAACTGACGAGCATAACCGTCAAACCATCAACAAAATTTTACCATAGGAAATTTTTTTTTAAATTCTTAACTGACGAGCATAACCGACAAACCATTAACGAAATTTTACCATAGGACTTTTTTCTTAAAATTCTTAACTGACGAGCATAACCGACATACCGTTAGCAAAATTTTTTTACAGGACATTTTTGTTAACAGTTTTAACTGTGAAGAATGGTCGCCAAACCATTAGCAACAATTTTCATTATTTGACAATATTTTAATTTTTTTAACTGACGAGAATAACTGTCAAGTAATTAGCAAAATTGTCTATAGGACTTTGTTTTTAACATTTCTAGCTGACGAGCATTACTGTTAAACCATTAGAAATATTTTCTATAGGACGAATTTTAACACTTGTAACTGACGAGTATAACCGTTAAGCTATTAGCGAAATGTTGCATAAGACATTTATGTGCAACATTTTAAACTGACGAGCATAACTGGCAAACCATTAGTAAGAGTTTTTGTAAGTTTTTTTTATACGGAAATGAGTTTTTAAAATAAATTAGAGTTGTCATTGAGCAACAGCTGAGGTATTAGTTTTGGTCGATGGAATATTTAAAAAGCACGTAGGCCTCAGGGTGGTTTTTAAGTGTTTATTTTATACAATTTTTTATTTACATGCAGAATCTTTGAAAATTGTGCGTACATAACCAGTTGCAAATATTTGGTTTGAATTAAATTTAAAATGCTTAAAATTTCTTTTTAAATTTAAGTGAATTTGATATTGCCTTTAAATTTTAGTTTAAAAAAATGAATATATTTATTTTTTTGAACTCAGAATATTTTAAAATTGTTTTTAAGCACTATTTTTGAAAGCTTAGAGGAAAAAACATAACTATAAACAACCATTTTGAGACCTTTTTCGTTTTTTTGAAAAAATAATAAATCGACCAAAACTCATTATTGCGCGCACCATATGAAGAGTTGTTTGGCAAATACAAGTGGATAGGTTCATTTTTTTTAAATGAGAATATTTGTGTTATTTGTTCTATTCAACTAGAAACATTACTGTGTTGAATGGAAAAGGTCAAACTTCAACCAATGCAATTTTTAAAATTAGGTCAAATTTCTTTTTAAAGTCATAAAGTCATAATAAATAAGTTTTAGCAAAATGGGATAAGTCCACCATAAACTTGTATTTCTGATTTTAATTTCGTTTTTGATTGTTTTCGTAGTGTGCAGAACACAATTTAATGCGTAAATGTTTTTTTAAAGAAAAGGTTAAAAGTTAAAAATGTTAAGTTTGACTCACGATTAAAATTTCATTGCACGGACTTGTGACTCCATGTCAAGTTATTAATTGTTTGGCAAAACGGGAAAATTCCACAAATTAACAATTTTGAAAATCTAAAACATTCAAATGTCAGCCTAAAATTATGAAACTTCTTGTAATAACGCTTAGTCATGTAAAATGTCTGTAAGTAGAAAAAAATTGAGTTGTAAAAGCTTAATTGGTCACCAATTATTCATTATTTGTTGTTCGTGTAAAATTTACTTTAATGGACTTATCCCGTTTTGCCAAAAAACTCTTTATATTATTAAACCATTTTAAGTTTTTTTGGACGGTCTTTTGAACAACCAATATTTTATGAAAATCTTGCTAATGGTTTAACGAAGTAGGCTCGGCTGTTGTTAGGTTGTCGTTAAATACCTTTAAAAATAGTGTTGAAAACTAATGTTTTTTTCAGAATCATATCTGAGAATTATACAGCTAAAAATATGGGGGTAAAGCGCGGGGAAGGACCTCGGTGGCTGGAGGATGCGCGAGCATTGTGCCTCCAAAATAGGAAGAAATTATTGGAAATCCCTGTTGGACAGAGGTATGGAAAACCCGATACTTTTACTCCGATCGTCGAGAGCAACCGAATTTTGAATGCCATATTTAGCTGGACAAAAATGAGGGAAACAAAACTTCCCATTAAAATCGAGCGAATTTATCACGAGGATTTCTACCTCGATTTGACGGATCTCATAGCTGAGAAAATGAGCTTTTTGTACGAGATATCTGGAAATTCTATTGGAATTTCTCAAAAAGAAATTAACGTGCTGACCAGGCCTAAAGAACACCCTTGTCACGCTTACGACGGCGCACCTACAACCTGCATTCAAGGCCTGACTGGAAAAATTGTTGGTGAAGAACTTCGCTGCCGAGTTCAACAGCTTCATGAACACGATACCGACGAGCTTCGGTTGGTACACGGGGCCCTGTTTGCGGACTCAATTATTCAACATATTAAAAAGGAAACTCAATATGAAGTGTCGGCAGGAGTGGGTCACTCCAAGATGGTCGCAAAGATTGCGTGCGGTTTGAATAAACCGACGGGGATCAGTATCATACCCGATATTGCCCTCCCACGACTCAGTAAGAAAATACAGTTTCAACATCTCCCAGGCTTTGGGAGAAAAACTGGGGACTCTCTTCAAAGGTGGATGTCTTCAATATTTGGGGAAAATGCTATATATATTTCGGACATCAATCAAGGTGTTCGTGAGGGGATAAATTTTGGCACGGTTCTTCGAGAACTAGGGTTTAAGAACTACAAGAAGACGGCGGAGGATCTCCTCAAAAAGTGTCACTTTCAAGATAAGAGTACCGTCACCTATAAAGTTCATCCGGACACGATGAGCACTGAGTTTTTGTTTAAAGGTTCCCGCACTTTTATTCTTTGAATATCGTATGAGTAGTTATTGGCATGGGTTATATTTTGGAAACAAAAATAAGTAAAACAAACCTTTGTTTCCTTGTTAGAAGGTGGCGAGATTGATTTTAACGAAGGTGTCTGGAACATTTCAAAAGACATGGAAGACAGGATTCAGTACTACAGGAGAATCTTTAGGAGAACTCCAAAGGAACTCATTGTCCAGTTTACGCCTTACACTGGCGCAAGGACGAAAATTGGTCCTTCCAACACTGCTCCAATGAACTTGCAACAAGACACTCATCACTTCGTTAGTCACGAGTCAATTCGTGATTATATTTTGAAAAGCATTCCCAGGAATGGGTTGAGTGGGAACAACAGTTGGACAATTACGTTGACTGCAAAACAATTTACCGACAAGGACATTGGAGGAATTCGGAGCGTGGGTGTTACTACTTAATTTTGAATTTCTAGGATTGATCAAAGAACAAGTTACGCTATACCTGTTCCAAGAGGAGAATAGAGCTTAAAATTTATTTGCCTCAAAATTTTGGTCACAAAATTTTTTAAACAGTTTTATTTTTAAACTTGGCTTTGAAATAAAAAAAGATAAAAATATGACTTTATGAATTCTTCATATGGAAATTCAACCAATTCTACAATTTTCATTTGTGCTTAATATAATTTTTAATATCATAATAATGAACAAATATTTGCATATTGTTTGTAAAGAACAAAAATGACCCATGTCCATTTGTTGCAAAAAATCATATTAAAATAGTTAAAAAATCTACAAATAGTTACAAATACGCATTTTTTCTAAAGAGCATTTAAATATAGCATTTTTTACTTTTTGAAAATATGAAATTAGAACATTTTGCACCTATTTGAAAACTTGGAATTAGAATATTTTGCACCTTTTCAAAAACATGAAATTAGAACATTTTGCAACTTTTTAAAAACTTGGAATTAGAACATTTTGCACCTTTCAAAAACAGAATTAGAACAATTTGCAGTTTTTAAAAATATGTGAGTAGAACATTTTGCACATTTCAAGAAAATAATTAGAACAATTTGCAGTTTTTAAACATATGTAAGTAGAACATTTTGCACTTTTTAAAAACCTGGAATTAACATTTCACTCATGTTTCTTATTTTTTTTGTATGACATAGCTCATTTTGTTTCTTGCTTAAATAAAATTGAATATGGGTCATTTTGGTTCTTCACAGGCGATTTGTGACCAGCCCTGAAACCATTTACCTAATAGATATCGTCAACGAAGAGGCAAATATGATCATCTCCATCTCGGACTAAAGGCAATTATGATCATCTCCATTCAGCACTAAAAGCAATTATGATCATCTTCCTTTTTCAAAAAATACAACTAATGTGATATGTTATTGATTAGGTAAGGGTTTAGTAATTCAAAACTAACATGGAAACCTACCCTGCTTGAACACATTGATTCAAACGAATTAAATAATAACGTCTTCTACTGTGACTAGTAACTACTGCTAGTATAGTCGTTCGGGTGCAAAATGGCTTATCTCTATTTTATTCGAATTTGAATTTTCAAAAATTTCTTGAAATAAAAAATCAAGAAAATTCAGTGGGAATAACTGTGGAAAATTTTAGTGAAGATGATGGTGACCTCTGAAATTTTTTAAACTTTCAATAATGATTTATTGATCAATCAATTTAATTGAATTAAATTAATAAATTAACGCATGAATTAGCTCATCAATAAGTCATTATTGAAAGTTTAAAAAATTTGAGGGGTCACCCATAAATGACGTCATGGGTATGGCTAAGCAACCTTCTTGAATGTAGATGGTGTTGCATGCTAAAGATAACCATTTACGTAACGGGTAATCTGATGACAGGGGGGCCATCAGGACGTTAAACGGGGATTTTTTGATGACGTCATTTATGAGTGACCCCTAATGTACTTAGTTTTGAATTACTAAACCCTTACCTAATCAATAACATATCACATTAGTTGTATTTTTTGAAAAAGGGAGATGATCATAATTGCTTTTAGTGCTGAATGGAGATGATCATATTTGCCTCTTCGTCGACGATATGTGATGCTCAATGCCAAGAGCATGCAACGTCGTGTAAATGTACCTACGTAGGAGGGCATACGCAATTTGCAAATTCATAGTTTTGCAACCTTTATATTTGTAATCTTTTAAACTTAAGATAGTCTTTGCTTTTAGTTCAGCAGCATAAAATCCTCTAGTAATCTCTGTTAAATCATTGACATATGTTAAAAAACAGATACGTAAATCAAATTTAAATATTATTCACTTACCTTTACCGTGTAGATCAGAAAAGAGATAAGTTACTGGTAATGTATCCTGAATTTCCCATATTACAAAAAATTCTCTGGAATACGACTCAGCTTACCCTATACAATAGACTTTATTCAACTAACTGAAATGTATTTATTGCAGTACATTTATATACAAAATTCTAATACCCACCTTTTTCGAACTGGAGCTTAGATTTTAAAATCCTCACTTTGTCTCCAATTTTAAACGATGCAGACGGTTTTTTCTCTTCCTTTGCTTGTGAATATTTCTTAAACAATGTATGCCATATATCAAACTCATTCTGCTTTGTAACATCATTAGGTCAAACTTTTATAGATGAATGAATTGTATTGTTGTACGCTTTTACAAAGTCTTGGATCACATCATCTATTTTAAAAGTATCTTTATGAGTCATATATCTCTAAAGTTTCGAAAATAAGGTCCTAATAAATCTTTCTGAGAACATGCTTTTTTCCTTAGAGTAAATATAGTAATTTTTAATTTTATTCTTCTTTAAAAACGCATGAAAAACTCTATTTTGATACTTGCTTCCCTGGTCTGTAAACAACATTACAGGAGTCCTCTTAGCTTCCCAAAACACCGATTTAAACGCTGGAATCATTGACTTGGAACTCCTATCCTTTAGCATTCTAACATAGACTTTTTTACTAAACGCATCTACTACTATTAAAACATAGTAGTTGCAATTATTATATTCAGCTATATTACATATATGTTTTAAATCTGAACTCCATATTTCATTAACAAAATTAAATAACACACGTCTTCGAGAAAACTTGTTCCTAACAGCTTTATGTAATGAGTATGCACCTATTTTACGAATTTCTTTTATTGCTTCTTTTTTATTCACCCAATTTTTTTGGTTTTTAAAAATGTATCAATCCCACTAAAACTTCAACTCAGTCTTTGAGTTGAATAAGAACGACGAATAGACTTCTCCATCCTAAATTTAAAACTAATTTAAACCACACACGCAACTGCCGCTTTACAATTCTCAAGTAACTACTTACAGTAAACGTTGATCAGCAGCATAAATACCTACTACGCTCGTACTTTTAAAAAACATATCCATGAACATTTAAATTAACAACCTCAGCTTTTAAAATTAAAACGTTTTCATTTTCATATACGCTCTTAACTAAGCATTATCATACAAAACATGGCGCTCGCATTATTTAATTTTATGCTCTTATGATTCAAAACTACATATGTATTAACATATAGTCTTATGAAAACTTCACATTATTACGTATTATAACTATATAATATCATATGGTTTGTTAGTACATGTGAGCACTGTCAGGCAGTGAAGCATGATTGTCGCAAGAAAATGGGATTGATGGTCCCATTATAGCCTAAGTATATGTTTCATACGATAGGATTAGATTTGTTAGGTCCTTTCCCATTGTCTTCCAAGGGGAATAGACATGAAATAGTTTGTACGGAATTCTTCACGCGTTATGCAATGACTAAAGCCATACCAACGAGAGAGTTTACGCATATAGCCAGGATTTAAGTAGAGGATGGTATTTCCTAACATGGAGCGTTTAAGAATATTATTACAGATAGGGCTGCAGAATTAATGAAGAGTACAATGCCAGAGGTAGTTTTGCATTTAGGAGCCGCCCATACTCCAACGGCAGCTAGGTAAAGCCAGGGAAACAGACTAACAGAAAGAACAAACCAGACGTTGGCGACAATGATATCAATGTACATAGATAGGGTGCATAGTAATTCGGATAAAATCGTTCCTTTTATCACATTCGCATTCAGTACGAATGTGACTACCAGTACCAAATTCTCACTATTCTATTTGATGAATATAAGGGAGCAGATATACCCAGTAGACACATTTTTCGGATCGTCAGGGTACAGCAAAAATGCTGATGTAAATAAGCTGTTAATGGACCGACCGTTGGCTCAAGAAGAATTGCAAAAGGCGCAGGAAGTAGCAAAAAGGAATTATGATAAGCTACATAGGTACTATAGGTTTCGTAAGGGAGATTACGTAAGGGTTAGGATAGAACAGCGCATTCCAGGAATAGCAGAAAAGTGTATAATAAAATATTTTGGCCCATGCATTGTAACACACGATCAAGATGAGAGGAAAAATGTGAATATTAAGCTATTAGATCCAAAGTACAAGGAGCCGAAGATTCCAGACTATGTACCGTGTGTAAAGCTAAAGAAGATTATTTTAAGGAATGAAGATGACCCAAGGATTTCGCCATTTCCGTTTGACTTAGATGAGTTTAATGATGTACCGCAACTACCGCAAAGAACAAGCCGCTTAGGGAGAAGAAGGCAGGTACGGGACTAACTGGTAGAAACCAAGAGGAATGGATGCAGAGCGGAGAAGAAGAAAACAGGCAGGGCCGAAAAAGGACAAAACACGGTAAGAAAAATAATAGTACTCCTACTAGTGATGATAGACATTCACTACCATGTGTAGACGAGGATACACAATCAAATGAAAAAGTCGAACACTCAAACGCAAGCCAGGATGCGAAGAGTAAACACAGAAGGAATCAGCCGACCCAGGAAAGTGAGGAAACGAGTTCAACAAGTATCAAGAACGGGGAGATACAAAACAATGCAAGTAAAGAAATCTCGAAGAGGGTGTCAGGAAGAATGCCACGATCGGAAAAAATGGGAGCCGGATTGAAAGATGTTATCAAAGGAAATACATCAGAAGAAATAAAAACAAGAAGTGAACGTGTGAGCAGACCGCCACAGAGATATCAGGGGATGTCTCAGGCTGTCCCAAAATCTTTGCTCGACAACAATTGCGCCCCAGGAACGTTGCGAATTAAAAAAAATTGACCATACAAATAAGTTATACTAATTTTCTTCTGTTTTCATTTATATATATACAGTAAACGATGGACTGTGATCATGGAGCCAGTGATCAACAGACGTATAGCGATTCTGGAAAAAAAGAACATTGGCACAGTCAGCAAGATCGAGCCGATATAGCGAATATCACAAGACAGGAAAAGATTGACAGACTAAGGACAAGAATTGACGATTCACAAGGAAGCATGAACTTGAGAAATTACGAGATAATGAGGTTACGGGACAAACTGGAAGAATAATACTGAACACGAGTGATGGAAGAACCAAAGCGGGAAGGTACTCACCACGCACACACTTGCACCAATTACTCCACCAGTTACGGGCACTGTCATGAGAAGATCGCATCCTATCCATTTTTTTCACACGCGTGGGTCAACAAATTAAACAGGCAGTATGTTGTGGACAGTTGCGAGAAACTGGGAGCTTTCTTCATTGCAAACACCACAACGCGAGGCTTTGATCTGGAGCTCGCTTTTGAGTTTTACTGCTGCTACATGGTGAATTGTAGACTGAAAGGAATGTGGACCCAGGGAAGTACAGGCGAGTTGAAGGGGCAAGTGCACGAAGTTTTACAGGTGTGGGGTGACGAAAACAATATGACACTGAAGAAGATTTACGCGCTGCAAAATCAACACTTTCGGGATAGATGGTGTCATTTCTGCAGGAATTCTTAATTGACTCTAGGCGCAAATCAGCATGCAGTGGAGCGTGTACGGGAGCAGTGGCTTTAACAGTACGCAGATAAAGAAAATTGGGATGTCGACCTAGCAGATGAAGCTACCAAAAATGATTTACAGAAAGAATAAGAAGCAGAACTGGAAGAAGCAGCAGAAACTCTACATCCTACGAAATCAGTAGAACCAGACTCGACGGTTGACAGTGATTTTGCAGAAGAATCGCCCCAAATGGATTTGAGTGAAGAGGAGACAGCTGCAATTGGGGCTCAAACGGATCCCAAGCCCACTATTGAGCAAGTGATCAAGTTCTTGGCCAGGACGGCGATGCAGGGGGAAGCGGCTCAGCAGCTAGAATAAGAAGTGTAGCGTATAGAAACACTTATCTTTTATAATCAGGGATTATATATATTCAGGGAAATTAAAAAAACCTCTCCAAAACAGTAATATAAAAAATGTATAAAAATTCAGGGAATTTTTGTCAGGTGTCAGAGACTACCTTGAATCATTTTTCTATTTATAGGGTTCAAATGAGGGCATTTGATTTTTTAAAGAGAAAAATTGTTATATAGTGCATAGCACGGCATTTTCAAATTATTAGATCACTGTTAAATTATTTAATGATAATGAATTAGGATGTAATCAAGGTTAAGTACGAAGAGATCACTGTTAAATTATTTGATGAATATGGATTAGGACGTAACTAATGTTAAGTACAAAGCTCTGTCGATGATTCATGTTCATTTTAGAAAATTGATTAGCACATTCTAAATTGCATTCTAGGTTAATGTCAAAATTGTTATTATGTGTTATGAGTTTAAAAACCTATTTTTATGTATCCATCCGAGGTATAAATTGTGCGAGCTTGGATCTCCAAATTATTCTTATTCCAACCGAGCTCTAGAGATTACCACTCTTGACTTTATTGAATAACCCCATTTACCTAGTTCTGTTATTATTAACTCTCTCCGTTTAACAAAAGCTCTCTTTATTTCTAGTATCTAGCATCACACTCACATATTTAACGATATGTACACCGTTATTTAACAATAACTATTGAGATTTAATGAAAAAGTCAATAAAAGCAGTTTTTTTTTTGATTTTGTTTTCACGTACACAAAGACTAATGTTATGAAGGTTTAAAAAAATGCACCCGAAATCTTGTAATCCAACTGTAGGTGCATTGCAAATTGTCACTGCTGTTGAGTAATTTAGCAAATTGCGTGGCATTTAACTGAAGAACAGTGCCAGACACATACCCACCTTGCAGCCTTTTCTGTGTAAACCACTCAAACAATGCTTTGTCAACATCTGGCTTGCAGCACGACTTCTGTTTCTTCACGTTCTGTCCTCTGGGCCAAGTGGCTGTGATTTTGTCACGTTCATGCTTCATTCTACTGATCACACTAGATAGAACTAATACCAGTTTCTTTTATAATTTCTGTTTTCGTATGGGTCTTTAACTTTTGCAATATTTGATATTTTTGTTCAGTGTCAAAAGTGTTTCTTTTCCGCTTAGTCAACATTGTCGGTTTCGAACTCAACTAAAACTGAAGACTGAGTAAGCAGTAAAGAATAAGAAATATCCCTGAAATGGTGGTATTTAGATGACGCCATATATGGAAGATCCCAGCATGAATACTGGAAGCATTCCATAATATGGGTACCTGTTTACTTCATTTCAACACTTATGACAGCCGGGGTACTTAAAATAGTAATATTTAAGCAACGCCATCTATGAACGATCTCCCTATGAATACTAGTAAAATCATATGTTGAAGACAAACGTACACCTAATTTCTGAACTAATTACAGTGGGGATCCCTAAAAGAGTAAAATTTGAATGACGTCATTTACGGACGATCGCCGTACGTAAGCTTCTAAAATTTAATGTTAAGGATATAGGTTAACTTAATTTTCAAACTGAAAGCATGAAAATCGCTTAAATGGTAAAATTTGTGCGACGCCCTTTATAGACAAACCCTGCATGCGTGCAAGTAAAATCTTATGCTAAGGATATATGTCAACCTTATTTCTAACTTTATGACAGTGGGGATCTCTAAAATAGTAAAATTTATATGACGTCATTTATGGACGATCCCTGCATACCCACTAGTAAAATCCTATGATGAGGTTATATGTCAACCTGATTTTCGAGCTAATGACAGTGAGGGGCACTAAAATCGTTAAATTTGTATGACGTCATTCATGGACGAATCCTGTAAACATAATAGTAAAATCCTATGTTAGAGATACATGTCAACCTTATTTCTAAAATAATGAAAGTAGGGATCCCTAAAATGGTAAAATTTGTGTTACGTAATTTTAATTTTTGAACTAATGACAGTCGAAGTCCCTAAAATGCTAAAATTTGTTTGACGTCCTTTACGGACGATCTCTGCATGCACACTAGTAAAATCCTATGTTAAGGATACATGTCAACCTAATTTTTGAACTTCTGACAGTGGGGATCCCTAAAATGGTAAAATTTGTATGACGTAATTTATGGGCGATCCCTGCATGCATACTAGTAAAATTCTATGCTAAGAATATATATTAAGCTAATTTTTAAACTTATCACAGTGGGGGTCCCTAAAATTGTAACATTTGTTTGACGTTATTTATGGACGATCCCTGCATCCCTACTAGTAAAATCGTATGTTAATCGGAAGTTTTCTATGGTACGAATATCCACTGAATGTCAGGTATATGGAACGTGCGGCGCATGTACCTACCTACTTAGCTTTAGTGGCAAGTATTGAAATTGAAATGCATGTAAAGTCTTGCCAAAGACCCGTTTTTTCTGCATGCATTTTAATGCTAAAAAGTTGGTCCATTATATCGTTAATTGTGAAAAACTGGTAAATCCGTTTAATTCCAAAAACAATAGGGTTCTATTCCATTGCATTCACCATCATTTAAAATTTATTTGAAAAAATTAAATTAAAAACTGTGACCTGTGGAGCACGACAAAAAATCACACATCGACAGACAGACAGACAGACGGACATAGCCATTCCTATAGATGCTCAGCATCTAAAAAGCAATGTTATCCATAAATAGACGACCTACTTACCTAAATGGACGATAATGTAAATGTTGAGATAAAAGCAACCTTGTGGTCAAGTACACAGTAAAGAATAAATAAGTATTCTAGAGAGAGATAGTAACTATTTATTTACATCTCGGCTCCGTTTTTTACAATTTCCCTTATATATGACCTAAAAAGGCCTTAAAAGCTTCGAAAAACAGTCCCCTAAATCCGAATTTCCCTTATATTGGTTCCCTTAAATCCGGATAATTTTAACTTTGAAGCATAGCTGGCCAACTAAATATTTGAAATTCGTCCCTTAGAGCCGTGTTCCCTTTAATCAGAATCCCTTGTAGTCGGACTTGTCAGTACAAGTAGACTTGCAACGAAACTTGAACTGCCGCAACTGAAACTGCACCTACATTTTTCACCGTTGACAGTCTAAAATCTCATAACAAAGTTCTCATCTCATTCACATTCACAAGATATCGTCCATTAGGGATGTCACGGGTATTGTTAATGGGTCTACTTGCAACTGATGAAATTCCATGGTAAAGACAGGCACTTACGCTATCGTTAAGCTTATGAATGGGGCAGGAAGGGTGCTCCTAGAGATAAGAATTTTTTTAGGACATCGTTTATAAACGACCCCCAAAGTCACATTCAAACTTTGCAGGTTTCCATTGTTATTGTTTTGTTTTTTTCTTGCGTTCACCATTCACTACTGTTCACCTTTCGATCTCGATCGAAGCCGCATGGGAGACATGTGCATATTATCAGCTGGTATTGTTTCGTTATGTTTATGGCAAGTGCACTGTTGAAGATGTGAGGGATGGTCCATAAATGATGTCACGCACATTATTACAAACCCACTCCCTTGTCGTAACATTCAACATTGCGTATGCGGCTATTCTTAACATCAAATGTCAACAATACCTTGATGCCAGCAACGACCCAACTGAGGACGTTATTTATGGATGGTCCCTAGAATAGATTCTGTAGAATGAAAAACACGTACTGAGTATACATAATTGCATATTGCCACCTTGTCTGTTGCTGTTCATACGTACGTAGAAACGGAGCTGTTCACAAGTTCTACACTTCTCATAGACCGTTAGCCGTTAATTTAATTTACTTTTAATTAAGTAATCCACATAGGTACTTTTATATCCAAGATATGGACTATATCACTAACACAATAAGATACAGGCACATGAATAGTACACAATTATTTAACAGGAATAACCTTTAAACAAAATTATGATGCCAATTACAATTATTAAATTCAGCCAAGTCATTGTATGTAAATCAGTTGATCCCTTTATGCTTCTTGTAGTTTTCCAGTCACAAATTAGTGTTATTTTCCACCTTGAATTTGAGCGTAATTTCTGCTTGTGAAACAGAACAAAATTTCTGTAACCTGCCGGTTGCCTACCTCTAGCTCCAGCCCGATTCTTATTAAAAGTATTTTACAAGCAAAGGAACGGTCCACAAATAACGTCATCAGTAGGGTCAATGGGTCTACTTGGCTACTGATGACATCCTATGCTATAGGATAGCAACTGACACAATGATTAGGATGATGACAAGCAGGGGCGGATACAGGGTTGGGTCATGGGAGGGGGGGGGGGTGAATATTGAGATTTGCGATGACGTTATTTGTGGACGGTTCCAGATTCAACATCGTTTTTTCAGCAGCACCTTCAAGACAAAAGTACAAAATAATAATAATTAAAGTGCAAAATGTTCATTTTACATGTTTTCAAAAAGTGTAAAATTTTCTGTTCACTTGTTTTGGAAAAGCGTAAAATGTTCCATTTTCATTTGCATTATTTTAAAACGTGCAAATTCTCCTATTCACATAATTTAAAAACGTGCAAAATGTTCTACTAATATGGTTTTAGGTTCGTATTGGTTTTTGTAGATAGTGGATTTTGATTTTAGCTGAAAATGGATTTAGGATCTCCCATAAATAGAGGTATTGGCTATACTCGGAAATTAATTATATTTCATGTTAAAGTTAGTCATGTACTCAATGATTAAGCTGAGTGACAGGTCATTACGTTTTAAAAATTGAGATTTGTGATTTAAATGTTTGTGGGCGACCCCAAGCTAAAAAAAACTTTTTTCAGAAGAATCTAAAATTTTTAGTTTCCACATTTAATAAGAATGTCCCTTCAACTTGTGATTTCAATAATAATAAATAATGTTTGTTTAACGTGGTAATAGCGATTAACTCATGCATTAAAAAGGGAGCCTGCATAACTTACGCGTTTTGTCATGAGAGGGGGGGGGGGAGGGTTGATAGGGGTTTAAGCTGCTTATCCTTCTACATGGGCGTACATGTCAAAAAAGGGAACCAGGGGTTCCAAATTTTCAATTTTTGTACCACGTAATTTATGCACGTTCCCAAATACAAATAAAGCTGATGAAAGTACAACCATGATGTAGGTGTGTACTTTTGTATGGCGACCAATACGAATGTTATGTACACTCTCTACGCATTTCAGCAAAAGGAACATGTGTAATAATTGTAGTATCACATTTTCAACAATGTGTAAAGCTTTCCTCTCTTTTGGTGTATACGTCAAAGGTATTGAAAAGCATGTAATTATGTGTATTGTGGATTTTATAGACTTTAGTCAGCACACTTTTTTAAATTATTAGTTTCACCAACTTTGGTTTGATTTTGAACATATTAAGAAATTGAGAATAAAATCCAATCAATCAATGTTTATTTTAAAAATGTTATCTCACTTTTTTGTGGTGTGGTTTTAGTGTACAATTGTCGTATAGCAGAGAGTGAAATGGACAGTGGGAGAGCTATCGCTATTTTTTGTCTCATTTTACGCTCTAGCTTTCTACCTACACCCTGTGTGGCTTAGCATTTTGTTTGTTATACTCTGTCAGAATGCAAGATTTATCAGAAAAAACGCAAACAATTGAACTTTACCCCCGCTCCCTTGTCCCATTAGCCTTCTGGCCCATTACAAAAATCTTATGCACAAAACAACTAACTGTAAATTCGTATATTGGAAAATAAGGCGTCAAAACGTTGTAAATAAAACTGAAAACATAGCCACTGAAGAAGCAAAATTGCCCATCCCGTTTTCTCGCACTAATCGCTTAAAAATTGTATAATGCAAACACCTACTGTAAATAATGCCATAGTACGCCCTGCATACTATTTAAATGAATTTCGGAGACCCGCGGAATATTGCAGACCCGCGTACTGCTATAGTGTGATAAATAGACCCGCGTATTAATCAAACAGAGGCATCCTTCTACATTGCGTAATACAATTGGTTTTGGAGGTTTTGCTACTTTACTTTAATTGTTTGCTGAGTGGGATTTAAATTGTAATGTTCCTTGTGTAATAAGGTGTGAAAGTGAATGAACTGAGTAAGTACTTGACTACTAAAACTGTGTCCTAGTTTTAATGAGCAGAAAAGTAAATGTGACTATAGTTTCTATGTTTGACGTAGAGTATATTAGAGTTATTTTTGTTTCACTGATTTATCCTCGGTCTTCAACTTCACCGATGCGATGTATTACTCAGAATTAATACAATTTCGAATAATAACTAACGTCCGATATTTCATAAATCATAACATCTGTGTATAATACAACAGAATCTGCAAAATGCATATCGTCTGTGAAGAGCCAAAATGACCCATATCCATTTTTAGCTAAAACCGTTATCCACCATCTACAAAAATATTTAAATATGTCTTGAGGGCATTTAAATAGACTACTTTGCACTTTTCAAAAATATCTAAATAGAAAATTTTGCATCTGTTTAAAAACATGGAATTAAAACATTTTGCACCTTTTCAAAAAGATGGAATTAGAAAATTTTACACGTTTTTAAAAATAGGGAATTTGACATTATTGCACCTTCTCAAAAACATGGAATTAGAACATTTTACACTTTCCAAAAACATGTAAATACAATATTTTGCACCTTTTCAGAAGCATGTATATAGAACATTTTACTCATTTTAAAAAAATATGCAAATAGAATATTTTACACTTTTCAAACAATTGGAATCAAAACATTTTGTACTTTTCAAAAACTCTTAATTAACATTTGACGCATGCTTCTCATTTTGTTTTTATGACATGGCTCATTTTAATTCTAGCTTAAATTGGATATGGGTCATTTTGGTTCTTCACAGACGAAATGCCTTCTGTCATTGCACATTTCGGAATGTGCTTTCATAAATTAATTTTTATCAATTTATGATGTGATCCATAATATTTCTTGTACGTAGTCTTTTTAATAAGCTCATAGGTATACTTGCACGTATGATCTACCCTATTTGACTATTACCGTAAAACTACCAATTAATCTCCTAATCCTAATCTAATAATATTATACAGACCAGCGCATTATGACATGATGTACGGTGCATATGAAATTAAATGGTACATTTATGTATCACAACAATAAACTACTTAAAACATGAAGAGCAAACAATGCACATCCCTATTGAAGAATAAAAATGACCCATTCCCAATTCAACCAAGTGTCAAATCGTTCCTTATCAAACCTATTTAAGTATCATGGTGACCTTTACCTATATTTTTTTATTTGTGTCCGTTATATTGTTCGTTTTATTGTTCCGTATACCTGTTTTCAAAAAAATGTACATAGAACATTGTGCACTTTTAAAAGGATGTACATATAAAATTATGTACTTTTTTTTAAACTTGTAAATGCAACATTTTTGCACTATTCAAAAATATGTAAATGACACAGTTTGTAATTTTTAAAAACATTTCAATACAAAATTAGGCACCTGTTTAAAAACTTGGAATCACGAAAGTTTGAAACTTCTCTCAAACATGTAAATAGAAAATTTTTGACTGTTCAAAATAACGTAAATAGAACATTTTGGACATTTCCAAAACATGTAAATTATACATTGTGCACTTTTGAAAACAATTATCTAACATTTCGTCAACCTTATTAGTCCTTATGTTTTACTTACATAGTTAGTTTTAATTCTATTCCAAATTGAATATTTACACATTTTGATTGTTCATTAGCAATGTACAATGTAATGCAAACTGTAATGTATGATTGGCATATTTTATGCTGAATTAGCTGAATATTATGCTATGTATAATAAAACTGAACTATTTAATTAAATTAGTAAGTGTCGGAAGTGGGGTCATTTTTTAAAGAATGCAACTTCTATGAATTACCAATACGAAGGGAAAAGTATTCTCAACTTTTAATGTCTCACAAGGAAGGGTCAACATATGTGCGACGAGTTTTAACTCAAGTTTATGCGCTTAAGGCGCGTCTACCGCAAATATTAAACGTGCGCCTAATCATTTTTGTTGCAGGTCAGAGATTTGCTCACAGTTGCCCGCCAAAGTTTAAAAAATTCGAAGTTTTGATTTTTTGCAACCCTTTAGATCCTACAATTTTCATCCGATTTTCATCAAATCTGAAGTTTTGTGGTCTCTAAAAAATTATCTACAAAATAACTCTGGATTTTTAAAAATTCGAAAATTTTTAGTTTTTTCAAAAAAAAATATTTGTAAACCTGGCTTTTGGGGGCCTTTTTATTAACCTCATTTTTCAAAAATATTAAAATTTTTTGAAAACAATATAATTGTAGATACGTATGAATACTTTAGTATGGGCCGAGCGGAAATTATTTCTGCAGCACAGTTGAAAAATATGTACCGTATTCACTCTAATAGTTTACCCCGCGTACTATTCAAACTGGGGCTTTGACCCCCCGCGTATAATAAGAGACCCTCGCAATGCCATTTAATAGTGTTTTGTTTTAAATAGACCAGCGTACTATTCAAACTACGGCTACACCCCGCGTACTATTAGAGACCCGCGCACTATTAGATGAAATACAGTAGGTGCCTATAAATAGTGATGGTATTTGGGTATTTGGGCATTTGGATGTATTGATTTCGTTATAAAACATACCCATGGTTACGGGAAAGAATGTGTCTGTCAAGTAATTATTCCTGTTTTGTTATTCTCACAACTCGCAACTCTGTCTATTACTCATTTCAAAACTGTGTATCATTTATGACTGTTTAGATTTTTGCTGTAAATTATAAATTATTCCAACTTGGCAAAGCCTAGAATTTTAGATGGATGCAAACTTTACTTTTCAAAAAGGAGCCAGCGATTAAAGTTGTCAGTGGGCCTGTCAAATGTTGTCGTTGTCAGTGGGTGGAGAAAAATAAATTATTAAATTTATTCCCAAACTTTCAATTTAAATCAACGAGTTTATTGGAGCCGCAGAAAGCGAAAATAAATTTAGTATTAAAATTATTAAACTATCACAGCAAGGTAAGTTACGTTCGCATAAAATTCTTGAAATATATGTACTTAATTTAAGTAGTTACAATACTTTACTGATAGACAGAGCCGGACGAAGGAATTGCATTTAGGCAGCAATTTGATCCTATTATTTTGATTTCATTCATGGTTTTCTTTGGTAAAGCAAAATGTTGTATTCACATGTTTTAAAATTTAGAATATAGATTAAAATTGTTCTTTTTACTTGATTCAGAAAAGTACGAAATGTTCTATTTACATGTTTTGAGAAAAACGTTAAATCTTTTATTTGCGTGTTTTTGAAGAGTTTAAAAATTTTGTATTTGCTAGTTTTTGAAAAACCCAAAATTTTCTATTTACGTCTTGTCTTAAAACTGCTATATGTTTCATTTGCATGTTTTTAAAATGTACAAAAACTTTAATTTGCCTGTTTTTAAAAATTTAAACAGCGTAGGCTGCCTGGGCTGGCCTCATTATCAGGCCCTAATGCTGATAAATACTTGTCTAATTTTAATTATGGCATTAGTAGAACAAATTCGCATGTTTTCAAAATTGTGTAGAACATATATAGCCTAATATCTTCGCTGTATGTTTTCAATAGACAGATTCAACATAGTGATTTGAAAAAACAAAAATGACTCATATTCATTTTTAGCTAACACCAATATCCACCATCTGAAAAAATATTTAAATATGTCTTGTGAGCATTTAAATAGACTACTTTGAACTTTTCAAAAATACGTAAATAGAACATTTAGGACTTTTCAAAAATATCTAAATAGAACATTTTGCTTCTGTTTAAAAACATGGAATTAGAACATTTTGCACCTTTACAAAAAATATGTAAATAAAATATTTTACACTTTTCAAACAAATGGAATTAAAACATTTTGCACCTTTGCTTAAACATGTAGATGGGACATTTTACACTTTTTAAAAACTCCTAATTAACATTTGACGCATATTTCTCAATTTGTTTCTATGACATAGCTCATTTTAAATCTAGTTTAAATTGGATGTGGGTCATTTTGGTTCTTCACAGACGATATGCCCTTATGTCATTGCACAATACGGAGGGTGGTTTTGTGAGTCATTTTTATCAATCATGATTAGATCCATAATAAAATAATTCAGTAAACTCAATAATCAAGTATCTATACAATTTCATTTAAGTTATTAAATATGCTAAACATCATTTCACAGTTCCACATCCGCTATAAATTATAATACTTAACATTTTTTTAAATTCATAAAAGTTACCTATTTTGTTTTATTTTTTATTTGAATTAAATTTTATATTAACTACAAAAAATAAAAGCAATTATGCACATGTTCTGCTATATGTTAACGACAGACAGCTTTTTGGCTTCATTAGGAGTTGTCCACAAATAGCGTCATCAAAAAATCCACATTTTTATAATTCTATAATTTAAAGTGCGGTAGGCTTAACCATAGCGCAGATATAATTACGTTATAAAAGCTGGGAAGGAAACATAACCTTTAAACGTTGGCAAAGATTCAAATGTGAATATCTTCATTTCCTCCTAAAAGCAATACTCACTATATGCATTATGCACTAAAAGAAAATTTGGCTTGCTCCACTTTTCACAAAATAACAAAACGGAAGGCTGTGAAGTTGTAATTATATAAAGTTGGAAACATGTAATTAAGTGTGTTGTTAGGGATCGTCCGTGAATAAAGTCATCGATAGGGTGCGTGGGTTTCGTCGCATAATGATGACGATTGTATACCTATGGGAGGGGGGGGGGTGTAAAAAACAGTTAAATAAATGTGTACGAGATATATGTGAATTTGTTTTTATTTTGATTGGACGTAATTATTAAAATACAAAAGCAGCAACGTACAAACACAAAAATGTTTTACTTTATATTCGATTTTTTTTATTTGTTTCTATATTTTTTAAATGTCCCGCATGTTTTTAATAATTTTTGACCAAGTTTTTCTGGAAACTGCTGGGAATAAACTCCACCAGCGAATCACAGCATTACCCACTTTTTCTAATTCCTCAGGATATTTCGAGTGGAAATGCGTTGCTTATTACGTTTTGGGACTACATCTGCCCCTTAACGTCGTTGATCTGATTGCCTTTCGTCGTGTTGCCAGAAATAGGACCCCAAGTCTGGTCTTGGAAATCAGCTGTTGTCCTTGATCTGCAAGTAAAACAAATATTTTTAAAATTAGGCGTTGGGTTCAATTCGTACAAATACTGCAACGTGGATTGTGTCAGTAAAGAAAATTACGAAATAGAAGCTTCGTCCTGCTCTTCCAAACCTGCGACGTCTTCAGTGGAATTTAAGTTGAAGAAAGTGTCAAGTGCAGCCTTAAAGTGTCAGCATGAAATAAAAACAAATAAATCAAAACCTTAACATAAATACAAACAATCAAAATACATGCTACGTGAATAACAACGTAAAGGGTTTTCCGAACCTTCAAGTTCCAGTTGGACGCTTTTAAAAGGCTCCGCCCCATTTTTTTATCAACCGACGTTAACGTCATGAACTTCACAATTAAATTGTTTCGGTTGTCAAGAATTTCCCTACACCGTGTGAGCCATTCCAATGTCTTCATTGTTTCAGGATGATTTTCCCCGAGAACTTCTCTATAACGCAACAAAAGATCTTGAAACACTTCCGCAGCCTTGTCCAATTCTTTCATTAGGTAATGCACTTCACCTGTGTTGTGCATATAATGCAGTATATGTGGATGATTAGCCCCTAAAACTTGTTTACTAAGTTTCATAGATTTGTCGCGTAGTGACAAAGCCTCCCCGAACTTCCCTTGTTTCAACATGATAATCGCTAAGTTATTAGCAGTGGCCATTGTGTCCGGATGCTCCGGGCCAAAAACTCTTTCGCGTACCTCGACGTCCAACAACAGCAGTGCTTTGTCAGGCTCCTCAGTTTCAAGGTATAAACGAGCCAAGTGGTTCTTTGTGCCAAGTGTTTCGGGGTGTTCGGAGCCTAATTCAGTTTCTTGTGTCTCCAACAATTCCAAAAAAAGCTGAGCCGCTTCTTCATGTTTCCCTTGGGCACAAAGTAGAGTTGCGTAATTTCGTTTAACTATGAATGTGTGAAGGTGGAAGGGTCCCAAGACTCGAGTGGCATCTGAAATGGTTTGCAGCATCAACGCAGCTGCTTCCTCAAACTTCCCTTGTTCTTTCAGCAGATACGCTATGCTTCCTTTTGTTCCTATGATGTTCGCAGAGTTCAAATCTGGATTCTTTTCACGTTCTTCCAACACTTCTGTATAAAGCTTCAATGCCTCTTCTGTCTTCCCTTGAGCTGACAAAAGTAGTGCATAGTTGTTTTTAGTTGTGAGGAAGGATTTGCTTTCATTGTCTTTGATATTTCGAAAGTCTTGAAGAACTTCACTGAACTTTGCAGCTGCGTCATCGTACTTCCCCAGACGTTGAAGTGCAGATGCAATGTCACCTTTTGCTGCAAGTGTCATTTGATGGTGTGGACCAAGGACACGTGTCTGATCCTCGAGAACTTCGTTGAGCAATTCAATTGATTTTTGCTGAAACCCTCCATATCTGTACGCAATAGCCAGACTCCATTTCAGTTGACTTTTTTCGTAAATCTCACTCTTAACTTCTGGTGCAGGCGTTGCTTCGAGAACGTTTTCGTAGAGTTCAATTGATTTGGCAAAATCGTTCGTATTTCTTATGACTTTAGCAACTTCCGCAGTCAAATATCGAAATTCCTTTACCTCAAGAATTTTTGACACGTGATTTGTGATGTGAACTAAATTTTCCAAAATTTCACTTCCACGTGAAAGTTTCTGTGTTTCTAACGTTTTAATGTAATTCCCTGCCTCAGCGGATAATTTAAGGAGCACGTCAGTCTCGTTCAAAAAAGTGTATTCGTTAAAGATTGAATGTGGCTTCCGTTCCTCGTTAGCTCTCAAGTTTTCAACTGTCGAGTCTTGAACCATTCTGTGGATCGTGAAACTGTGTGAGTCAGAGTCAGCAGAGCTCACAGTTGAGATTAAAGAATAATCTTCCAGAATTTCCAAGGTATTTTCAATGGATTCTTGAGAGAAGTCTTTTTGGAAAAGAGCGTAAAGAAAATCTTGTGGAATTCTTGTTGGGGACAAATGGGCCATGAAGCAAAGGATTTTGATTGCTAACGCACCGTTTGGGAATTTTACAATTTTCTCCAACGAAATGTTCCACAGAACCAACATTGTAAAACTCATGTGCGCAGGTCTCATGTTTGCATCCAACGGCTTCTGCGCCAACACTTTTCTGCTCCCGTTTTCGTACTCGTCAACTAAATTTTGAATTCCGTACTTTTTCTTTCGCTTAATTTGCTGCCGAATGACTGCCACCGCTGCCTGAAGTGCGATCGGAAGACGACCAAAGAGATTTCCAAGTTCAGACGCCAGTTCATTATTCTCAGGAGTTTGTTGGAGTCCAAGTCTTTGAATCACAAAGACGACGACTTCTTCTTCGGTCCACAAATCCAATTGAATAACATTTTGAAGATTCCAGTTTTGGTTTCGTGACGTCACAATGACTGTCGGCTCAACGAAGAAAGGGGACAGAGATTTTGGGAGAAGGCATCTGATTCCGTTTAAGTTGAGGTCCTGATCTTCTTCAAACGCTTCTGCATTGTCAAAAACGAGAAGAATCACGTGGCCATGTTGAAGCAGTTTCTCAAAGATTAGATCCCGAATTAATTCAAATTCTTTCGGTTTCCCGTCAAAATCTGTGGAAATTCCCAATTTATTGGCGAGCTGGATGAATTGGTTTCTTGCGGACGAATTTTGTTCTGCATCGATCCAGATCACATGGTCGTACTCATGTGTGTGGAGTTGGATGTACATCCGTACTGTCTCAGTTTTACCGATGCCGCCGGTGGCAGCAACAACTGAAAAGGGCGCCTGCGTGAGAACTGTTATTTGACTTTCCTTAACGACTTTGTGAAGGTCCATTAGAAATGCTTCCCGCCCAGTAAACGTCTGAATTGGCTTGTCAACTTTGAAGCTGAAATTTTTTGGTAGGGGTTCTTGCGGCGTAGGCAAATGTGTGTGTTTATGCACGACAAGCTATATTTGAGGTTACAAAAGTTTACTAAATAAGCATTCTATTAAATTTTTTATCTGGAATAATGGAATAAAAATCTATATCTGCGTATAAATATTTGGGCTTAGTAAGAATAAAAGTAAGCACTTTTTTTTCTCACCTGAGACTCAATCTTGACGCTTATGTCACCTGCATTAACATCCCCTGTTGCCTCAATTCCTATAATATTTTGGTTGCCCGCCATTGCTTAAATCAAAACTGGAGTATAATGGTAATGAAAGCGAGAAATACTTTGTGCTGCAGATGCTACTTAAAATTCATAAAATAGACATTAGTTAATCTCACATCTTACGTTTATAAAAACATTAAAATAAAACATATTTGTAATTTTACTTCTCACTTGCGTGTTGATGGCAGCAGTCTTTTTGTTATAGGCACCCTAAAATCTTGAACTGCAAGTTCCTGTGCTTAGGATTGCAACACACTAATTTGTTATACCACAGTGAATTTCAATCGGAAGCTCCGGGGCTATGAATTTGAATTGGAGATCCTTTCTTCTGAAATTTCTGCGACAATAAATAAAAATTGTGTAAATTTAAGTTTAGTTATATTCTTGGTTTAGAATTTAAAATCCTTCAGCTGTTTAAAGGGAAGTTGGAAGTAATTTACGTATATGTACTTCTAATACACTTTAGCCCTTAAATTAGCTTTTAATATACATGAGTAAAACTGTTTTTGCAGGAATATCTAAGAAAACAGGATGTTCGGGTTCCAAATTTGATAATTCGGGTGGCATCATTGACTTATTGGCTCTGTCTAATATGTATTGTCGTTAGGGAGTGGGGGCTGGAATACTGCTGTGAGTGCGAAGTCAAATGATTCCGCCAGGTATGAGTGCTACTAATTCCAATATAGATATTACGTTGTTTGGGATCGTCCACAAATGACAGCGGGGGTGGGCAAAGGACATTATTGCATTCATTTAAACACACATATTATTCCAAATCTTGGTAGGTGATTTTTAAATAACAGTGTCGAATAAAGCGGAATGTTTTTCATAATGTTATATTATGTATGTTGTATGTTCATAATGCATAATTATGTTTTTAAAAATTCAAAATGTTCTTGCGTTTATTTTTCAAATTAAAATATGTTACTTTTGTAAGTTTATACTGTTTTATTTACTATTTTTTTTAGGTAACAAATGTGCCACTTGTGTTTGTTTTTAGAAAATTTAAAATTTTCTCTGTATACTTTTTTAAACTGTAAAATTTTCTATTTACTCTATTTTTACAAAGTACAGAATGTTCTACTTGGTCTTTTATTTTAGTGTAAAAATTATTACTTACGTGGTTGTAAAAGTTTGAAATGTTCTATTCACTTTTTTATGCAGGTTTAAAATATTTTATTTACATTTATTGTTAATAAGTGTTAAATGCTCTATTTACTTTATGTTTGAAAGAAAAAAACTGTAGAATTTACATATCGCTGGCAAAGAGGCAACATGGCCTAAGTCCCACGTAATCCCACTGGACTTGGGCCATGTTGCCTCTTCACCAGCGATATGCTATGCGGGCATATTTTATTATTTTGTAAATAGAGCATGTTTTCATTTCAACTACATCTAAAAATACATCGTTTAAGATCTTTACATAAAGCAAAAGTGACAAGTATTTTGCCAGTAGTCTTGCTACGGAAAACCTAAGAGGCTGTTATACATTTACACATTTAAAAAAATCCGGCGCTTCGCGCCGGATTTGTCGACCGTGGGCTGGCCCGAAGTAGATGCTGAGCTTTAACAATGGCGCAAGACAATGGATGTTCCGCTAAAAGATGATATAAGATTTATAAGCTCCCCTACAATCAATAAGACATATACCAATGTGCGTAGCATGTAGTTAAATATAGCTGAAAGTTTTTCATTAATTGCACCATTCACAAATGACGTCATTCATGGAGGCTTCCCTACCATCATTAAGCCATGTATGAAAGTACGTAGCATGTAGTTTAAAAACTCTAAAATATTTTTGAAAATTGCAGGATTTACAAATGACGCCATTTATAGAGTCTTCTTTACTATCAATAGGCCATATACGAGTGTTCGTGGCAAGAAGTTAAAAAAAGGTTAGGATAAATTTTAAAGTTAAAAATAGGGGTCCAAAAAACTATGATATTTGAATGACGACATTATAGACAATCCATGAATATCTATAACGCATATTAGTAAGTACGTGACATGTAGTTAAAATAGAATGGAAACAAATTCAAAGTTGAAACAGGGGATACTAGAAACTAGAAACCATGATATTTGAAGTACGTTATTAAGGACCTGCACATGTAGAAGAAATTTTCACGTGACATCATTTGCGCGTCACCCTTAACCTGCTTACCCAATAAGAAAGCGATTACATCTGGGTGGAATTGTCTAAAAGAAATTTTCACGTGACGTCATTTGCACGTCACCCCTAACCTGCTTACCTAATGTGAATTCGATAGCAGCTGGGTGGGGGTTTCTAAAAGAAATTTTCAGGTGACGTCATTTGTGCGTCACCCCTAACCTGCTTACCTAATGTGAATGCGATTGCAGCTGGGTGGGGTTGTCTAAAAGACATTTTCACGTGACGTCATTTGCGCGTCACCCCTAACTTGCTTACCTAATGTGAATGCGATAGCAGCTGGGTGGGGGTGTCTAAAAGAAATTTTCACGTGACGTCATTCGTGCGTCACCCCTAACCTGCTTACCTAATGTGAATGCGATAGCAGCTTGGTGGGGGTGTCTTAAAGAAATTTTTAACTGACGTCATTCGTGCGTCACCCTTAACCTGCTTTTCTTATGTGAATGCGATAGCAGCTGGGTGGAGGTGTCTAAAAGAAATTTTTAGGTTACGTCATTCGTGCGTCACCCCTAACCTGCTTACCTAATGTGAATGTGATAGCAGCTGGGTGGGTGTGTCTAAAATAAATTTTCACGTGACGTCATTTACGCGTCACCTCTCACCCGCTTACCTAATGTAAATGCGATAGCAGCTGAGTGGGGGTGTCTAAAAGACATTTTTACGTGACTTCATTTGCGCGTCATTATGGACGGTCCCTGAATATCTTAAACCTGTATAGGTAAGTCTGTGACACATAGGTGGAACAGTTAGCTAAACATTTTAAATTTGATAATGGGGGTATCTTAAACTATGATATTTGAAGGACGTCATTATGGACGATCCCTAATTATTTATGTACGTTGGTTTTAAGAAAATCACCTAAAAACTGTAGTTCGTTAGTGGATTCAAAAATTGCCAATTTGCACTATATTTAGAAGCTTCTCACCCACCCTTAACTTCCCCCCCCCCCCCACACACACAACGACATTCTGCATATCTAGCGTAGCGGAGCATCAGACTACAGACCATTGAAAACTGTAGCTGAGATTGATTGGGCCTTTACTATAAGATATACTTGTTCTCGCCGCGCAGAACTTTGAAATTACGTATGTACATGAACATTCAGCAATATTTACACGCCCTCTTGGTTTTTAAGGAAATCACTTCACAAAATTTTGACATGGGTCCATTTAACTATTTACTGTGGCTAACTAGTTGGTTCGATCACCCTTAAAAACAATAGGGCTCCTCTCGCGCGCATTTGTGAGAGTTTAAAAAAAGTTTGAACAAAATCCCTTAAAAACTGTGACCTGTGGAGTACGGCCAACGAACGGACGGACGGACAGACAGACAGACAAAACCATTTCAATAGATGCTCAGCATCTAAAAATGTAATGATTTATTTATGTTTTATGTAAATTGTAAAATGTTGTATCTACTCTTGCTTTTTAAGTGTGGAATGCCTATTTTTATTTTATTTTTAAAAGTGTTAAGTCTTCTATTAACTTTTATTTTAGAGTGTAAATGTTCTTTTCGTTTTCCTTAAAATGAAAAAATCTTTTAAATTTTGTAATTTTATTGTAAAATGATCTATTCACTTTACTTTATTGTATGTGAAATGCTCTATTAGATCTTTTGTTCAATACAAATACAGTGTAAATTACAAATGCTCCGAACAGCATATTTTATTATTTGTAAATTAGGCATAATTATGTCGACTTTCGCTAAAAATAAAAACATTGTGTTATTCTTTTTTGTTTTTTTTCTTATATCGTAATAATTAATTTATAATTTTTTTTTCTTAAAAGCAAAATATGCTATCTACGTGTATTACAAAAGGGAAAACAGGTACATTTGCACATGGTCTAGAAATAGTATTCAATTATTTTTTTAATAGTGCACATTTTGATTTTAGTTGAAAATAAAGTCATAATTATCGTTTAAGATCTGTACATAGGATATATAATAATATGTGTTTAAAGTGTAAAATATTCTAATTTATTTTGTCATTTCCTAATGTTCCATTTGGTTTACTTTTGTTTATTAAAAATATTTTATATTATCTCTCATTTAAATGTCTAAATCATCTGTTCCTTCTTTTTTCTCCAGTTTAAAATGTTGTATTTACATGTTTAACAGAAGGAAAAAAGCAGTTCTATTCACATGTGGTCTGCAGAACTTATTTAATTTAATTGTAAACAAAGCATATTTTTAGTTTAGCACAAAATAAAAATAAATATTTTTAGATCTTCACAAACGATACAATTTAATAGAATTATGCACTTGCCTTTTCAACAGTAGCCTAAAAGGCAGTTGCCATTCTTAGATTTAACACATTCTTAAAGTGTCAAGTGCTCTACGTACTTTTTTCTGAAGGTGTAAAATATCGTTTTTTTATTCTTCACGTATAAAATGTTGCAATCACACGTTTTTTAAGTGTAAGATATATTTTGGTGGTGTGAAATTTAATGTTTATTAAAGTGCAAGAAGTTTTCTTTTATTTTTTGTTAAAAGTCCTAATACTTTATTACCTTATTTTTTTAAAGTGTTAAAAAACCTATTCACGTGTTTAGAAAAATTATAAAATTTCAAATTATAATATTAAATTGCATGCATTATTATATGCACGATTTTCAAATTTATAATTTTTTTTCTATTTTGTTTAATATTTCATAATATTTTGTAAATAGTTTCTATTTTTTTGAATATATAGTTAAATATAAAAAATGCATTTTTCCAGTTATTTACAAAGAATATAGATAGCTAATTTAATGCCAGAAGCTTTGTACTAAAAACTTAAAAGCAGTTGCCACATTTTTATTAAACACAATTCGTAGGTGTAAAATATTCTATTCTTTTTTAATAAAGTGTAAATTGTTCCAATAATTTTTGTTGTCGAAGCGTAAAATAATTGTTTTAATTTCTAAATTTTATGTACCCTTTTTTTTGAAAGTGTAGAAGGATTTGCCTTATTTTTTGTAAAAATTTAAAATATACTATTTAATCTTTCGTTTAAGCGTACTTTTTTTGATATTATAGAATAATTTTCTAAATGTAAAATGTTCAATGTCATTTTTTTAATTGCCAAGTGTTCGATGTACTTAGTCTTTAAAGTCTTTATAATTTATTAACTCCTTTTATCAAAGACGAAAATGCTAAATCTACTTTGCATTTAAAGTTTAAATTGTTCTAGTTACTGTTTGTTAAGCGTAAAATGTTTAATTTACTCTTTTTGTTAACTTAAAATGGTTTTGTTACGCTTTTTCTATCTACAAGTAAAATTTTAATCAATTTTTTGGCGTAACATGTTTTATTTCATTTTTTAAAGTGCAAAATATTGTATTACTTTTTTCCTGATTGTGTTTATAATTACTTTACTCTCAGTTTTCAGTGTAAAATCTTCTATGGACGATAAAATTAAAAAAATCATTTACAACTAGTTTGCGGAGCATATTTAACTATTTTTTAATTCAGCTTTTGATTTTAGCAAAAAACAAAATTCATCGTGTTATATCATGCCATACATTTTAAGTAGCATTAAGTTTGCTAGTTGTGTTGATAGTAAAAATTTAAATGGATGTTGATGTTGATATAATTACTCATACTCTTGCACTTACATTTTCTAAAAGACGTATAATCTTTGGTTAATTTTTGTACAGTGTAAACTGTACTATTCACTCTAGTTTGAAAAAGTTAAACTTATTTTTAAAGTAGTAAAACGTATATTTGTTCATTTTTGTTACATGTAAAATGTTTCAACTACTTGTATTTTAAAATAAACAAGATCGGATTTAGTTTCTATTCAAAGTGTACGATGTTCTTTTCGCGCTTATTTTGTTAATTCTGATAATTAGTTAATACTTTTGTTTTCTGAAACGTAAAATGTTCTACTCACAAGAGAATGACGCGACATGATACACCCAGATTTCAAAGAGACCCATTTCAAAAAATCAGGTTACCTTTCAATAGCACAGACCCAAAGTAACTCGAGTGCATTTTGCGTTGTTTGGTCACAGTGACCCGCCAAAGTTCAAAAAAATTCAAATTTTGAAACTTTGGCGGCCTATAACTTCTACAGTTCCCATCTGATTTTGACGGAATTTGATTTTTTATGATCCTCACTGTGTTTTTCTGAAAAATAATTTCAAGATTTTAAAAAATTCGAAAATTTTCATTTTTCTTAAAAAAATACAAAAATATTATATTATTGAGGCCCAACTTTTAACCCCTATTTTTTCAAAAAAGTGAAAATTTTCAAATTTTTCTAAATCTTGAAGTAGCTTTTCAGAAAACACACTGAGGATCAGAAAAAATCAAATTTCGTCAAAATCGGATGGGAACTGTAAAAGTCATAGGCCGCCAAAGTTTCAAAATTTGAATTTTTTTGAACTTTGGCGAGTCACTGTGACCAAACAACGCAAAATGCACTCAAGTTACTTTGGGTCTGTGCTATTGAAAAGTAACCTGATTTTTTGAAATGGGTCTCTTTGAAATCTGGGTGTATCATGTCGCGTCATTCCCTTGTCAGTTGTTTTGCGAAAGTGGTTGTATATTTGCAAATAATTGTCTGCAAAAAATATTGTATGAATTTGGAAATAGTATATATGTACATACTTTGATTTTAGCTAAACATTTTAAAAAAAACTTGTTAGTTCTTCACAAACGATAATTATAGGTAGCTTGTGTTATTCTGGTAGCCTTGCCACTAAAATCTGCAAAGCTGTTACTGTTACCATACTCATACGACTCATATATGACGTGTCATACTTATTCATGCCTGTTCAGCAGCTGATAGGTAGCCGTTTCGAAATTTCTTGTAGACGCGGTTGACCGTAGATACCTACGGTAGCCGATTTACCGTAGCAGACACCGACTAGTTTTCTTGAACCGGTGCATCCAATGCATGCAATATTTTGGCTCACATTGCATATAACGTAATTCTAGAGCATTCACGAGTGAATATTGGTCGGCAAAGAATTGAATCTGACTATCTCCATTTTAAAGTAAAATCAAAACTGATTATCTCCAGTTTGAAGTAAAAGCAAAACTAACTATCTCCATTTTAAACTAAAATTAAAACTAACTATCTACATTTTGAACTAAAAGCAAAACTGACTATCTCCATTTTGAACTAAAACAAAAACTAACTATCTACATTTTGAACTAAAAGCAAAACTGACTGTCTCCATTTTGAACTAAAAGCAAAACTGACTATCTTCATTTTAAGCTAACACCAAAACTAACTATCTGCATAATAAACTAAAAGTAAAACTGACTATCTCTATTTTGAACTAAAAGCAAAAATGACTATCTACATTTTAAACTAAAAGCAAAACTGGCTACCTCCGTTTTTCATAAAATTCAACTAATGTGATATGCTAATGATTCCCAAACACGTTAAGCATTCAAACCTGCGTACGATTGGGATCACCCATACATGACGTCCACGAAACATCTTCATTGAGGTATCCTCCAACCCAACCCCCTCTCCCTCACACCTCTTATTAGCTTCATGATTTCGAAAACGTTTATAATTAACATTTAATGTTATCACTATTCAGATTAACTGCGCGACCCGGCATGTTGTCTGGTCGAAATTGCAGATTCTGATTTTGTTTTACTAACGTAACTATGGAAAACTTGAGTAATCACAAGTACTGTTAACTTTTAAAAGAACCCCGGGGTAAGATTTAAAAATTTGATCCGCGACCGGAGTTGTATTTGAGGCCCAGGATACACCAAAATTTAGAGCTCTCAAAAGTTAATTTTAAAAATTAAGGGACAGTAAATAGCACCAGTGTCGTTTCAATTGCCCAAAACGTAGGTACTATACAGTTTAATTTCACCTTTCACCATATTATTATGGTAGTGTAATGAAATATAAGCCGAAATATGATTTGCAGTAGGCTCATAGTGTGTTAAATACCTGGGCTGTATTACAGACCCGGTGTGTATTAGAGACCCGGGGTGTATTAGAGACCCCAGGAGTATATCAAAATTAACAGCTTTACCCGGGTGTTAATGGATACCCGGGGTCTATTAGAGACCTGTGTTCTATTAGAAAGATAATTATGTAACTAAACTATGTATGTAACTAAACTATGTAACTAAATGTATGTAACTAAACTATGTAAATAATCATGTAACTCAATTAATACCAATTACATTAGATTACGCTTGCATTGCTATGTTGGCTGTGCAAATTAATGCGTTGTATTGCATTGGCAACATGTTTTAATTACAATAAATTTAACCCATATTATTTACGACAAGTATCAAAAGGACTCATATCCATGTTTAGCTAAAACAGTATCCACTATCTGCAAAACAACTAAAATATCATGTCACTTATTAAATCATGTACATGGAGCAATTTTCAATTTTGGAAAGTAGTAAGAATATTTTGTACATTGAAAAAAAAGCTTTTTAGGCTTTTCTCTATTTAATAATAATATTAATTTATTCATTGCGTCGATTTAACTAAAGTTCATACAACCATACTCAACCAGTCACTGTGGGTGAGGAAATTGGAGGCTACCGCGTTAGATCGTCTCGGTCTTTGTACCCTTTCCCCTATCCCCGTCCCCTCCTCCACAGGGCATAAAGGTTACAGGCAGTTTTAAAAAGGGATAAAGCAGTGGCTGGCAGTAAGTACCAATAAAGGTGAATAGGCAGTGTAGGCAAATATCGAATTTAAGTTTATAAAAATCATCTTTTTTTTGAGTGTATTGGCAGTTGTGACACTTTGGTTTTCCTATCGCCTGATTTGCATTATCTTTTGCTTATTTTTGCATAAATGTCAGAGTTAAGTAAGTTTTTAGGTTGTCGCAGTATTTTTTTCTCAGTACCATTTCTTCACCTTCCAAAGCAACATGGCATCGTAAGCTTGTAGTAGTGGGACACAAAAAACTTTTGGTACTAATAAATGGAAGTTTGTGAAATCGTTCCAATCTTTAAAAGAAGCGCAGGGAGGTATTGCCGATAATTGGAAGAAAAGATATTTCAATAACTCAACTATTGGAGATGTTGCCGAGCCCACATAAAGACAAACACTGACGTTGTAAGTTTTAAATGACCCGCCTTGTTCCCGAATCCGTAGACTGACAGTGGAATAAGGAATAGTGTGTGTGAAGTGCTATAGTGTCAAATAGTATAGCATAGGACATTAGTTTTAGCCTAGCTATATGAAAAATAGTATGTAGGTATATAGGTACTTTGCATTGTCATGTACTAAATGGGGTTTCCATACATTTTGTCATTAGTTAAGTATGGGAGTCTAGCTAGGCATTGATGAAATGACTTGTTAATGAATTTTGTGTGAAGTTATATGTGAACTACTCCGAAATTGTCGAATTGTCATTTGAAGTTTTGATTGGACAAAGAATTTTCTATGCGAGATATTTAAAAGTTCCATTTGCGTGTCATAGCATTATGTTAAATGGAACATAGAATTTCTTCGACGCATAAATTTCAATCCAGAGGCTTCGAATACATTAATGGGAATTCGACCATAGTATGGAGAAATCAAATGCCGTGCCGGGGATTCGGTGGCTGTCCCGATGCTTCCATTTTCAGTCTCTGCCGGAGTATAAAGGGAGCCGAAAATCCTTCGTCAACTCAGTCTTCTAAAAGGAGCCGTCTCTGCACCAGCCAAGTTCAGACATTAACATTACACAGTACTATTGTCGAGGTGGCAGTATCTTGCCATTTTATTTACTAGCCTCACAGTACTAGACAGTGTATTGTTGTGACAATCGTCTGACAGCAGTGACAGCAGCCGGGGAGACTCGGTCAGTCTCTGGACAAATACCTGAGAGAGCGGTAATAATCAGAGCCAGAATTTACACTTACAATACAGTACTATTATTGAGGTGTCAGTATATTTATATTATATTTATATTTGTTACTAATCTCATTGTACAAGTCAGTGTATTGTTTAGTGTAGTGACTGTCCATAGTTTACACTTCATTCTGTGTTGTGTAGCTATTAGTAATTGTAACTTTGTCAGTACTAAGTGTGCACTTCTGTCTACAGTGTGCATTGTACTAGAAGTTAAGTGCCCGACTACGGCAGGACATTAAGTCATTTATATTTTATAATTGTGTTTATAGTTTACACTTAGGACAACAGTGTATTACTATTAAATTTAATTGTGATTTACTTTACACTTTGACATAAGTGTTGTCTATAGTGAATACATATTGACAGTGTGTATTTATTTAAATTGTGACTTGTACATAGTGAAGCCATAGTCTGTCTTATTGTGTGGGCTTACATTATGTGAATGTTATTGTATAGTGAATTACAGACAGTGATAAAGACAGTATTGCATAATTTACACAGTAGTAACTGGGACTTTTGTGCAGTGTATTTTATTTTACATTTGTCATCCGAGACGCGGATTTGGTTTTAGTCAACAACCACATATTTTGAGCTATCGAAGTGTTGCCGTCGCAACAATTGGTTCTTCGAACTAGATTAAGACTGGTGGACAAAATGAACCGGATTAAGACTGGTGGACATAGTGAACCGGATCAGGCTAGTGGACATAGTGAACCGGATCAAGACTAGTGGACATTGTGACACAGATTTAAACCGTTAGACATTTTGGACTGACTTTTTTCAGTGCCAGTGTTGCTGGATGTGCAAAATGTTCTTTCCTCGTCATTTTTTATGCCTAACTGTTTTTGTCCTTGTCTTTTATTTTATCATTTGGTTAGTTACGGATCTTGTCGTGGACCGTCGGTTTTGATGTAGTCTGTCTAGGGGTGTAATCTCGACACACGTCTTGCGGGACCGACTGCAGGTTCTCTTAGTACAGCTACAAATATTAAGCGGGTCCTTTAATGTATAGATCCTACTAACTGCTGCGCGGTGACTAAAATATTTCCTGATCCTTTTTTGCCCAGTTTCCTTCTCCTATAAGTCACTTTGTACAGATAGTGACTAGTGTCATGAGCTCCCAGAAGATGGCGTCTCCATCAATGACTGTAGGTAAGGAGCTAGTGCTTAAATTCCATGAGCAAGCTGAAAGACATAGACGGAAGCCAACTTACCCTAAAGAGCATCACCGAGAATCAGTCATTGACAGTCACGATTTGGAACCGGAATTTCATTGCACTCTTCAGGCGGACGCAGTCAACAGTGTGAGTGTTGTGCTTATGACAATGGAAGCTCAACGCCACGAACTGGACCTGAAGCTGGCAGCCATCGAACGTGACACTGGGATGTTGAAGCTGAAGGAGCAGCAGATCCACGCTAAGTACGACCGGGAAATCCTGCAACTTCAGCAAATGCTGGCTCATCTTGACTGTGAGCATGACGGAGACTTTACCATTGTGAGAGGTGAACGTTTAGGTGCCACTGCTAGTGCTTTTTGTCTGACTGACATACGTCAAGCAGGAACTGGAAGACTTTCACCACCCGTTCCTCCGCGTAGATTTTTGCCGTCTCTGCTGTCACAACCTCAGCCAGCGCCTTTTCAGCCAGCAGTACCTCCTAGACCTCCAGAATTTCCCTGTGGGACTTTCTCTTTGCTGTTGAAGTCCAATGGTCAGCCAGTTGATGCAAGTACCAAGTCAGAAGACTCAACAGCAAAAGACATGTTAAGTGTTCCAGAGACGTGCCTGGGGAGACAGAGATTGACTGAAGTGCCCATTCCTAAACCGAGGAAAAGTCTGCTAGTTGACCGTGCTACTACTGGTGCTGGGGGAGAGAATGGGAGTGTCAACACACAACAGCACGAGACAGTGACAGTGCAAAAGACAGACCGTTGTGTGTTGTGTACCAGGTCGGGACATGACATTTTCAAGTGTTGGGCTTTTGCCAAGCTAAGTGTACCTCAGCGTTGGAAGTGTGTGACGTCGAGAAAGCTCTGCTTTTCCTGCCTCAAGGAGAATCATCGCATTAGGGAGTGCCGGAAGAAGACGACGTGTGGAGTCAACAGCTGTAAGCGGTATCACCACCAGCTTCTTCACGGTGACGTCAAACCCAGTCAGCGGAAAGTGAAATCTTCTTGTGAAAATGCCTCCAGTGACCCCGCTCTCTTTCGTGTCTTGCGTCTGACATTGACTGGGTCAGATGGAGAGCTGAAGACGCATGCCATAATGGATGAGGGATCCAACTGTTCTCTATTGGACAGTGCTACGGCCAAAAGGATAGGTGTCAGGGGTCCACTCAGTCATCTGCATCTAAACTGGTTGCACGCAGGAGCAGCGATGAAGCCCGAGTCTGAGCTAGTGACCGTGACAGTGCAAGGACCAGGCAGACAAAAGGCTTTCTCTCTGTCCAACGTTTTTACTGTGGCGGACCTGGAGTTCCCTAGTCAGACAGTCAAGGTGGGGGAGCTCATAAAGAAGTGGAAACACTTAGCTAAAGTCCTGACATCGTCTTTGGTGAACGCGAAGCCAACTATACTCATCGGAGCTGACAAAAGTGACTTGATTGTTTCCCGACGAGTGATAAGTGGTCCACCAAATTCACCTGTGATTTCCGTGACCAAACTAGGCAACGTCATCCATGGCAGTTTAGGCGGAAATACAAAGACAGTGACTGACAATAGAGTATGTACTTCCTGCGTCGCTAGTGTCTTTAGCTTAGGAAGTGCAGACAAGACTGCTCAGAATGTGACGAGACGCAGTCGTCAAAGTAATGGTGTGCAGAAGAATCAGTTATTGGAGCCCAGCGTGACGGATTCCAGCCTGATGGAAGCCAACGTGACGGAGCCCAGCCTGACAGGGTCCAGCGTTACGACGTCCCAAGTGACTGCAGCTGAATTGACGCCATCACTGCAGCTAATACCTTCTAAGGCATCTCTACCTGAACCAACTCGTCAGATCATTTGGCCCCAGAAGCGGAAGACTCCAAGTGTTGATGATCTGGTGTTCCTGACTGACTTCGAGACCCCCTCAACCCATTGTACCAGAGGCAGAATAGTCTCAACAGTTCCTGACATGGAAAGAAAAATCTCATCTGTCGAGGTCAAGACGGCGAGGGGTGTACTCAACCGACCTGTGGACGACGTATGCGTGCTCGATCTCCGCACAAGTCGTGGTGAGCTATCGTCACCGGGGGGGAGTATGTTGCCGAGCCCACATAAAGACAAACACTGACGTTGTAAGTTTTAAATGACCCGCCTTGTTCCCGAATTCGTAGACTGACAGTGGAATAAGGAATAGTGTGTGTAAAGTGCTATAGTGTCAAATAGTATAGCATAAGACATTAGTTTTAGCCTAGCTATATGAAAAATAGTATGTAGGTATATAGGTACTTTGCATTGTCATGTACTAAATGGGGTTTCTATACATTTTGTCATTAGTTAAGTATGAGTGTCTAGCTAGGCATTGATGAAATGACTTGTTAATGAATTTTGTGTGAAGTTATTTGTGAACTACTCCGAAATTGTCGAATTGTCATTTGAAGTTTTGATTGGACAGAGAATTTTCTATGCGAGATATTTAAAAGTTCCATTTGCGTGTCATAGCATTATGTTAAATGGAACATAGAATTTCTTCGACGCATAAATTTCAATCCAGAGGCTTCGAATACATTAATGGGAATTCGACCATAGTATGGAGAAATCAAATGCCGTGCCGGGGATTCGGTGGCTGTCCCGATGCTTCCATTTTCAGTCTCTGCCGGAGTATAAAGGGAGCCGAAAATCCTTCGTCAACTCAGTCTTCTAAAAGGAGCCGTCTCTGCACCAGCCAAGTTCAGACATTAACATTACACAGTACTATTGTCGAGGTGGCAGTATCTTGCCATTTTATTTACTAGCCTCACAGTACTAGACAGTGTATTGTTGTGACAATCGTCTGACAGCAGTGACAGCAGCCGGGGAGACTCGGTCAGTCTCTGGACAAATACCTGAGAGAGCGGTAATAATCAGAGCCAGAATTTACACTTACAATACAGTACTATTATTGAGGTGTCAGTATATTTATATTATATTTATATTTGTTACTAATCTCATTGTACAAGTCAGTGTATTGTTTAGTGTAGTGACTGTCCATAGTTTACACTTCATTCTGTGTTGTGTAGCTATTAGTAATTGTAACTTTGTCAGTACTAAGTGTGCACTTCTGTCTACAGTGTGCATTGTACTAGAAGTTAAGTGCCCGACTACGGCAGGACATTAAGTCATTTATATTTTATAATTGTGTTTATAGTTTACACTTAGGACAACAGTGTATTACTATTAAATTTAATTGTGATTTACTTTACACTTTGACATAAGTGTTGTCTATAGTGAATACATATTGACAGTGTGTATTTATTCATATTGTGACTTGTACATAGTGAACCCATAGTCTGTCTTATTGTGTGGGCTTACATTATGTGAATGTTATTGTATAATGAATTACAGACAGTAATAAAGACAGTATTGCATAATTTACACAGTAGTAACTGGGACTTTTGTGCAGTGTATTTTATTTTACATTTGTCATCCGAGACGCGGATTTAGTTTTAGTCAACAACCACATATTTTGAGCTATCGAAGTGTTGCCGTCGCAACAGGAGATTTAACAATTACTACTTCAGTGTGATATTGTTATCATCACGGAACAACCTGCAAAGCAAAAGTGCAGTTATTGTATCCAACTACTGGTTGTGCTTCTTACTTTGAGTTGGAAGTCATGGATCATGGAGATTTGGCAAAAAAAATCAAATCAGGTTTATCTTACAGTCATGAAGAAGCGGTTAAGAATTTGGCCTAACAAGGAAGAGGAATACCTAATGGTATTTTGCGATCTATGGAAACAACTAAAATCTGTGAACTCCAAGTGAAAAATAAACTGTGCGAGTATCTAAAGACCGAACGTAAAAAAGTTAACAGTGCCATGATATACCTTGGTGATCTTACTAAGTGGTGCTCCACTCGAGTAATAATTCTAGAAGATGACGATGCACCGTATGTAGTAGTCTATAACTCCGAAGTTACGGAGGAAGAGGAATGCACATTTCACGTCGCTGTTACTACTAATCGCCTTCTATTATAACTAAGTGACGTCATTCACATTGATGCTACATACAAGGTATTGTATGAGGGGTACTCATGCATTATAGCTGGTGTTACTGACATAGGATCTCATTTTCATCCAGTACTATTGTGTCTTTCGACTGGTGAAGCTAGAACTGATTACAAAGTGGCTTTTAATGCAATAAAAATGGGAATTCTCAATCTTGACGAGTACGTATATGAACCTGAAGTTCTAGTGGCAGACGCCGCAAAGGCAATAACTATTGGATTCGAAAAAGCATTCGGTTCCGTTCAGTACAAGAGGGTCGTGTGCTGGGCCCATGTGGCAACAGCGATAAAAAGTAGGCTCAACCAGGGGCACTATCAACAAGTCCACTATAACTCAAATGCAGCGTCGTTACAGATCATTTTTAAAGTTTAAAAAACTCTATTTCGCAGTCTACATTGTGAATTTCAATCACTCCGTGAAAAATCTACATGTTCATGCGCTTTGTTTTTGAAGAGATATGTGTGTAAACACTGTAAACACATCTTCGGTCTCGCAGTTAAACGCAACCTAATTGAGTTTCCATTAGCCGCAAAAGTTGCCAAAATAAACATCCAACGATTCAAGAGAGGAAGAATTTAAAAAGCAAGTCGTCAGCCACTACTTCGACAATAGAATTTAATTTTAACTAATTTAATTTTAATTTATTTAATTCCAATATATTTAATTTTGATAGACGACTTGATCTTATTTTACATATTTGCAAATTTGCAATAGTGCTTTTGATGTCAAAAGCTTGTGCTTGGTTTCAAAGTTTCATTTTTGTGTTTACAAACCTTTTTTTAAAATAAAATAAAAACTGCCTATTCCACACAAAAACGGTCTACTGCCAATTGCCTCAAAACTAGGACTGCCTATTTCCTATGACTTAATTTACTGCCTATTCTCCCCCACCCTAACTGCCAATTTTCATGCAGCCCCTTCACAGTAAAGAAGTCCCATTCCCTAGGCCCCTACAGTAAGTAGTGGTCACTAAGGAGCACCGAAGGAGATTGGGTTTCAATCAACCATCCAGTGACGTTTACTGTACAACACCGAGCCGTAAACGATTAGCAGTTACCGAGGATCAAAGCCGGGTTTGAAGCTGTAAATTTCGTTACAGTCTGCAGTCCTAACCACTCACCCAAGCACGCCTGCTTGAGTTATTTTAATATGGACCCATTTCAAAACTGTACCGATAAAATAGTTTGAGTATATGGAAGAAGAACAAAAATTGCAAGAATAAATAACAAGTAGCAAGCACCAGGCAGAGCTAAGCAGTACCTGCGTAAGTGCGTCATTAATACAGCAATAACGTTTTCTAGCACAGCCCTGATTATAACACTAAACCTGCCTATCTTTCACCACAACGCTTGAACCCAGCGTATTGTTTCTTGCCCCACCCAGCATGTGTGTTTCAAGCTTCTTTACTAACTGCGAGAACTTAGTTTCAGGAAAATTATACATTGCATTTATCATAATTTATTATTCTACAAAAAAAACAATTTAAACCCAAAAATTACATTTGAGGTTTCTAGACCTATGAAAGCTGAGACACTTACTGCGAAAAGATCTTTTTATAAAAAAGCCTAAACTGTATTTAACGACTAGTATAACATGAAACTATTCCAAAAGTAATAACAATCCTTACAAAGAGATGACCATCACACTGTCACAACTGCAAAAACAAGTTAAAGTTGGAAAAGCTTTACGTTGTGACGCAATGTTATAAAACACTAACAGTAAAACATAAAAGACTTGCAAAATTAAATTCTTTTTTAAAAGTCACCCACATTGAGAATTTAAAATTTCTAACAGCTGGAGTTCAACCTAAACAAATAACAGACATAAAAAAGAACATAACGTGTAGCATTTAGTTTCACACACTTTAAGTTTTTGTGTTTTTACAAATCGTAAAACGTGGCAAAGCTTGGTCAAATTATAAAACAAATTGCAGCTTTTAGCTTATTTAGTTGATTATTTAGGCAAAAGTTAGCTTAGACCTTTTCAGACACTGAAATACTTTTCACAAAAATCATCAGTCTAGTGAAAGAGCATTTAAATAGAATTCACTTCCAACAAGTACAAAATGCAACTTTTGTTCTGCAGGATACACTTTCTTTCTATTTCTGAAACTTTGAGCCTGTTCAGCATTTAGAGTTATTGTATAGCCCAATTAAGGCAAATACACTTGAAAAAGTAGCATGTTGAGGTTTAAACACTTTTTTTTGCATACTTATTCTAGAGTGGCTAGTTTAAATTTGTTTCAGCAAAATAAAATACTAAACAACAAATACACGGCAAAATTGTTGACTATATTTTATTAAATACGTTCTTACATACAAAAAATTTGCTGCTTGATTATGTTAATTACATTGCGTAAGACCTAAATGTCAACTAAATAGGTTTAAAATTTCCTGTGCATGTAGAGCATTGTTAGAATGCTATGTTACACGTAAACAGTTAACCTAGTAGATTTAGGCATTTTGGAATTGTTTTAGTAGCAGTTATTCGCAGTGCAGTTTGTAAAGAACATAAGATTAAAAATATCATTTAAGTGAACAACAGCTCTTATTAGGTAACTTGCAGCACATAACGTTATTGAAATGAGCTTTACAGTGTATTTGATTTTAGAAATAATTTGCTAGCTTAAAATGTATATGGTGCTTCTGTAGCCTCAATTTCTATAGCTATTGTTGCATAGTCTTTCATTTTTGTGATCACATTGGTAAAATAATTTGTTTTATAAAAGTAGAAACAATAATTCATTTACATAATAATCAATGCCAATATTTTTAATGAGCTTATTAAATCACTCAGCCTTTATAACAAACCAGACTGAATATTGCATCGTGTGGATACTTGAAGTACACGTAACTGTTTAAGGCAAAAAAGTGTAAATGTTGTAAACTATCTAACAAACACTAGGTCATACAATATTTTTAAACATTAAAAGTGTAATTTAACTAAATTTTACATAACGCAGTAATAAGGTATATAATTACATTTTTATTTTACCTAAGTTATAAGTAAATGTAATCGCAACTACACGTGAGCGTTAAATCGTAAATCAAAGTTTTGGCTTGTTTGCAAGTGTTTTAATCTGAGCATACTCAAAATAAATATCTTTAATATTAATGACACAACATAACATAACATGTGTCAAGTAGTTTAAAACTGGAAGACTGAAAAAATACTTCACACGTAACTTTTTACTGAAACTAATCTCCTGCTGCTTGTACTTTAAAATACGAAGCCCCGCACTTTCAGGCTAAGTAACTTTAAGCTACAGTTTCTTTCAATCCAATCATAAATTAGAAATTTTAACATGTTAGAAGATTGTGAGTTTTTTTAATTAAGACGTATTATACATTTTGATGAATGAAATGATAAACAATCAAATATAAGGAAGTGATTTCAAATAACGCATTTATTCAACTACTAGTATGCACCTCATATACTGATTTTCAGCGTGCTTAGGTGAGCTGCAAGGACTGCAGACTAACAAAATTGACAGTAGTGGACTTAATGTTGCACCGTAAATACTGCTTATCGATTAGTATACAGTTAACGTCTCTAAATGGTTGACTTATAATATATTTTTAATAGTTGTAACTAGTGACAACGACCTACTCTAGAGGCCTATGACAAAAAACATCTTTTTCGTCAAGCAAGTAACAATAATGAGTAGAAAGGCACAAACACCAAGACGACCTAACGTGGTAGCCTTCTATTTTCTCACCCACTATGACTAGTTGAGGCTAGTTGTGTGAACCTCAGTTAAATCGACCTAATAAAAAAGTTAATATTATTTTAAACATTTTTATCCCTTACAATACTAGTGAAACAACAAATAAAACATCTTTTAAGGTAAAATGAAACACATCAGAATATTTTTCTTCCAATTCCTGTTAACTAATGTAAACCTGAAGGACGACTAGTACTCGCTGGTCGTGCCAGTTAAGTTACTGTTATTTTTATTACATCATATTAAATGTAAGCATGTATGTACGTATTGTAGTATTGTACTCATGGGTCAGTAGGTCCACCTTCACTTCATGCTTTATTTCAGTCTACAGCTCTTGTAACAGACCACCAAAAGCTAAAAAGCTTACTGTAGCTTGCTAACTAGATGCACCTCATGAGACCTATGGCAGTATTTATACCTAATATCACCTATTTTTAAAGTCTTAGCTGGTTATTGAGATGTATTGCTATTTTTATCTATAAGATACATTATAGGGCCTCATCCTTGAGGAAAAAAATTACTATTCTCCGCCTACGTAGATCAGAGTTCATGCTCTGTTTTTAAAGTGTTATGAATATCTTAAATCAAAAAGCGCCAAATCTATCTACAATGTTTTAGTGATGATGAGTTATTTTAATATGGACCCACTTCAGAACTGTACGGATAATAATATTAATACTAATTTATTCATTAAGTCGATTTACCCGAAGTTCATACAACCAGACTCAACCAGTCACTGTTGGTGAGGAAATAGGAGGCTACCGCGTTAGATCGTCTCGGGCTTTGTACCCTTTCACCTATCCCCGTCCCCTCCTCCACAGTGAAGGAGTCTCATTCCCTAGGCCCCTACAGTAGGTAGTGGTCACTAAGGAGCACCGAAGGAGATTGGGTTTCAATCAACTATCCAGTGACGTTTACTGTACAACACCGAGCCGTAAACGATAAGCAGTGGCTGAGGATCGAAGCCAGGTCTGAGACTGTAAAGTTTGTTACAGTCTGCAGTCCTAACTGCTTACCCAAGCACGCCTGCTTGATTTTCTCTATATACTTTGATTACTCTGTCCATTAAAGAGCTGGTAAATTGAGCGTACTGCATTCTTTAAAGCATGTAAATGAAATATTTTCTAATTTCTAAAAACAATTATAGCTTTTAATATTGGGCGGGTTTGAAATACTGGGCGGGTCTGAGAGGCCTTTGTTTGGATGGTAAGAGAGGTGCTTTATTACAAAATTAAAGGTAAAAAGAGAAATCTGAATTTCCCAAAAACAAGTAGTAGGTATGCGCCTATTGATGATCAGATTAATTTTTCTTTTACTTTGAAGACCCATTACTTTTGTACTTCGACCAGAACGAAGCTTTATGTTTAAAAATACTCAGCAGTTAATTTGCTATGGGCTGTAATATTTGTATAAACAATAAACGCTACTTGGATTTGTTTGAAACAACTATTTGCTACAAATTGCCTAACTCATGTATTACATTCAATGAAACTCATATTTATGATCTTTATGACCTTTGAATTTAAAGTTCACAGGTCCCATAGACTTGCGAATAGGTGATTGTCGTAAATGTAGTTGAGTGTTATTGTTACTTACTGATAGTACAAAACTACAGTGCTTTGGTTTGTTTTACGGATTTAACTTGTGATCAGGTATAATATTGTATACTGAGCTGATCACCATTAGGGCTACAATCTTAACATTTTGTACCTTACATTTTTTTTTATTTCTAGCCGACGCAAGAGAGGACAAAATGGTTTCAAGAGCCATTTTATTTTTCAATGATTGCAGATAGCAGTTCATGTGCACATTTCAAACCAAAAACATAATTCACACGGAAATTTATTGAAATTTGAAGTTAGCAAATTTTATTTTATTGTTCCAGTTGTTTTAAATTAGCAGGTTCTCGTATTTCCTTTAGTCTGAGCTTTTACAAAATAATTCTATAAATTATATGGCAAGGAGTTGCAACGATAAGCAATCAAATCCAATTCTTAAATAATTTCTGACATAGCTTGGCTTTTAAGGCCAGAAAAAGATCACCACTTAAGCATGATCACCATTAGGAGCGTCCTTATTAAATACAAACTTTTAATAACGAAGCATACAAAAAATTTTGAACTTTTCAATATCAAGTTAATAGAAGATTTTGTAACTCTCAAAACAAAGCAAGTATAGCACTCTGAACTTCAAAAACAAGTACAAAGAGCTTTTAACACCTTTCACCTTTCAAAGACATGCAAGTAGAACATAATACACTTTTCAAAAACTTTTAAATACAACATTTTGCACTTTTGAATAATATATAAAAAAAGTTTTGCACATTTATAAAACAAGTAAATAGAGCTTTTAACACCTTTCAAAAACATGCAAATAGAACATAATACACTTTTCAAAAACTTTTAAATACAACATTTTGCACTTTTGAATACCATATTAAAAAAGTTTTGCACATTTAAAAAACAAGTAAACAGAGCATTTAACACCTTTCAAAAACATGCAAATAGAACAAAATACACTTTTCAAAAACTTTTAAATACAACATTTTGCACTTTTGAATACCATATAAAAAAAGTTTTGCACATTTAAAAAACAAGTAAATAAAACATTTTGTTCCTTGAAAAATGTCTTAGTAATGTGTAAATTGTTCTATTTACATGCTTAAAAAAGTTTAAAATGTTTTATTTTCATGATACAAAAAGTCTAGAATGTTCTTTTCCTTGTTTTTAACGGATATTGTCATGAATATTGAGAGACAAGGACTGGGAAGCTTGATTCAAAGTGCAAAATATTCCTTCTACTACTATCTGCCTGGAAATTGCCCCACGTGCTGTAAAGCTTCTAAAAGAATATATTAAAAGCAAGTTCTCCTACCTTAGGCTTGTACTAGAGACCCGACCTTTATTATAAACTGGCTTCTGTTTAAAATTGTATGTTTTAAGCCAAAACATACAACGGGACCTACTATGCGCGTAGCATAGTTTCACTGCTTCTGTAAATTATTCGATTTTATTTATTTTGCTAAATAATGCTAATTTCAAATTAGCAGCTAATCTCATAATTCATAGAATTCAGTGCAATTCTTGGTAAAAAGGTATACTTTTATTATTTTATTTGACTTGCTAATTTTTTTCAATCCTAAAAGGGTCAACTTTGCATTTTTTGCTGATTTTCTCCACAACGTTCTTTCATACTTCACTATCTCCAGGTTGTTAGCTGCTGTGTATGATTTAAATTTTTGATCCATTATTTTCATTAAAGATTTACTAAACTAAACTGCCTACAAATGTAAGACAATTTTGCCTTGATATTCTACTTCACGTTCACGAAAAGCTGATTTTTTAATGTTGAAGCTATACCTCAGGTGAAGAAATCAAGCGCATGTCCATTTTTACTCCAGGCCTCTATTAAAGACCTAGCTTATATTAAAAATTTTGCTTCTATTAAAGACCCAGCTTGTATTGATACTTGTAGCCGTCGCCTCTGGCCTCTATTAGAGACCCCGCCTCTAGTAGAGACCCGGTCTCTATTAGAGACCTGACCTCTATTTGAGACATGGCATCTATTTGGAGCTTTAACGTACCTACATAATTTAAGCGACATGATATTTTAGTTGTTTTGTATATAGTGGATTTTGTTTTTGGCGAAACATGGACATGAGTCCTTTATATACTTACAGTAAATAATGTATTTTCAATTTTTTGTATTTGGTTTTATAATAGCACAGATAGAACATTCTGCATTTATGAAAAACTTTTAAGTACGACAGATCTTTAGAGCACATTTCAGAATTATAGATATTTTCATAATTTATATTTATTCAAGTATGTAGGTGTACCTGGGATTACTAAAATTTTCCATAGTTACGGTAATGAAAAAATTCAGAATCTGCAATTTTGACCATTTTTTAAATTACAAAATAAATAGTTTTTGTTAATAAAATTTTCGAGAGCAGCGCATGTTGTTAAGCGATTTCTAGTTTCTTATGATGCTCTTTTCGAAAAAAAATATTACATCAAAAAAATAGGAAACACATTGGCGGAGTTCGCTCGTAAGTAAATTCAAGTGTTATATGCGCTACTTAATAATCTGTAAAGTCTAAATGATCTTTTTACTTGTTTTGCATAGTGGGGTTTGTTTTGTCGCAGAATTTTGACGTGTAGAAAAAAAGTGAAAACAAACAGTTTCATTTTCATAAAGCTGGCATAAGATATTTTAATATTTCGAGAGAGAAAAAGAATAATCTAGTAATATGCCAGTAGCTGCGATACTGATATTATCCAAATTTAATGTAGTACTTAAGTTTCTTTTATCACTTTTTTGTGTGTAATAGTTTTATCCACGCTTATTGCTTAAAATATTTTGTACATTTTATTTTTAAAGTGTACATTCTACATAATATGCTTAGCGGAACATATTTTAGAACTTTGCAAAATTCAATATTTTGTTTTAAGTTAAAAATTAAAAACACCATTTTCCCATACAATACAAGTAGGTAGCTAGTTTCATGCCTGTGGTGGCCTGCGCTAACTTGGTGCTGTTACGATAACGGTATTCAAGACCCTAGAGATACATACATACATCATGCCTGTGATCCTGCCACTGGAAACCTACGAGGCCGCTAGTAGGAGCCGCAAGTCAATACAAATAACAAAACATTCGTAGATTGCCAACATTTCGTTGCCTACCCAAATTGTTGTAGTGTGTAGTATGTAATTATAGTTACACTTTCAAAAAGCATGCAGAACAAATTAATATACTGGTTTTGTAGTAACAAATATACGGCCTTGACTTTTGTAGGTTGATATATACAATAAATATTCTGCTAAGAGTTTAGAGCTAGGGTCATAAAACAATGCCTCAAAAAGAAGGACTTTTTCTTGAATATCGTTGTAAGGAGTTGTAAGCATACGTAGAAACCAGCTACCTGGGCTATCAACTCCTTTTTCTAGATATATACGCATTGGGAAGAAAGAAAAAAACTCCGGATTAGAAGGTCAACATATTCTGATAATCATGTAGAATAATTATAAATATTTTTATAGTTTTTCATAAAAGGTAAAACAATATTTCGTAAAATTTTACATGAATTAAACTTACGTACCAGATGTTTTCTTTCTTGACAGCTGGAATTGGTAAACAAAACGCTTCCATGGGAAGAGAATAAATTAGAAAAAGTATTTAAAACAATAACTGATGTATTTGGTAATACTTGTGAGTATAACTGTGAGTAAAGTGATTGTAAAATAGCATGTAAGAACATAATGGAAATTTACCTGGTATGCATTTAGAATTAAAGTTATCATTTAAATGTATGTATGCTGCGAAGAACCCGAAGTAACCCGGTCCTGGTCAGTCATCATTCGTTCACAACAATTGTGTCCAAGTTTAGCCCGTACAGTCCGCCTTTAAATAATAATATTAAAGTTAAAGAGCATTTTGTGAACAATTAGCAAGTCCCAGTCAAAACACGCGTTATATGTAAAGTAAAATAATATAAAGAAATATTTTGTAACAAATTTGACACCATCATTGTAGTTTTGAATTGTATTTGTGTTTAAAGAAATATTAGAAAATTCTACTCACTGAAGTCTGGGAGTTATAAATACTATTCTTTATCTTGGCATGGTTACTGGAGAAGACAGCCATCCGTTCTACAAGCCTGCTAGTTGTATCATGTGTGTGACATATTTGATATTTTAGGTATTGAGGACATTGGATAGTCAATGATATTGACATGAGTACATGATACATGAGTTTTGTTTTATTAATTTTGCTATTCTTGTGATTAGCATGGTTGAATTATAATAATATTTATATTAGGGTTTTTTATTTAACTAAACATATGGAGGCGGTTTTAATATATTTCTTTAGTGAATACGTACTGCACTCTTATATTCGCCAAATTGAATCATTTAGTACTTGTCAGCACAGCTACTAGAAACAATTTTTATATGGATAATAGATCTAGTAGGCTTATCGTACTGAAAAGGGATTGACTCGACGTGACTAACACAGAATTTAAAAAAAATCTATTAAAAAAAGTCCTTCGTGGCCCTAAGTAGATGCTGAGCTTACATCAAGTTGGTCTCATCACTGGAAAAAAATGTTTTTGTAGCAAGGGTAACAAACTCCTAACTAAGCTTTGAGCAGCTATTTTTGGTGCAAACGGGCTAGGTACGAGCTTTGCTGGCACTAGTAGGCCAAACACATGTGCTGCTGCTTCCAATCGGCTTGAATAAAATAGCTCTGGTAGGATTGAGCTAGGTACGAGTGTTGATGATGAGATTGGACGGGTTGCGAGTTGTCCTGTTATTGGTTTCGTTAGCATGATGGTTGCATTAGCACATGAACATACTAGCTGAGAAATAGTAGCTCCGTACCGACTTGAAGCAGCAGGAGCGATTTTGGTATGATTGGGCACTGTAAAATTAGCACTGGCTCAAGTGGCGCCAATTCAAATTTCGCTTATTGTTGTTGGCTTATTCCTCAGTAGTACATGATCGAAGTGTAATAATTCATGTGGTCTTTGTGATAGCACCACAGGTACAAGACAGGGTAAGAGGAGTGCAGGTTCAAAAAGTGCCGGTACAAAAACGATTAGCATACAAATTTTACAAGTTAAGCTATTAAAGCTCATCTCAATAAAATAAAGTATAAATATATAAAATAATTGTATAAAATGTATGTAACACAAAAACCATTACGTCAGTTTTTCTCATTCTTAGTGGGTTTTTCTGCATTGCCCTTGTTATCAATAGACAAGCGTGTCTTTAAACTATTGTGAGAACTTTACCAGCTTTATGAGTACGAATTCCGGGATGCCAAACAGCAACTGCGTAGTCTTGGACCGGACGAACTATCGCTGTGTTCATCTATTTTACGACTCTTGGCTATTATAGGGATTTACCAACCATGCGCTTGCTCTTGCTAGGGTTGTAGATGCATTTTTTCCAATAGATTCACAATATGAAATCTATGTGAGCCTCTTATCTAGGATCACACCAAGGTATTTAACCGTGTCTGATTTGGGTAAGAAAATACACTGATAGTATATAGGTCTCCCTTTAAAACGGGAATTTCTAGTAAAACCAATTACAAACGTCTTGTCAGGCTTCAACTTGAGACCATTTTTAGCACACCAGGTATCCGTCAGGCGTAAACCAGCTTGTATCCTGCTCACAATGGCGTTGAAGTCTTGACCGCATTGTACCATGGCTGCATCGTCTCAATCGTCTGCAAAACCTTGGGATAGAATTGATGGTACTTCGGCCCTAAGGATGGCAAGTAACTCATATATTACTAGGTTCCAAAGAAGTGGTGAGAGAACACCCTTCTGTTGGCCTACTTTCTCTACAAACGTTGTCCTAGTTTCTTGTTGCAGTTTAGAATGTACTTGACGATTGCAGAGCATGCGAATTATCTATCTTCTGCGAAAGGGAGATATTTTCTTGGATTCTAATATGCATGACCGCAGTATGTCGTTTGTGTCAGTTTTCTCTTTGTTCAAGTGTAAAATGTGTTACATCTTTTTGTTTTATAATGAAAGTAGCCTTTTAACTAAAACCTTCGGGGCTTTGCGCCAAATTTGTCGACCGGAGGCGGGCCTGAAGAAGATGCTGAGCTTCAACAAAAGCGCAAGATAAATTATGTCACGCTAGAAGATGACAAAAGATTTATGGAAGATCCTCTACTATCAATAGGCCATATACCAATGTGCGTAGCATGCAGTTTAATATAGCTGCTAAACTTTTGAAAAATGCACCATTCACAAATGCCGTCATTTATAGAGGCTCGTGTATCATCAATAGGCTATTTACGAATGTACGTGGCAAGCAAATGAAAAAAATGTAAAAAATTTTAGAGTTAATAATTAGGGTCCAAAAAACTATATTTAAATGACGTCATTATGGACGATCCCTTAATATCTTTTACACATATAGGTAAGTAAAGCAGGCGTGCTTGGGTGAGCGGTTAGGACCACAGAATTTAACGAAATTTACAGCTTCAAACCTGGCTTCGATCCTCGGCCACTGCTAATCGTTTACGGCTCGGTGTTGTACGGTAAACGTCACTGAATAATTAATTAAAACCCAATATCCTTCTTAGTGACCACTACTCACCGTAGGGGTCTAGGGAATGGGACTTGTTTACTGTGGAGGAGGGGACGGGGATAGGTGTGAGGGTACAAAGACCGAGACGATCTATTGCGGTAGCCTCCTATATCCTCACCCACAGTGACTGCTTGGGTCTGGTTGTATATACCTCAGGTACATCGACTCAATAAATAAATAAATTATATTATTAAATAGGTTAGTCCATTATATGATAAAGGATAGTGGTATTAGCTACAAATAGAAATGGGCCATGTTGGCTCTTCACAGACGATATGTTAGTATTACTGTATTTTATTTTACCTTCAAAGTTTAGTTATATTGTAACAAAGATAGAAAATGGGTGGTTTTGATTCTTCACTGGCAAAAGGCGTATTGATATATGTGTGACCTAACTTCATGTTGGCTTTTTCACATTATATATATTTTTTTATGTTTACCCGCTGTGTGTCCAAAGTTCTATAGCCCTATTTGAAATCACATGATGTCACTTCTGCTTAACTACAGAAGCTGACGAGCTGATTATCTCAATAAAATGGAATAAATCAAATTGCTTCACAATACGCTACTTATGTTAGTGGCGCCCACGTTAAAAATCTAATGCCCTACATGGCACAAGCACTGTCGCTATCTCAATTGAGTTCTGATTACATTGTGTTATCAATACAAAAGATTATATTTTTGGTTTAGTGTAATAAGCATTTGAAACTATATACATTTTGATTTTTATTATAGAAATAGAAAATTATTTATTTAAAATGTAAATTATAGCTTCATACTCAGGCACTTATTTTGGTTATGTAATTAATAATTCATTAATTCAATATTAACGATTTCAAAACTAATAAAAAACTGTTTTAATTTTTAAAAGTTTTGCTTAGACATCTCATAAAACCTACAAAATGCCTCACTGAATTTTAAATGAAATATAGATTGTCAAAAACGGTACAATTTAGGAAAGATGGTAATTGTTATAATTACGAAAATCAATATCTTACTATAACACAATAGTAATAATTATTACTGTTGCATTGCCTGTAAGTCAATACTTTTTTACCCTCTCATCAGTATGCGGTTTATACGCACTCTACAATTATTTTTTGAAACAAAAAATACCTTAAATACTAAATGAATTTCCACGCCCCGTCATTAACAAACGATCCCTTTATGTATGTATTAGCAATAACAGAAATTTTGGCTTTAAAATTATAATTCTTTTTGCATTAAAAAAAATAAAAATTTTCAAATTTTAAAAACCCTGAATTGCCTTTTTGATAAACTGTTTTAAGATTAGAAAAAACCAAATTCTGTCAAAATGGGTTAAGAAATGATGTAGCTACATGGTGCTGGACAATGAATTTAGATTGGGATTTTTCTTTTGGTTAACTTTGGTGACAACTAAAAAAAGGAGGTATATTTTGGGTTAATTTAATTGTTGGTTGGAATTAAAAATCTTGCAAATGTGAATTTAATTTTTACCTGCAGAGCTCCAGAACTTGTAAATATTTAATCAGATACAAATTACAAAGGCGATGGTACTAGTTTATTCACATTCACTGGTCATTAATTTGTGTTGTTTTTCACTCAGAATAAATTTAAGTCATGAGTACGATTCTACTTCGTTGTGGTGAACTGAACAAAATTTGGGAACCCAAATGAGCAATCAAAGCCAAACGGATCTGTTATCTCACCTGACGACTGATATCAGGTAAATAGCGCGATAAGGTAAAGTCCAGTGTAAAGTGTTGCGCAATTTGAGCATCTGCCCGGATGAGCACATGATGCATTGAACGTAGTGCTAAATGAGTCATTAGTCATTAGGGATTACACGTATTAAATATGAAATATTTTTATGGTTGATTTTATTAAAAGTTGTAGTACGTGCATGGCTCGCGGAATTTTGTTTAATATTTTAGGTAATTAAGTAATCTGATTTTTGACCCTTGACACTTGACACATCATTTACGGACAATCCCTAGTTAAAAACTAATAACAAACTCACCTACTCATTCATAATAATATGCATTTTCTATCGTTTTTACCCAGGGTCTGTTCATAAATAATATTTACTGGCGTTTATACTCCCCCCCCACACCTTTTTCTTTATATCTCCAATAAATTTCACATATTAGATTTTTGTCATTTCTGTTTACGAAACAAGTTAACCAGGCCATTATTTTATTCAAGTACTTCATGCGTAGCTCCATTCTACACAACTACAGCGAAGGTGGTTTTTGAATGGCCCTTAAGTAAACTATACTTAAATGGTAAAAATGTTAGTGAGGTAGTTTATGTTTATGTTATCGTAATAAAATTTCCACGGTCTACTCATATATTACATTGAAAATAAACTAACTCGAATTTAATGCACTAATAATAATAATGCGAGAAGGCAGCATTTAACTATTAAGGATTATTTACACATTTGGCAGGAAAGACGGAAGCTTCAAATTCTGTGGGGCACTTTGAGGAAATCAATTCAATGCAGTCGTAAATATTTCTAGTCCCATCCTGTCCACTTTTAGTTCGTTTGCACATACAGAAAGGGGTTTCTTTGATAAGTGCCGGCCAGGTCGGGAAGTGCCGGCCAACTGTAGTAAGTTCCGGCCAGTTTGACTTTAGTAAGTGCCGGCAAAATCGAATTTAGTAAGTGCCGGCCAAATCGACTCTAGTAAGTGCGGGCCAACAAAAAATTCTAGAAATGGATTGAAACTGCGCCGGGAACGTTAGTTAATAGTATTTTGTAACTATTTAGCCTAAGCAACAATGAATCAGGCTCCTAAAGCTGCCTGAAAAATGTAACCTAACCGTTTCCAGTCAGTTTTCCTACCACCCCCCCCCTTCCCGCCTCCCCCCCCCCAAACCTAACCGAACCTGAAACATAACAAACTTCGAAAGGTAGCAAAATGCGAATAAGGGTGTGAATAATACAAGGTATTCGAATGAAACGAAAATTATAGTCAACGGATCAGGATTTCATGTATGTAGCAAGCAACAACAATATTTTAATAATTCTGCTGCTAATTTCTAAACACTACACTACTACCTAATATGTTATCAAATATTTTACTTTCTTTACAACATTAAACTTTTTGGGAGGGAAATTTTACACGTAATTATATAAAAGATATTTTATTTTATATGTTTATTATATAAAATATAGCTACTTTATGTACATTATTATATATTATTACTATTTCGTACTTTTTTCCAACGTTATTGTCGTTTTTTCAATCCATTTCTAGAATTTTTTGTTGGCCGTCAGCCGTCACTTACTAAAGTTGGCCGGCACTTCCCGACTTGGCCGGCACTTATTAAAGAACACCCTACAGAAAAATACGAACAAATAAAATTCCAATTATTGTTGATTCTGCAACATACATGTAAAGGATCGTTCACAAACGACGTCATCGTACATGTCAATGAGTCTATACTATTGGTTACCGATGACATCCTATGCTAAAAATATAGCTATGTACGCAATGTTTAAGCTGATGACAGGGGTGTGAAAGTGTCCTTAAACGGGAAATTTTTAATTACGTCATTTGTGGACGAACGCTAAAAAAAATAAACTAAGTTACTAAAAATAAGTACCTGTAGCCTTTCTTTTTTCCTATCCTCCCAGCCACGATTTCAGCCAGAGAAACGAGGAGTGGCGCGACGCAGTTTTAAAATTCTGCCATTGCTTCCGGATTCGATGACAGACAGCCCTGTGTTTTGATTTCTAAAATTGTATTTTAAAAAAATAAATAGATAATGAATTGGCGCGTAAAATTATTTGAAATACGACCTGAAAAACTACCTTGCCATCATTAAAGCTATCTTTATCATCAGCTAGTATTGTTGTTCTATGTCTTTGGCAGGTGAAATGTGGAAGATGTGAGGGATGGTCTATAAATAGTGTCTCTCTAATTATTACGATCCCACTCCCTTGTCGTCACATTTAATATTGCAAATGCGGCTATTCTTAACATTAAATGTCAGTAATACCTTGATGCCAACTAAGGACGTCATTTATAGATTGTCCTTAGCGTAGATTCTGTAGAATGAAAACACGTAATGAGTACTCTACTTATCGTTAGATACATAATTGCATATTGCCACCTTGTTTGTTGCTGTTCATACGTACGTAGAAATGGAGCTGTTCACAAGTTCTACACTTCTCATAGACTGTTAGCCGTTAATTCAATTTACTTTTAATTAGGTAATCACTGGTAATCGCTCCACACATAGGTACTTTTATATCCTATATTACTAACTATGTCGTCAATTTCAATTTAATAAGAAAGAGGCAAATGAATAATACATAATTACTTCACAGGAATAACCTCTACACGGTTTATGATTACATTTATCAAAATAAACTGAGCCATTATTTGTAAATACGTTGATCAGTTTCTGTTTGTTGTAGTTTTCCAGTCAAAATCAGTTTTATTTCCCACCTTCAATTTTCGCTTAATTTCTGCAAATGAAACAGAGCGATATTTATAAGGAAATTAGCCGGCTGGCTACCTCCAGCCCAATTCTTGTAAACAGTCTTTTAAAAAGTAGAGGAGCGGTCCACAAATGACGTCATCGGTAGCGTCAATAGCTCTACTTGGCCACGGATGACGATGACACTCTATGCTATAGGATAACCAATTACTCAATGATTAGGATGATGACAACGGGGGTCATCGTCATGGCTTCCAAAAAATTGAGATTTTCAATAACCTCATTTGTGGACTTGCCCAGATTCAACATCATTTCTTTAACAGCATCCCAAAGACGAAAGTACAAAATAAAACTAATTATAGAAAAATGCTCTATTTACCAGTTTTTAAAAGGTGCGAAATGTTTTATTTACATGTACTAAAAAGGTACAAAATGTTCTATTTACATGTATTAAAAAGGTGCGAAATGTTCTATTTACATGTATTAAAAAGGTGCAAAATGTTCTATTTACATGTTTTTAAAAGGTGCGAAATTTTCTATTTACATGTACTAAAAAGGTGCAAAATGTTCTATTTACAGGTATTTAAAAGGTGCAAAATATTCTATTTACATGTATTAAAAAGGTGCAAAATGTTCTATTTACATGTATTAAAAAGGTGCAAAATGTTCTATTAACATGTACTAAAAAGGTGCAAAATGTTCTATTTACAGGTATTTAAAAGGTGCAAAATATTCTATTTACATGTATTAAAAAGGTGCAAAATGTTCTATTTACATGTATTAAAAAGGTGCAAAATGTTCTATTAACATGTATTTAAAAGGTGCAAAATATTCTATTAAAGTGTTTCCAGAAGATGAAAAATGTTCTATTTTACTTGTTTTTATAAGGTGCAAAATGTTGTATTTACGCGTTTTCTAAAAAGTACACAGTATTCTACTCACATAACTTTGAAACGTGCAGAATGTTCTATTTGTATGATTTTGGGTTAAATTTTTTTTGCAGATAGTGGATTTTGCTCTATACTGAAGATAGATATGGGATCGTTTATTAATGACGTCACAGGTAGAGGTAATGAGTCTACTTGTGAAATAATGACATGAATGGTAAGAAATGACATTTATGCGATTTATACTAGGACTAGGCGATTGACAGCGGGCGGAGGGTGGGGGGAGGGGGAGTTCATAGGGACTTTAAAATAGTAATTTATGAAGAACGTCATTTGTAGACGATTCTAGACCTAAAAAATTTTTTTTAACAAAATCTAAATGATTTTATTCTTTTGAATAGACTTCTCCTTTAACTTGTGTTTTGAATAATATTTGTTTAAAGAATTGAAGGAATAGGACAAGACTGACAACTCGAAATGACCCTAATGAAAGTACAACACATCATGTAGGTACTTTTGTATGGCAACCAACACCAATGCGTTTAACACTATATACCCATTTAAGCAAAATGAACATGTGTAGCAATTGTTATATCACATGCCACATGTTCACCAATGTGTAAAGCTTTTCTCTCTTTTGGTTTGTACGTCAAACGTATTACAGTTAAAGTAATTTAACTGCTATAAACTGATTTTATTTTACTTTTTGTAATTGTGTGACGGAAAGTGCGTTTTCTGTTTTCTGGAGTAGATGGTGGATGCGGCAGAGTAGACGACGGTACAAGAAGACTTGCAACGAAACTTGAACTGCCGCAACTGAAACTGCACCTACATTTTCCACCGTTGACCGTCTAAAATCTCATAACGAAATTCTCATAGCATTCACATTCAGAAGGGATCGTCTATAAATGATGTGACGGGTAGAGTCGGTGGCTTTACTTGGATATTGACGACATCCCATGTTAAAAATAACATGTACGCAATTGTTAGGCAGATGACAGGCAGGATGGGTGGGCCTAGAAATGTAAAAATATTGATGACTTCACTTATGGACGACCCCCAAAGTCACATTCACATTTTACATTTTTGCATTGTTGTTATTGTTTTGTTTTTTTCTTGCGTTCACCATTCACTCTTCACCTTTCGATCTCGATCTCGAAGCCGCATGGGAGACATGTGCATATCATCAGCTGGTATTGTTTGGTCTATGGCAAACGGCAAGTGCAGTGTGGAAGATGTGAGGGATGGTCCATAAATAATGTCTTTTAAATTATTATGAACCCACTCTGTTTACGTCAAACTTAATATTGCGTAAGCGGCAATTCTTAACATTAAATGTTAACAAAATCTGCTTAGACCCACCGACCCAATCATGAGCGTCATTTATGGATGGTCCCTAGCGTAGATTCTGTAGATAAAAACACGTACTGAGTAGGTTACTTATCGTTAGATACATAATTGCATATTACGACCTTGTTTGCTGCTGTTCATACGTACGTAGAAACGGAATTTGTTCACAAATTCTACACTTCGCATAGACCGTTAGCCGTTAATTTAATTTACTTTTAATTAGGTAATAGCTACATACATCGGTATTTAACTCGATATGAACTATATCGCCAATTAAATAGAAAAGAGGCACATGAATAGTACATAATTATTCAATAGGAATAACCTCTAAACGGCAGTATGCTGCTAATCACAATTATTAAACCAAAACAAGTCATTGTTTGTAAACCAGTTGATCAGTTTCGGCTTCTTGTAGTTTTCCAGTCAAAAATTATTCGCATTTCCCACCTTGAATTTTTGCTTAATTTCTGCGATGATACCGAGCGATATTTTTTACCCCATGCTTACAAATATTTTTTCAGTGCAGAATCTAGAAATTTTATTTTGCACATTTTATTAGACTGTCCCTTCAACTTGTGCTTTCAATAATATTGGTTTGAAGAGATGAAGGAATAATACAAACTGACTAATGCATCCAGAGGGAAGCGTGCATAGCTTAAGTGGCATTCATGGGGGAAGGGGATTTCTTTTCCTTTTAAATGGGCGCACATGCCAAAAAAGGGGGCGAGGGGTTCAAAATTTCTGATTTTTGTACCTCGTAATTTACGCACGCTCCCGAATGCAAATGTAACTAATGAATGTGTAACACATCATGTATGTCATGTGTCTGATGTCGTGAGCTAACCTGCCAAATAAAAATACACCTTTCTATCAAGAATTGCACTTAATTCTATAGACAATTGATAAAATAAGCAACAATTTGGCATTATAAAAACGATTAAATTCTTAGAAATAATAAAACTTTGTGAAGCGCATTATTCGTCGCTTTGTATTTTTTTGATTCAAAACATAAATTTTTAATAAAAGCCGGGTCTCTAATAGACGCCGGGTCTCCAATACAAGCCGGGGGTAGGAAGGGCTGTTTTTAATAGACGCCGGGGGCTTCTATTAGAAGCTTTACGGTAGGTACTTTTGTATGGCATGGCGACCAATACCAAATGTTATGTATACTATCTATCTATTTAAGAAAAAAACAAATGCAATAATTGTAATATCACATGTTCACATGTCTCAAGCGTTCCTCTCTTCTGTTGCGTACGTCAAAGGTATTGAAAATGATGTAATTATGTGTATTGTAGATTTTATAGACTTTGGTCAGCACACTTTTTTCATCTATATTTCCACTCACTTGTATTTGATTTTGAACATATTAAGAAATTGAGAATAAAATCCAATCAATCAATGTTTATTTCCAAAATTTTCACTTACTTTTTTGTTGTGTGGTTCTAGTGTAGAATTGTCGTGAAGCAGAGAGCGCAATGGGCAGTGGGAGAGCTATCGCTATTTTTTGTCCCATTTAATTACTCTCTGGCTTTCTACCTACAAACACGCTGTGTGGTTTGGCATTTTGGTTGTTATACTAGCACTGTCGAAAAAAAAACAAAATGTTGAACTTTGCACCCGCTCCCTTGTCCCATTAGCCTCCTGGCCCTTTCCAAATCTAATGCACAAAACAACCAACTGTAAAATGCAATCAATTTGTATATTGGGAAATACGGCGTCAAAACGTCGTAAATTAAACTGGAAACATAATTATAGCCACTGAAGAAGCAAAACTGCCCATTTTCAGTTCTTACTAATAAATAATCTCTTAAATATTTGATAATGCACACATCTACCGCAAATGTTGGAATAGTACGCCCTGCATATATTCTGCACTTGTCCAAATTATGGTAATAGAGCATTTTGGACCTTTTCAAAAGCATATGGAATTGGAACATTTTGCATCTTTTGAAAAACATTATGGAATTAAAAATGTTTCCACCTTTTCTAAAACATGAAAAAAAGAACATCTTACGTAATTTCAAAAACTTCTAAAATTAGAAACACTTGACGCATGTTTCTCATTTAGGTTTTATGACATAGCTCGATTTGATTGTAGTAAATAAATTGGAAATGAGTCATTTTGAATTTTTTTCATTATTTTTTTTCAAAAACATGTTGATAAAACATTTTGCACTTTTAAAAACTTGTAAATACAAATTTTTGTAGCTTTTCAAAAACAAGTAACTATATAACATTTTGCTAACCTTACTTAAACTTTATGTTTTACATTTTACATAGTTTGCTTAAATTTTATCCTAAATTGAATATTATGTGGCATTTTGATTTTTCATTAGCAATGTGCCATGTACATAGTGTAAAATGCAATGTATGCTCGGCACATTTCATGTTAAATAATATGCTATAATTAATGCTATAAAACTAAGCGATTTAATTAAATTGGAAGGTGTCGGAAGCGGTGATGATTTCAAAAGCCACCTTTTCCAAAGAATGGAATTTCTATGAATGACTAATACAAAAGGAAAAGTATTCTCAACTTTCAATGCCTCGGGTTTAAATTTTACATGCTGTGATTATGTCGGCATTCTAGGTTTATTGGAGGCATGTAGAATGTAGAGTGAAAATGTACTACAGAAAAATATTATTGTAGATACGTATAAATACTTTATGATATGGGCCGAGCAGAAATTATCTCTGATAAGCACAGTTGAAAAATAGTCGCAGGTAGGTGCGTAAATTGTGATTGTATCGGATATTTGGATGTTCTGATTTTGAAAGTGAAAACATACTCGTGACCATAACAAAGAATGTGTCTGTGGACAATTCCTATTTTGTTATTGTCACAACTCAACTCTGTCTTTTATTCCTTTCAAAACGTTTCATACTTTATTATTGTTTGGATATTTACCGTATTATTAAACTTGGTCCAGATACAAAACTTTACTTCTCAAACAGAAGTCAGCGAGTCAAGTGGTCGGTGGGTCGGTCCCATGTTGTGACTGGGGGGAGAAAATTAATAAATTACTAAATTCATTCTCAAACTTTCAATTAAAATCTGCGAATTTACTGGAGCCGCAGAAAGTTAAAATAAATTCAGTATTAAACTACATAGCACGGTTAGCTATATATTCGCATACAATTCTTCAAATGCCTAATTTAAGTAGTGACAATATTTCGGGAAAGCAAAATGTTGTATTTACAAGTTTGAAAATATAGATTAACATGTTGTTTTGACTTGATTTAGAAAAGTACGAAATGTTCAATTCCCACGTTTTAAGAATCTTGGAAAATGTTTTATTTCTATGTTTTTAAAATGTACACAAAATTTTATTTGCATGTTTATAAGAAGCGCAAAATGTTCTATTTACACAATTTGAGATCAGTGGAAAATCTTTTATTTCCATGTTTTTAAAATGTACAAAAAATAACTTTATTTGCATGTTTTTGAGAAGCGCAAAATGTTCTATTTACATGATTTAAGATAAGCGGAAAATAATTTATTTCCATGCTTTTAAAATGTACGAAAAATGTAATTGTTTAATTGAATAATTTTTATTGTGGCATTAGGAGAAAAATCCGCATAGTTTTAAAATTTTGTTGAATCCAAATACATAGCACAACATCTTCCTTGTATATTTTTAATTATAAGATTGAACATTGATTTTTTTAACAGTTTTGGAAATTCGAATCTTCGGCGACAGCCCAAACATGTATAATTCTCAACAACTTAATTTAAATCTCATTATATTGTTCCACAGGTAACATGGCTAATCAGAGGAGCTGGGTAAATGAGGAGCGAGATGAGTTCACGGGATATGTCGTTCCTGAATCCGTTCATCATACGCCAAAACGAGTCATTCTGCTTTTGGATATTGACTGCTTCGAGGTACAAGTTTGGATTCAAAAACAGAGGCATTTGTTTGATTTAGATGAACCGATGGTTGTCACCAACTCTGATGGAAAGTAAGACGCCCACATGATTTCAAATTTAATCAATTACGTAATTATTTAATTAGAAAGTTTCACTGACAATTATTTAAGGTTTTATGGCAACATTTTCAACTGACGAGCACAACCGTCAAACCACTAGAAAGAATTTTCATGAGATATTTTTATTTAAAAGGAGCTTCAAAAGAAACTTAGAATTGCCCAGCAACATGGAGCGTAATGAGTTTCGATCGATGAAATATTTTTTGCAAAGTACAAAAAAGGCCTCAAAATGGTTTTTTAATCCAATTTTTTAAAACACATAATATTCACAATTTTTGGCAATTTTGTATGAAACCCATTTAAAAATATTCTGACTTCAAAAACAGTTAGAATTTACAATTTCGATTTTTTTTTTGAAATTTTGACTTAACAAAAGTGAGTCCCCACAAAATATTTAAAAAAAAACAAAAATTTCGAAATGAATTGAAATTATTCTTGAATTCAAAATATTTAAAACTGTTTTGCATACACAATTTTCAAAACTTGTGTTAAAAATGTGTTTCCCAAAATAAAAAATAGGATTAAAAACCCATTTTGAGGCAATTTTCTTATTTTTGAAAAAATATTTTATCACCGAAACTCATTACGCGCACCATGTTGTGAGGCCGTTCTAAGTATGTTTAGACTCTTTTTGGTAAATAATATCATGACAAATTTTGATAATGGTTTGACGGGTTATGCTCGTAAGTACATATTTTGGACGCTCTTTTCGAAAAATATTACTGCATGGATTATCTCGATAATGAATTGACGAGTTTTGCTCTACAGTTTCCGTTGACTTGCTTTTCAAATAGTATTAAAAAAAATGTGTTTTTATCAGAATTCTATCTGTGAATTATACTGCGAAAAGTATGGGAGTGAAGCGCGGGGAAGAACGTCAGTGGCTGGAGGATGCCCGCGCTCTGTGCCTCCGAGCTGGAACTGAATTAGTGGAAATAACTCCTGGACAGCGTTATGAGAAGCTTGATAGTTTCACCCCGATCATGGAGAGCAACCGAATTTTGGATGCTATAATTAGCTGGACAAAAATGAGGAAATCAAACATTCCAATTAAAATCGAGCGAATTTTCCGAGATGATTTCTACATCGATGTGACGGATCTCATAGGTGAGAAAATCAACTGTTTGTTCAAGAATAAATCCAGACATGACAAGTCTATTGTCATTCCGTCCCAAGAAGAAATTAATGTGCTAAGCAGGCCTAAAGAACACCCTTGTCACGCTTACGACGGGACACCTACAACCTGTATTGAAGGCCCGACTAGAAAAATTGTTGGTGAAGATCTTCGCTACAGAGTTCAACATCTGCATGAATACCATACCGACGAACTCCGTTTGGTTCATGGGGCCCTATTCGCCGACTCGATTATTCAATATATTCACAAGGAAACTGGGTACAAAGCCTCAGCTGGTGTGGCTCATACCAAGTTGGTCGCCAAACTTGCTTGTGGCTTGAATAAACCGAGGGGGATCAGTATCATACCCAATGATGCCCTCCCACGCCTCAGCAAGACGATACGGTTTCAAGATCTCCCGCGTTTTGGTGAGAAAACTGGGGACGCTCTTCAAAATTGGATGTCCTCAAAATTTGGAAAAAATGCGACATCTGTTGATGACATCTGTCGCGCTGTTCGCGGAGGCATTAATTTAAGCGCGGTTTTTCAAGAATTGGGATTTTCAAATTACAAGAAGATAGCGGAGGATCTCAACGACAAGTGTCAATTTAAGGATGAAAGTCGGGTCACTTCCAAAGTTCATCCGGACAGTATCAGCACTCGTGTTTCGTTTAAAGGTTCCCGCACTTTTATTTAAAAATTAAATGACTAATTGCTATGTATTATATTTTGTGAGAAAAATTTTTTTAAACATTTGTTTCTTTGTTTTCTTGTTTAATAGGTGGCAAGCGTAAAGTTGATTTTGACGAGGGTGTTTCGAACATTTCAAAAGATATGGAAGGCAGAATTGACTACTACAGGAGAAGCTATGGGAGGAATGCGAAGAAATTGTTCGTCAAATTTGAGCCTCATACTAACGCCAGGACGAAAACTGGCCCTTACGACTCTGCTCCAATGGTATTGCCACGAGGCACTCATCAGTTTGTTAGTCACGAGTCAATCCGTGACTTTATTTTGGATCGCATTCCCAGAAATGGGTTGTATTGGAAAAACATTGCGAAAATTCATTTGACTGCAAGTTACATTACCAACGAGAACATTTGGGCCATTCGGAGTGAGACTTACTCTCAATTACGGAATTACGAGTTTGTTGGAACAACAGGTTACGCTGTACCTGTTTGAAGAGGTGAATATGGAGCGTAACATTTATTTGTGAGTGGGCCTCAAAAGATTGCTCACAAAGCTTTTTTAACAATTTGATTTCTAACATGGCTTATAGTTATAAAAACAACTAAGAAAATGAATTTCATGAATTTATGGATTTTTAATATGAAAATTTAAAACCATTCTATGGTTTGTAATTAATATAGTTTGTAATACCATGCTATTATACAGATATTTGCATTTCGTGTTTGGATTTGGAGAACAAAAATTACTCACATCCATTTTTAGCTAAATAAAATATCCACTATCTACAAAAATATTCAAATATGTCTTGATTGAATTCTAGAATTGTTGGAAGAACAGGTTACGCTGTACCTGCTTAAAGATGAGAATAGAGCGTAATATTTATTTGTGACTGGGCCTCATAATGTTGGTCACAAAGCTTTTCCAACAATTTATTTTTAAACTTGGCTTAGAAGTAAAAAAAAATAAACTATGAATTTATGGGATATGAAAATTTACACAATTCTATGATTTCGATTTGCATTTGTGATTAATATAATTTGTAATATCATAATAATATACAGAGATTTGCATATCGTCTGTGAAGAACCAAAATGACCCATAAACAATTGTAGCAAAAAATAATATCAACTATCCACAAATATATTAAAATTTGCATTTTTTCAGAAAAACATTTAAATACTGCTTTTTGCACTTTTCACAAACATGGAATAAGAACATTTTGCACCTTTTCAAAAACGTGGAATTAGAACATTTTGAACCTTTTCGAAAACGTGGAATTAGAACATTTTGCACCTTTTCGAAAACGTGGAATTAGAACATTTTGAACCTTTTCGAAAACGTGGAGTTAGAACATTTTGAACCTGTTAAAAAACATGAAATTAGAACATTTTGCACTTTTCAAAAACATGGAATAAGAAAATTTTGCACCTTTTCGAAAACCTGGAATTAGAACATTTTGAACCTTTTCGAAAACGTGGAATTAGAACATTTTGCACCTTTTCGAAAACGTGGAATTAGAACATTTTGAACCTTTTCGAAAACGTGGAATTAGAACATTTTGAACCTTTTCGAAAACGTGGAATTAGAACATTTTGAACCTGTTAAAAAACATGAAATTAGAACATTTTGCACTTTTCAAAAACATGGAATAAGAAAATTTTGCACCTTTTCGAAAACCTGGAATTAGAACATTTCGCAACTTTTCGAAAACGTGGAATTAGAATATTTTGCACCCTTTCGTTTCAAGAACATGGAATTAACATTTTACGCATCTTTTTCATTTTGATTGTATGACATAGCTCATTTTGTTTCTTGGTTAAATAAAATTGGATATGGGCCATTTTGGTTCTTTACACTACTTTACAGGCGATTTGTTGACAGCCCCGAAACTATTTACCTACTGGATATGGGATGCTCAATGCCAAGAGCATGCAACGTCGTGTGAACGTACGTAATACGTAATGTATATGTACGTGCTTTAGCAGGGGGAGGGGAAGGGGGTAGTTCGTCAATGATCCCGGTTGTACATTTATGAGGGGAGGGGAGGGGTGTAAAAATAGTTAAAAAAATGCATACGAGATATATGGACGATGCTGAATGGTATAATTCCATTTAAATATTATGTGAGTTTGTTTTTATTTTAGTTAAACATAAAATTATTAAAAGACAAAAGCAGCCAAGTACAATCACAAAAATCTTTTGCTTTAAATTCCTTTTTTTTATTCGTTTTTCTATACTTTTTAAATGTCCCGCATGTTTTCTGTATTTTGTTACCAAGTTGTTTTTACAAACTACCGGAAATTAACTTGAATTGAAAGTCAGAGCATTACACACTTTTTTTTCCTATTCATCAGAATGCTTCCTTTTTAAACCCCGCTGCTGAGTAGACACTGTTTCCACCTGCACCTCAACGTCTTGGATTTGATTGCCTCTCGTCGTGTTGCTAGAAATAGGACCCAAAGATACAAGAAGTGGCGCGACGCAGTTTTTGAATTCTGTCATTGCTTCCGGATTCGATGACAGACAGCCTCATGTTTTAATTTCTAAAATTGAATTAAAAAAAAATAAAAAGATAATACATTGGCGCGTAAAATTATTTGAAATACGACCTGAAAAACCATCTTGCCAGCACTTAAGCGTAGCCTAAACGGCTATCTTTATCATGTCATGACATTAATTTCTGACTAGATTCACCCACCCTACCAACCACAATATTTATGGACGATCCCTTCTGTTTGCTGCATATTTATTTAGAGCACCCTCAACCTCCACATTTAAATACATTGTTTTCCTTTTCAAATTACTTGAGTAATAAATCGAAATAGAAACCGAAAAACTTTTGAAACTTCCCATTAATTTTCTCAATTTTCCTCTTAAAAAAGTTTGACTTTTTTTTTCTTGCGTTCATTATCAACAGTTCACCTCTCCATCTCGATCTGGAAGCCGCATGGGAGACATTTGCATATCATCAGCTGATATTGTTGGTCTATGTCTATAGCAGGTGCAATGTGGAAGATGTGAGGGATGGTCCATAAATAATGTCTCTCTAATTATTACGAGCCTACTCCCTTATCCTCACATTCAAAATTGCAAATGCGGTTATTCTTAGCATTAAATGTCAGTAATACCTTGATGCCAACTGGTGACGTAATTTATAGATGGTCCCTAGCGTAGATTCCGTAGAATGAAAACACGTACTAAGTGCTCTACTTATCGTTAGTTACATAATTGCATATTACAATTGTGTACGTTGCTGTCTAGACGTACGTAGAAACGGAGCTGTTCACAAGTTCTACACTTCTCATAGACCGTTAGCCGTTAATTCAATTTACTTTTAATTGAATAATTGCTACACACATAGGTACTTCTATGTCCTATATCACTAACTATATCGCCGATTCAATGAGAAACAGGCAAATCAATAATACATAATTACTTAACAGGAATAGCCTCTACACGGCCTATGATTTCAATTATTAAAATATACCGAGCCATTATTTGTAAATAGATTTATCATTTTCTGATTGTTGTAGTTTTTCAGTCACAATCAGTTTTATTTCCCACTTTCAATTTTCGCCTAATTTCTGCGGATGAAACAGAGCGATATTTATAAGGCAATTAGCCGGCTGGCTACCTCCAGCCGATTCTTGTAAACTGTATTTTTAAAAGTAGAGGAGCGGTCCACAAATGACGTCATCAGTAGGGTCAATAGGTCTACTTGGCTACTGATGAGATCCTATGCAATAGGATAGCAATTTACCCAATGAATAATCTAATGACATAGGGGGTCATTGCGTCCAAAAAAATTAGATGTTTGACAACGTTATCTGTGGACGGTCCCAGACTCCACACCATTTCATCAGCAGCATCGTAGATACGAAATTACAAAATAAAACTAATAAAAGTTTCAAAGTTTTCTATTTACATGTTTTTAAAAAGTGTAAAATTTTCTGGTCTCGTGTTTTGGAAAAGCGGAAAATGTCTAATTTGCATAATTTTAAATTGTGCAAAATGTTCTATTTGCATACTTTTAAAACGTGCAAAATGTTCTATATGCATGATTTTAAAACGTGCAAAATGTTTTATTAACATGCTTTTAGGCTCATATTGGTTTGTGTAGATAGTTGATTTTTAGCTGAAAATGAAGTTGGGATCGCTCATAAATAGAGGTAATGGCTAAACCTCGAAATTGATGATAATTATCCATGCTAAAGCTATAGTCATTTACTGAATGATTTAGCTGGTGACAGGACATTACGTTTTAAAAATCAAAATTTGTGATGTCAATGTTTGTGGACGACCCCCAAAAACGTTTTTTAGCAGAATCTAAAAAAATTATTTTGCACATTTCGAAAGATTATCCCTTTAAGTTGTGCTTTCAATAATTTGTGTTTACAGAATTGAAGGAATAAGACAGGACTGATGCATCAAAAAGGGAGCGTGCATAACTTGCGTGGTAAGTTATGGGGGAAGGGGTGGGGTAGGGGTTTCAGCTGCCTATCCTTTTAAATGGGCGTAAATGCCAAAAAAAGGGGCGAGGAGTTCAAAATTTCCGATTTTTCTATCAGTAATTTATGAACGCTCCCGAATGCACATGAAAATGAAACTTATGAAAGCTTAACACATAATGATGTATGTAGGTACTTTTGTATGGCTACCAATACTAATGGTATGTACACTATCCACCCATTTAATCAAAAGGAACATGTGTAATAATTGTAATCTCATATGTTCACCAATGTGTAAAGCTTCCCTCTCTTTTGGTGTGTGCGTCAAAGGTATTGAAAATCATGTAATTATGTGTATTGTGGATTCTATAGACTTTAGTCAGTACACTTTTTTTTTATATTTCCACTCACTTTTGTTTGATTTTGAACATATTCAGGAATTGGAAATAAAATCCAATCAATCAATGTTTATTTCCAAAATAATGTTCATTCACTTTTTTGCTGTGTGGTTTTAGTGTAAAATTGTCGTGTTGCGGGGAGTGGAATGGGCAGTGGCAGAGCTATATCGCTATTTTTTGCCCCATTTAAATTACGCTCTGGCTTTTTACCTACATACACGCTGTGTGCCTTAGGGTTTTGTTTGTTACATTCGGTCTGACAGAATTCTCAAAATTTAAGATTGCTCAGTCAGAAAAAGAAAATAAACAAAAAGTTGAACTTTGCCCCCACTCCCTTGTCCCATTAGCCTCCTGGCCCTTTCCAAATCTTATGCACAAATCAACTAACTGTAAAATAGAGTCAACTTGTATATAGAGAAATACGGCGTCAAAGCGTCGTGAATAAAACTTAAAACAAAGCTACTAAAGAAGCAGAATTCCCCATCTTCATTTCTCCCTACAAAATCTCCTTTCACAAACTGAAAACCAAGAAATTTCAAATTGTAACAATAACAAAATAGGAAAAGCTCACACATTTAGTAGGATGGTCATTACTATGTTTTCCATCCATCGAAATCAAAACATCCAAATATCCAGTGAGCTTTTACAAAAGATACCCATATTTTACGATCATGCGGTACATGCGCTTTTGTGCTCTCATCATAAAATATCTATTGTTTGAATAAATACTACTATGTGAAAAGTTTTTTTAAATTTTAGGGCCTCAGGTTTAAATGCTGTGGTTGTCGGCATTCTAAGATTATTGGATGCAGGTAGAGAGAAGAAACATAGGAAAATAACTTTACTCAAGATACTTTATGATAGGGCCGAGCGGAAATTATCTCTGCTGCACAGTTGAACAATAGGTGGGTGGGTAGGTGCGTAAATAGTGATGGTATTAGGTATGTGGATGTTTTGATTTCGATGACAAGCCTACCCATGACCATGGCAAAGAAGGTGTCTGTCTGTGTAAGTAATTCCTATTTTGTTATTGTCACAGCTCAAAATGAAGTCTTTTCTTCCCTTCAAAACGTTTCATCCTTTATCATTGTTCAGATATATTTACCCTGTATTATTAAACTTGGCCAAGTCTCGAATTTTAATTCAATACAAACTTTACTTCTTCAACAGGAGCGAGCGAGGAAAGTTGTGAGTATAGGCCTGTCATATGTTGTCACTGAGTTGGGAAAAATTAGTAAATTCCTAATTTATTCCTAAACTTCAAACTAAAATTAACAAGTTTTTAGCTGCAAAAAGTTTAGGTAAATTCCGTATTATAATATACACAGCAAAACAAGTTATGTTTTTATATAATTTTTTAACTATTTAACTTAGGTATGTAGTTATAATAATTAAACTCCAAGATATTTATCTCATTTTAATTATGGCATCACGGAGTAAATCCGTTTTCAATGACTAAATTTTGCTCTCTGTTAAAGTTCAATGTAACCATTGAATTAAAATCTTTTACAGAACAATTTTAAAATTCCTATATATCATAATGTAATTTAACCATCTTTTTAAATTATTCCATTTAGGCAACATGAATACTCGGAGCCGCTGGGTAAAGGATGACTTTATGAAAAATCTCGTTGCTGAATCTGTGGTTTGTGAACCAAAAAGGGTCATTCTTCTTTTGGATATTGACTGATTCGAGGTTCAAGTCTGGATGCAAAAAAAGTTGTATTTGTTGATTTAGAAGATTTAAATAAACCTATGGTTGTCATCAATCCTCAGGAAAAGTAAGATGAGCAGTAGATGACCATTTTAACTATTATTCAACATATCAAAATGGTAACTTGATACAGAGTCTCCGCGGGGGTGGCTCACTGGCTCACACCAAGTTGGTCGCCAAACTTGCTTGTGGCTTAAATAAACCGAGCGGGATCAGTATCATACCCAATGATGCCCTTCCAAGGCTCAGCAGAACAATACGATTTCAAGATCTCCCGCGTTTTGGTGGGAAAACTGGAGACGCTCTTCAAAGTTGGCTGTTCTCAAAATGGGAAGATAATGCTATCTATATTAATGACATTATCCGTGCTGACCTCGATGGCATTAATTTTAGCGCGGCTTTTCAAGAACTGGGCTTTTCTAATTACAGAAAGATGGCGTTGGACCTCCTCAACAAGTGTGAATTCAAGGATGAAAGTCGGGTCACTTCCAAAGTTCATCCGGACACTATCAACATTCAAGTTTCGTTTAAAGGTTCCTACAACAATTTTTTGAATTTTATAAATTATTAGTTATTGCTCTAAATTTTAATTTGCAATTTTATTACAAATTCGAAAAATAATCCTTTGGTTCCTTGTTTAGAAGGTGGCGAACTAAAATCTGTATTTGACGAGGTTGTTTTAAACATTGCACAAGATATGAAACGCAGAATTGAATACTACAGGAAATACATCGGAAGGATTGCAAAGGAATTAGTGGTAAAGTTAGATACTGATTCTGACGTCAGAATTAGATCTGATTTAATGACATTACCACGTGGAACTGCTCAGGCTGTTAGTCACGAGTCGATCTGTGAATATATTTTCGATTGCATTTCGAAAAATGGTTTTAATTGGCAAAACATTTTGAAAATTAATTTAACTGCACGAAAAATGACTGACGAAGAGGACAGGGATAAAATTCAAAGGTTGAGTAATACTCGATTTCCTAATACTTTGTTTGATGCACGATTAGGTTAAATTTTCTTCTGAGTAGACCTCAAAAATGGTGTTGCTCAAAAAGCTTTTCTTACAAGTTTTTAAAAACTACAACAACAAAGCACTCAAAATTTATGAATTATGATTTTTGTATGGTTTGTTTGATTTGTAACTAACATGGATTGTAGCAACATAATAATGTGCAGATATTCTAGTATTTATAGTTCTGCGAGGAATGTAATTTGATTTATTTTATATTGACTCACATGTGAGTTTAAAGTTGGTTAAATTATTATAAAAATTATTATAGTACATTATTTACTAATTAAAATTTATTAATTTCAAGAAATCTAATATGTAAACCATTTGTTTATTTGAGTAAATTATGCGGGGCTCCATTCTACACAACCACAGTGAAAATAATTTATGAATGGTCCCTATTTAAACTACATACTCACTTACTACTACGGTAGTACTGATAGTATTTTCAAATTTTTATTTGAAAATTTATTTTTTAAAGGTAATTTAGTTGTTATTACTAAAATTACTGTAAGACCTTGCAACTAACTTTAAACTTTTACGACGACTGCTCTGCTGCTAATTTACTGTCATTTTCTAAAATTCATAAAAGTTACCTATGCATTTTTTTTATTTCTGATTTGAAATTTTTTTATTAACTATATTATTTCTGCAAATTCATTGCAAAGCTGTGAGTATCTTTATCATTATTAACAGGACATGGGAGCCTACCCGGGTTTTCTGGTCGTCGGACTCTGTCACGTGTGTTGATGTCAGGGGGTGAAGCTGGGGAGGAAACATAACCTTCAATCGTTGGCAAAGATTCAAATATCAATATCTCCACTTCCTCCTAAAAGCGAAATTAAATATTTCCATCATGCACTAAAAGGAAATTTGGCTATCTCCACTTTTCATAAAACGGCAAAACGATAATCTGTAAAATTTTGTAAAGTTGCAAACGTGTAATTAAGTGTGTTGTTAGGGATCGTCCGTAAATAAAGTCATGGGTGGGTGCGTTGGTTTAGTCGGAAAAGGGTGACGATTGTATACTTATAGGGGGTGGGTGTAAAACACAGTTAAAGAAATCTATACGCGATATATGGACGATGCCAAATGTGGTAATATTCTATTAAAATACTTGAATTTGTTTTTATTTTGATTGAACTTAAAATTATTAAAAGACGAAAGCAGCCAAGTACAAACAAAAAAATCTTTTGCTTTAATTTCCATATTATTTATTCGTTTCTATACTTTTTAAGCGTCCCGCATGTTTTCAATAATTTTCACCAAGTTTTTTCTGCAAACTGCTGGTAATAAACTTTACCAATAAGTCACAGCATTACACACTTTTTCTTATTCCTCAGGATGTTTCGGGTTGAAACAGGTTGCTGTTCAAGTTTTGGGACTGTTTCCAGCTGCACCTCAACGTCTTGGATTTGATTGCTATTCGTCGTGTTGCCATAAATTACATCCAAAGTCTGGTCTTGGAAATCAGCTGTTGTTCTTGATCTGCAAGTAACACAATTATTTTTATTGCTAAGCATTTGGTCACAATTCATGCGAATATTGCAACGTGGATTGTTTCAGTCCAAAAAATTACGGAAAAGAAGTTTCATCCTGGTCTTTCACATCTGCGATATCGTCAGTGGAATTCGAGTTAAAGAAAGTGTCAAGTGCAGCCTAAAAATGTCAGCAAAATATAAAAACGAACACATTAGAACCTTTAATTAAATAAAAACAATCAAGTTGGTACATTATTGAACAAGTAAAACGTCGTCCGAACCTCCATGTTTCAGTTGGACGCTTCTAAAAGTCTCTGCTTCTTCCCCATTGAACGAATTGCATTTGCAATAAAGTATTTTGTTTCAATTGTGTATTGATGGTGTGGACCAAAGACACGTGTCTCATCCTTCAGAACTTCGTTGAGTAATTCAATTGATTTTTGCTCAAACCCTCCATCTCTGTACGCAAAAGCCAATTCCCATTTGAGTTTACTTTTGTCCACAATCTCAATCTCAACTTCTGATGCAGGCGTTGCTTTGAGAACGTTTTCGTAGAGTTCAATTGATTTTGTAAAATCATTTGTCCTCTCTAAGACATCAGCAACTTTGGCCGTGAAATCTCTGCATTCCTTCACGTCCAGAATTTTTGACACGTGATTTGTGATGTAAACTAAATTTTCCACAATTTCACCCCCACGTGAAATTTTCCGTGTATCTAACGTTTTAATGTAATTCCATGCCTCACTGGATAATTTAAGAAGCACCTCAGTCTCGTTTAAAAAAGTGTGTTCGTTAAAAATTGAATGTGGCTTCTGTTCCCTGTTGGATCTCAAGTTTTCAATTGTAGAGTCTTGAATCATTCTGTGGATAGAGAAACTGTGTGAGTCAGAGTCGGCAGAGCGAACAGTTGATATCAAAGAATAATCCTCCAGAATTTCCAACGCATTTTCAATGGATTCTTGAGCCAAGTATTTTTGAGAAAGAGCGTAAAGAAAATCATGTGGAATTCTCGTTGGGGACAAATAGGCCATGAAACAAAGGATTTTTATTGCTAACGCACCGTCTGGGAATTTTACTAGTTTCTCTAGCGATATATTCCATAAAATCAACATTGTGTCGCTCATGCGCAAGGGTCTCATGTTTGCATCCAACGGCTTCTGCGCCAACACTTTTCTGCTCCCATTTCCGTACTCGTCAATCAAATTTTCAATTCCGTACTTTTTTCTTCGTTTAATTTGCTGCAGAATGACTGCCACCGCTGCCTGCAGTGCGATGGGCAGACGACCGAAGAGATTTCCAAGTTGAGTCGCCAGTTCATAATTCTCAGCTGTTTCTTCAAGTCCAAGTCTTTGAATCACGAAGACGACGACTTCCGCTTGAGTCCACAAATCCAGCTGAATAACTTTTTGAAGATCCCAGTTTTGATTTCGTGATGTCACAATAATTGTGGGCTCCACAAAGAAAGAAGACAGGTTTTTGGGGCGCAGTGAACGTATTCCGCTTAAGTTTAGGTCCTCATCATCGTCGAAAGCTTCTGCGTTGTCAAATACGAGAAGAATCACGTCCGCGTTGTGGAGCAGTTTTTTAGAAATTTGGGTCAGAATAGTGTCAAATTCTTTGGGTTTGCCGTCAAAGTCTGTAGAAATTTTTAATCTTGTAGCAAGCTCAATGAATTGGTTTTTGGCTGAGGATTTCTCTTCCGCATCGATCCAGATGACATGGTCGTACTCATGCGCATGAAGTTGAATGTACATGCGCACGGTCTCAGTTTTGCCAATTCCGCCGGTAGCAGCAACAACTGAAAATGGCGCCTGGGTCAGAACTGTTACTTGACCTTCCTTAACGACCTTGTGAAGGTCCTCAAGAAATGTTTCCCGCCCAGTGAAAGTTTGAATTGGCTTCTCAACTTTAAATCTGATATTTTTTGGCGGAGTATCCTGAGGCTAAGGAAAAATATAAATGTTTTGATACACGATATTGAAGGTGAAGTATTAAATTGGTTTAATTCTCGTTTTTCTTAAAAATGCAAGATCGTGTCCTTCCATTTTTAGTTGCAAACAACTGGCATAACCACACAGGAATGACGCGTAAGACGTTTTTGTTTGGATCACACATCAATGACGTCACCCAAATTAGGGATTGTCCATAAATGATATCATGAAAATATTCACATTTCAAAGATCCCAAGCTCCTTCAATTATCAGTTGAACTGCTGTGTAAATCTTTCATCTCATTATCTTCAAAGTGGGATGTTAATTAAACCGCACAATCTCATTTTAAGTAGTTAAATGAAACGATGAAAACGAAATCAAATGAAAACGAAGAATCATTTTCATTTCGAAAAAAATTAAAATCTTGCTGCAATTTTACATTACTTCTGCACCAAAAATTGGATGCAAAATTTTCTATTTGCAACTTATTATTAGGGGCTTTGCTAAGGACACACAATTTGTTGCTATGAATTCTGTATTAATACAAGATTTCGGAGTTTAAAAAATCCGGCGCTTAGCGCTGGATTTGTCCACCGTGGGCCCGAAGTAGATGCTGAGCCTACAGCGAATTATTTTAATCATTGGAAAACTTTGTTTTATAAAGAAATGCAAACATAGATTCCTTAAAGTTTGTGCCCACAGAAAAGGGCTAAGTGAGAAGTTGTGCTGGTGAAAATGAACGGAATTTGATTGGCGCTGGTACAAGTGGGTTTTATAACAGCACAGAATTGAGTTGATTAGCCAGTACGAGTGTGCTGCGTTCAAACTTTACTGGTACAACTTGGCAGGGTACAAGCGACTAAAAAGATTTTGTTGAATATTGCACCAGTACGAGAAAGAATAGTGCAAGCTTTAGTTAGCTGGGTACGCCTAGTGCCAATGCAAGTGATCATAGTAAGCTAAGCACCTGTACTAGTATTCAGGAAACGAGATTTGATGTATCCGGTACACAGGGACGAGGGGTACGGCTAGGTTTGTAAAAATCTATAATGTCTAGTCAATAGGTTCAGTTCGGTATTGATGGCTTAAAAAAACGTTTACCTGATACATAATTCAAGTGACGTCATTTACACATCACCCCAATAAGCGAGTGATATTTTGTTGAAGTCATTTACGGACGATCCTAATAAACGAGTAATATTTTTTTGACGTCATTTACAGACGACCCCAATAAACGAGTGATATTTTTGTGATGTCATTTACGGACGATCCTAATAAACCGTAATATTTTTTGTGACGTCATTTACGGACGACCCCAATAAACCAGTTTTGTTTTTTCGACGTCATTTATAGACGATACTAATAAACGAGTAATATTTTCTTAACGTCATTTACGGACGATCCCGATAAACGAGTGATATTTTTGTGGTGTCATTCACGGACGATCCCAATAAACAGTAATATTTTTTGTGACGTCATGTACGGCCGATCTCAATAAATGGTTATATTTTTTGTGACCCCATTTACGGACGATCTTAATTAAGGAGTGATATGTATGTGACGTCATTTACAGGCGATATCAATAAACCTGTTTTATTTTTTGTGACGTCATTTGTGGACCATCCTGCCATTTCCCTCCCCCCCCCCCTCCTATCTGCCATTCAATCTGGTTTGTTAAAGTTGGTAGCAATACATTAAGATTCACTTATTTTTGTGCTCACAGCAGCACGACACTACTGGGTTCACGACGCACACAACATATCACGTGCAAAGCCCATAGTCTTTTTAAGAAAACAATGAAGCATAGAAAGTTTAAGCGACGAAAGCACTCACAAATGCTGTTATGATCTAGGCAAGTAGGGGTACTTGAAAATTTCCGATTCGCACTATATAATTAATTAGCTATATAGACGAAAGACGAAAGGTGGGTCACTCGGAAAATGTAATACGGACATCATTTGTGAACACTCCTAGCACTCTGGTTCGTATGTCGCTGACTTTTATGGTGAAGTATGTATTTGCATGTAAAGAGTACCGACTTCCGTTTTTCTCAAAAAGCTAAAAGCTCAAAATCGCTAAAAAAGTTGGTCCTTTAAAATTATGGTTAATAATTGGTTAATTGTAAAAAAAGTGGTTAATCCGATCGACCTATAAAACAATAGGGCACTTTGCGCTCGATTGTTTGGTTATTTAAAAATTGTTTGAAGGAAATTAATTAAGAATTGTGACCTGTAGAGCATGACCAACAGACAGACCCGACATCGACAGACAGACAGACAGACAGACGGACATAACCATTGCAATAGATGCTTGCTCAGCATCTAAAAAATATAAAATTATGCCTGCATAATTCTAAGTTATGTCGTTCTGTACATGAAGAGTATATCGGCAAAACGGGATAAGTCCCTTTCTCAAAAATGAGATTTTTTGTGTTATTTGTTCGATTCAACTAGATACGTTGTGCTTCATCCAGACTATAACCATAGGAAGGTACCTATGATAGTCATTGAGTTTAAACTGAAAAGCGCGAAATCTATACACACTGCCTATGAGGGTAATTGATGATAGATTACAGTCAATTGACAAACCAACCTCAATTGACTGTAATCGCGTATACCCATCATAGTCTGGACGGAGCAATACTGTATTGAATTGTAAAGGTCAAAGTTCAACTAAACTAAACTTTAAAAATAGCAAACAGATTTTTTATAGAAAATATCTTGACACTGGTAAATACCGGTAAATAACGGAATAAAGTGGCAAATACAAGTAAATATGTACGTATCTGTAGGCTAAAACTCTGTAACAAAGCTGCTAATTCAATTCTAGAAACAACTAAAATCACGTAATTTTCAATTAAAGGGAATTAAAAATATCTGCCATGCTGTGCTATACAAAATAGTTTGCCATTTCATGAAATAGATACATTTTGCACTTACTTTAAAGTGGTTAATATCGCATTGCGTACTAAAGTAGAGTTGAGCAGAAGCAGAGTAAGTAAAGTAGCTTGCACTTTTCTAGGTTAAAAAATACATTTTAGACTTTTTTGTGCCGTCATTTATAGACGACCCCCAATTCAGGTTACGTCATTTTTGTGTCATCCTAATTAAACCGTTCTATACGTCTTACGCGTCTTCCTTGTTTGGTTATGCCCTTTGTTTAGAGCTAAAAATTGAAGGACGCCATTTTGCTTTTAAGAAATAGTGGAAGGAAACCAATTTAATACTCCACCCTCGATATGCTGCATTCGATGTTACAAAATTTACTAAATAGTGAAAAAGTTGATGCCATATCTGAAATAAAATCCTAAATCTGCTGATAAATGGTTGCGCTGCATGAAAAAGTAAGTTACTAATAGTTTTGCTCACCTGAGATGCCATTACGAGGCTTACGTCACGCGCAGTAAAATTACCGCCTACGTTTACTCCAGTGATATTGTGGTTGCCCTCCATTTATTGAATCAAGACTGAATTGTGATGGTTATCAACTCGAGAGGTCAGGAGGTGAAGAGGTGCTGCCAAAGGTACATAAAATACGATCTATTTCAAACCTACACGATTACAAGGCCCATGACACCTGCATGGGAATGGTTTCACATGTTACCCGCCAATTTCAAAACCTGCCACTCGAACAAAATCAGGCTAGTTTTAAATAGCACTCATCCAAAGTAACTCGACCGCACTTGGTGTTTTTCGGTCACAATGGCCCGCTAACGCGTAAATAAATTCAAATTTTGACTATTGACTATGACTTTGGCACCGTTTAGCTCCTACGTTAATTCTAATTCCTGAATATACGTTTTAAAAAACTGCCTAAGGATGGGAAAAAACTAAATTTTGTCAAAATCGGTTAGGGAATAAAGTAGCTACAGGGTGGAAAAAAGTCAAGATTTGAATTTTTTTAACTTTGGCGTGCCACTTTGGCCTAAAAACGCCTGACGACTGATATCAGGTGAATTGTGTGATAAGCCAAAGTCCAGTTTAAAGTATTGCGCAATTTGAGCATCTGCCCGGATGAGCACATTATGTATTAAACGTAGTGATAAAGCTAAATAAGTCATTAGAACTTAAAGGTATGTAAAAAGACGTTTATTGGGGTCGTCCGTAAATGACGTCACAAAACATCACTCGTTTATTACGATTGCCCGTAAATGACGTTACAAAAATATCACTTGTTTATTAGGTTCGTCCGTAAATGACGTCGCAAAAAAATTACCTGCTTATTTAGATCGAAGGTAAATGACGTTACAAAAAACAATACTTGTGTGTTAGGATCGTCCTTAAATGACGTCACAAAAAACAATACAAGTTTATTAGAATCGTCTGTAAATGACGTCACGAAAAATATCCCCAGTTTGTTAGAAGCGTTCGTAAATGACGTCATAAAAAATATTACTCGTTTTTGGGATGATCCGTTAATGATGTCACTTAACTTATGTTTTAGATAAACTTATATTCTTTGGCGCGTAAAATTATTGGAAATACAAATACGTTTAAACAATAATCAAAACATTTTGTATTTTCGTACCATTAATAATATTTTTTTAAAATTGTTTGACAGTCAATGTGTCAGCGGCTATTGACACGCTCACAAAGAAAACTCCAAAAAGGGCGGAAATGTAAAATCATGAAAAATGTTTTGAAATGCAAGAATAAGCCATGTTTAAAATAAGTACAAAATGAATTTAAAAAATCAAAAAAATATTCGTCTTGCTGATAACATGCACTTAAAATATGCTGGTCTTGTGTGATGAGCTACACTCGTGATTAAAGGAAAACTTGGCACTAAATCAATACTACTAGTAACACCATACGATGGCCTTTAAATTGAAGATATTTAATATGTATTGCGTAATAGGGGGTCCATAAATAATGTTACGATTATTATCACTCTTTTAGCCCTCCCCCAAACCACCATACCAGCACTTAAGCATTGTCTAAACGGCTATTTTTAACATGTCATGTCACTAATGTCTGACAAGACCCACCCATTATACCAATAACATCATTTATGGACGATCCCTCAAAAGCTTTTTGCCCAGCTCCCACCCCCTCCACATTTAAATACATTTTTTTTCCTTTTTAAATTACACAAGTAATACTAATACATTGAAATAAAAACCTCAAACTTTTGACACTTCCGTCAATTTTCTTAATTTTCCTCTCACCAAAGTTTGACGACAGGCTTCTCTTTAAATTTTATGCAGAAATCAATTCTATGCTGATGACAGGGTGTCATAGGGAATTGGGAATGGGTACATTTGCGTGACAGTGTATATGGATGACCCCTAAAATAATTGCAAGGATATTTACCTATAAAAATTTTAACAACGTGTAACCTTTGATTTGTCAATTGCATAATTCTCAGCTTTAACATGCTGCATGTGTTGTTACTTTTACGCATTCACTTTACAACGTGGACCGTGAACGAAACCGGAATTAATACCGTGATCAGGACCGTCAGTTCGATTCTGTACACTGCTGTGAGCACTTGATATTTTTGAGTTGTCGGAGTCCGAGATTGAACCCGAACTGGAAACGGACGGATCTTTCAAACATCTTGTCCAAATGGGTGAAAAACATTCTTAAATATTTTCCACGAATCTTACACTTACTCATATCTACAATTTTAATTAGTAAAGGATCGCTCACAAATAATGTCATGGAAATATCCACATTTTTGTGCACCATATGACCACTTTGTCATCAGCTTATTCGTAGTCTACTTAAATCACTATCTAGTAGCCAAGTACACCTACGGATGACCCTACAGAGGATGTCATTTATGCACGATCCCTTAACAGTTTTATCAGTAATTTAAAAATTTAGCAACGCATCTGTACTTCTCCTCCTTCGTTCTCCAAGAATGCTTCACAGAATTGACGAGGGGCTCCATGCAATCTTTAAATCCGCTCAGAGTTGTATTTCCAGCTGCATCCGATGAGAGAAATTTCCACAAAGCCAGGTCTTAGCAGCGAAATTAAAATATTTTAAATCTCCCACCAGAAAAACATACAATAAATTACCTACGTAAAAGCTCTAGTTGCAAAAAATAACCTGTAATTATTTTGTGGTGCAGTTCCCGGACTTCTGTTCGATCCACATCTTCTTCTAGGCTCACAATTTCCAAGCCAGCACCCGCACTCGGGCACTCGCACAACTCCCTTCTTGGATTTGGTGGATCTGGATGAGGGCTGCGCAGGCGAAAAAAAATATTCCTGTCCAAATGCTCTGAATGCATAGGGAGAGATAGGTTGTGGGCATTTTTTTGTTTTAGTCTTGACTAATTAGTTTCTGCAGGGATTCTTAAGGTCAGCTCACGCTCTGTCGTACAACATGTGGACTAAACTTTACTTTGTAATTTTATTTCCTACTCAAAACAAATTTAATGTTTCACGAATTTTTAGTGCACTACTCACATTTACTATTCCCGGAGGATCTACGGATACTATGGGTGAACTGAGGCACAATTTTGAATTAAAACTTTGAGGAAAACAATTTAATTATTTAATGCAGTCGTTAATATTCCAAGTCCCATCTTGTCTACTTTCATTTCGTTTTACATATACAGAAAAATTTGAAAAAAAACAAAACAAAACAAATTAAATTACAATCAGTGTTGATTCCCCAAAATACATGTAAAGGATCGTTCACAAATGACGTCATCGGAAGTGTCACTGACAATCAGTATGCACTTGACTGGTAAAACCGTAAAACTGTGTTCTAGTTGTAATGAGCAAAAAAGTAAATGTGACTAGTTTCCATGTCTCACGGAGAGTAAATTTTAGTCAGTTTTGTTCCACTGAATTAACACCGGTCTGCCACATCACCGATGCGACGTATTCATCAGCATTAATACTATTTAAAATATTATCTAACATCCAAAATTTCATAAATCATAACATCTCTATACAATACAACAGAATCTGCAAAATGTGTATCGGCTGTGAAGAGCCAGAATGACCCATATTTATTTTGAGCTAAAAATAAAATCCACTATCTACAAAAATATTTAAATGTCTTGAGAGCATTTAAATAGACTACTTTGCACTTTTCAAATATACGTAAAAAGAACATTTGAGACTTTTTAAAAATATCTAAATAGAACATTTTGCATCCGTTTAAAAACATTGAATTAGAACATTTTGCACCTTTACAAAAAACATTTGAATAGAATATTTTACACTTTTCAAACCAATGGAATTAAAAAATTTTGCACCTTTTCAAAAACTCCTAATTAATATTTGACGCATATTTCTCACTTTGTTTCTATGACATAGCTCATTTTAATTCTAGGTTAAAATGGATATGGGTCATTTTGGTTCTTCACAGACGAAATGCCCTTCTGTCATTGCACAATACGGAATGTGCTTTTGTAAATCATTTTTATCAATCATGATTAGATCCATATTAATTAAGTGAACTCAATAATCAAGTATCTATACAATTTCATTTAAGTAATTAAATATGCTACACATCATTTAACAGTTCCAGATCCGCCATAAATTATACTACTTAACATTTTTTTAAATTCATAAAAGTTACCAATTTATTTTTTTTATTTTTTATTTGAATGATTTTGTATATTAACTTAAAAAAAAGCAATTATGCACATGTTTTGCTATATATTAACGGCAGAATGCTTTATAGCTTCATAAGGGGTTGTCAACAAATAGCGTCGTCAAAAAATCCAGATTTTTATAATCCTATAATTTACCGTGGGGTAGGCTTAACCATAGCAGAGATATACCGTATTTCCTCTGATAGTACGCCCCGCGTACTATCTAAACTTAAGCTCTGACCCAGCGCGTATAATTAGAGACCCGCGTATTAATAGTGACCCACGCACTGGCATTTAATAGTGTGTTAAATAGACCCGCGTACTATCCAAACTGAGGCGGCTACACCCCGCGTACTATTACAGATCCGCGCATTATTAGAGACCCGCGTACTATTAGAGGAAATACGGTACGTTATAAAAGCTGGGAAGAAAACATAACCTTTAAGCGTTGGCAGAGATTCAAATTTGAATATCTCCATTTTCTCCCAAAAGCGATACTGACTATTACCATTATAGTAGTCAATATAAGGGGATTTTGGCTATTTGAAACGGATTAGCGAGTTAGCTCCGCCCACCTGTCAATCAAGACCATGGCGGTGTATGGGGACAAAGGGTACCGCCTTTCTATATATATTTAGTAGTACTATATAGCTATAGGTTTAACCTAAGGGTCATGCAGGTGTATCCTTTATGCAGACGGTATATGCCTATAACCTTAACCTAACCCCCATGGCGCTCTCCTGTCTTTCCAAGAACCTGATTAAATCCCTTTCTTAAGACGCCTATCCTCCATACAGGGGTATCTTATTAATTGCTCCCGATTTTTTGTATGTTAATTCGTATAACCAGATTTCATGTGCATAAGTGGTATGTGCTTTATATTGTAAGGCTGTGTACGCATCCTTTATATAGACGGATTATGCCTATGAGCTTAAGCTAACCTTCTTCGATGCGGACGGCAAGCACCCCCATGGCGCACCCTTTCCAAGAATTCCAAAGTTCACCAGCTTTTCTAATTTTATCCAGCTGGTAATCGTTTACGCTTCAGACTCTAACGTTTACTATAATTCTTGTCTCAACAAGAATCTATATCCCGATCACGTGCTTCTATATAGCTCTATATATCAAGCACACATTTCCATGTCTTTTACACTTCGTATATAAGAAAAAGCTATGTATTCTAATGTAACTATATACGAAATAGCCTAAAGGTAAATTCTGGGCAAAATGCCAGAATGGCAAAATGCCAGAATGGCAAAATGCCAGAATGCCAGAATGCTCAATTGCCCAAATACCCAAATGCCCAATTGCCCAATATCCCAATAGCCCAATAGCCCAATATCCCAATATCCCAATATCCCAATAGCCCAATATTCCATTATCCCAATATCCCAGCAAATTTCTCACATCTCATATATTTTTACTTAAATTTATTCTATCTTTCGTATATTTTCTCAATTATTTTACCAAATACATCTCATTTGCATCTTGTTTTTTATTTCTATATTTTATTGTTAATTATTGTTTTGTCTTTTCACGTTCCGTATTCCTCAACATACATATAATCGTGATTAAACTTTTGTTTTATTGTAAATAAATATTTTTCTCTTGTTTTTATTTCTTGATCTGTTTTTTTATTCTATATTTTACTTCTGATTGATGTTTTGTCTTCTCACAATCCGTATTCTTTAACATACAAATAATCGTGATTAAACTTTTGTTTTATTGTAAATAGATATTTTTCTCTTGTTTTTATTTCTTGATCTGTTTTTTCATTCTATATTTTACTTCTGATTGATGTTTTGTCTTCTCACAATCCGTATTCTTTAACATACAAATAATCGTGATTAAACTTTTGTTTCATTGTAAATGAATATTTTTCTCTTGTTTTTATTTCGTGATCTGTTTTTCCATTCTATATTTTACTTTGGATTAATGTTTTGTTTTTTCAGGTTCCGTATTCCTCAACATACAAATAATCGTGATTTATCTTTTGTTTCATTGTAAATGAATATTTTTTTCTTGTTTTTATTTCTTGATCTGTTTTTTCATTCTATATTTTACTTCTGATTGATGTTTTGTCTTTTCACGTTCCGTATTATTCAACATACGACTTTTTCGTGATTTTAATTTTGTGTCTTCGTAATTAAATATTTTTATCCCAGTATTATTTTTGATTAAATATTTTTATAACATAGTATGATTTTTTAAGTTTATTTATTTATTAATTCATATGAAGATGTGAGAATAAAAGTAAAATCTAGTATGTTTTAATCATATATACCTGGAAATAACCACCCGCTGATTGAACATAGATTAACTTTTCAATTCCTGTCCTTGCCTGTTCTGATGCTCATGCACCTTTCTAATTCTAATTTTCCACGAATCTGACCACCCGCTGATTGTAAACCGATCGACTTCTCCGTGCTCTAGTATGCTTTGATGCTGGAAGACCTTTCTCTTTTCCTGGAATAAGAGCCCCCCCCGCTGATTGTATAAACTTTACATTCACTTTATTTTTATTTCGACTAACCGTTTTAACCTTCTACACCTATAAAACCACACCACTTAGCTTACAAATTATCATTCACTTTAAATTTCTTCAACCTGACATATCTTGTTATTTTGATTCAATACTTCAACACCCAAAGTTTTTGCCTGTTATAACCTTAACGTTCTCTTAAGTTACTTGGTTTTTTATCATATCACCATTACTTAACTTCAAAAGTTTAAAAATTCTACTGAATTGATATTTGATTACATTGAAAAACCTTGAGCAAAGTCCAGATTGAATTCAAAATTCAAGTTCATCTTCAACTTAAAAAAGGTACGTCAGTTTTATTTTATCACTTATATTTTATGTACTTAAAGGTTATTCTGAATCGTGTTGTTGTTTTAAAATGTTGATGATTATATTTAATTTTATATTAATGAGTTTTTTCTATTATTTCTAGAAGAATGGATCGTCAAAGTGACTTGACTGAGAGTCAGATGGAGTTGGCTCGTGAATTGGAAGAGATTGTAGGGGGGCATGAAGATATGAGTCATTCTCAAATGGCTGCTGTCTGTGACTTGGATGTGGTGTTAGGGTTGCTTAGGAGAGATGAAATGGGGGGTTCTGTAACGGAGACACAACCTGAGAATGCTGACGGTTTTGAAAACCATGCACAAGATATGACCGATGCTGAGATGTATATGGCGTATGACATTTTTGAAGGCTTGCAAAATGAAGATGGTGATTTTGTCGAGTTTGAAGATGTAAATCAGAGTCCACAACCCAAAAACAGTAAGTATTTTTCAGTAATTAGTTTCTGAGATGAATATAAATGATGTAGATTAAAAGAAGCCTGTTGTTGTAATTAGTCTCTGAGATGAATATGTAAGATAATGGATGCAATATGTGTGTTGTCGTAAAATATAATTAATTTTTATCATATAATTTTTTATTGATTACAGATCAAGTTGAGAATGAAAGATCCGTTCAACAAGTTGACGACTTAGTTGAAACTGTTATCAACGAGAACAATCAACTAGACAATCTACAACCTGAAGCTGAAATACTTAGAGAAGACATCCAACCTACCAGAGGGCGATCTTTAAAGCGTACTATACCCACCTCACGGAAGCGAGAGAGAAGTATTATTGAACGTGAACCGTATCCAGATGAACAACCTGGACCGTCACATCAAGTTAACAGTAGTAAAAGAGTAAAGCGTTACAAGAAAGACCGTGCAGCCGAGATTATGATGCAACAGTATGAAGCTAAACTTGATAACAACACCCGTCCTACAGCTGAACAACATGGAGCTGGTAGAGTAAGTCGAGTAAACATTGATCTTGTTAATGTGGCCTATCATAGTTTTAATAATAAATGTTGGACTTGTCCAGAGTGTATTATATCTTTTGCTCGACGAGAATTATTAGATGAACACATGTATGAGATACATACCGATAACAATCAAGTAGGTATGGGAGATAATGATGACGAATTAGAAGGATTAGAAATTAAATCTAGAACTATTCTTCAACATATAGTTTTAAGTAGAGTTGATTTATCACAACATATATTTCGTAATTCAGATACTCTTTTTCTTGCGTTGAATACTAGACTAAGTAAATTATTTGATGATCAGCTAAAAGTATTTAAAAAAATGAAAATCTTTTTTAATATTCAATGTCTATTTCAAAATGACAAAGATGAGGAGCCAGTTGTTAAATGGTTTGACTCTTTTGCACACACACTACTTCACAGTTCAAATATTCCTCATTTGTTACAATTAGCAAGAGATAAAGTAGGTAGTGAGATTGAAAATTATTTAGAGAGAGGATCAGGATTGACTTTAATTGAAATTCCTAAATTTGAAATAAAAATGGCAAAGTACAACCCAATCCGAGGTGGTACATACATGGAACTACCATGGCTTGTCAAGTATAGAAATGAAAAAAAGAAATGTATTGTTAATATTGATAATAGCAAAGAACAGTATGAAAAAGATTTAGTTAGTAATTCTAAAAATTGTAATGAAAATGATAAACTTGCATGTTTTAAATGGTCAGTATTAGCTGCAAGTAAAGATAATAAATCCAAAGATACCAAAGGATGGTCTGATATGCAACGGCTTCGCAATTTTGAACATGGTGGGAGATGTGAGATCAATTTTAGTGGGTTACAATACCCAGTCACATTAAATCAAGTAGCTCTGTTTGAAAAGAATAATCCAGGTTTAAGTGTTAATGTTTTTTCTCATGAGTATACAAAAAAAGGGTGTGGATGGTTTTTTGAAAGTACAGATGAAAAAGATGAAGTTCAGAAAGTTGAGGATAATCCTAGACTTTCAACTGAAACCCAACAACAATACTATGATAGGTTATCAGAGTTACTCGGTAGGACGATTACATTTAAAGACTTTATGGTAGGTAATGAAAGGTCAAGTAAGATTAACGAGACGATTAAAAAGCACACGTCGCCAGTTGATCTTAGTAAAAATATTGAAGCTGTGAGAAAAATTGATTTATTATTACTAATGCAGGATTTTGGAAAAGAACATTTTACATGGGCAAAAGACTTGGTAGGATTTTTAGGGTTACGAAAGATTGGGAATGGTCATATGTGTATGCGATGCCTTAATGGTTTTAGTTCTAAAGCAAATTTAGCTTATCATCAGGAAAGATGTGCTCAGTTAAAGGCTCAGGTAACTAGATTTCCAGAAAAGGGTACACATTTGAAATTTGAAGATTATAAGAATATGAATCCCTCTGTCTTTAGAATCTACGCCGATTTTAAAAGTTTTATTCAGGATAATCCCGATTGTAAAGCAGATACTTCAAAAAAGATTTCTGATCCTAGATATTATTTATTTGAAAAAGCAAAGACTGGAGGGATGACTGAGTATGATAAGATACACAAAGTATGTGGGTATAGTTATGTTTGTCTTGATTATGATGGAAATGTTAGAGACAGGAAAGTTTACCATACTGAAGATGATAGTGAGGACGTTATTAGCACTTTTTTTAATGATATTATACCCTACCATGATACATTAGTAAAGGAAATTCAGCAAAAACAGGCGGAAGCACCTTCGACTATGATAGATGAGCGTTACCAGCTCAAAGGTGAGGATTGTTATTTTTGTGATAAAACACTACCTTATATTTGGGAGTTTGACGACGACCCCGAGGAACAGCTAAAACTTCAAATGTCAGGAGAAATGCCAGTTAGGCATCATGATCATTTTACACATAAATTCCTAGGTTATGCTCATAAGAATTGTAATATCAGGGCAAAGTACACAGATTTCATTCCTATTTTATTTCACAACCTTTCTGGGTACGACGGGCATCCTATTATGCAGGGCTTGAACCATCCTTTGATCAAGGAAGTTGATATTATTCCATTAAGTTCGGAAAAATTTATAAGTATTAATATAAATAAAACACTCAGGTTTGTAGATTCTATGAGATTTTTGAATACTTCATTAGATAAGCTTTCTAGTATGCTTGGTAAAGATGATAAAGATGGATTTAAAGCAACAAGAGAAGTATTTAAAACTTAATTTGGTAATAAAGTTTCTGATATGGATGAACATATGCATTTGTTATATCGAAAAGGTTTTTTACCTTATAATTCAATTACTTGTAAAGCAGATTTAGAAAGGACTGACATTCCAACAAAAGAAGAATTTCATTCAGATTTAACAGACTCAGATATTAGTGAGAAAGATTATGAACATGTAAAAACAGTATGGTCAACTTTTAAGATTAATACCTTGGGGGAGTATTTAGATTTTTATAATTTATTGGACACGACCATATTAGCAGATTGTTTTGAAAATTTTAGAGGTATTTTTCTTGATAAATTTAAATTAGATCCAGCTAAATATGTTTCTTTACCTTCTATTGCTTGGCAATCCGCATTAAAGTATAGTAAAGTTAAGTTAGACTACATAACTGACCCTGACATGCATTTATTTTTGGAGGATGGTTTAAGAGGAGGGTATTCAGGATGTGGATCAGTGCGACATGTAGATAGTAATAATAAATATATGCCCGAGGGTGAGTATGACCCTTCTCAACCTTCATCTTATCTTATGTATTGGGATTGTAATGCTCTTTATGCTACTGCTTTATCTCATCAACTACCTATTAAAAACTTTAGTTGGGTATCAAATCAGGAATTAAAAGCTTTTCAAAATCCTGATTTTATTATCGGATGTCAGGATGATGCACCTCATGGATATGTATTAGAATGCGATCTTTCAATCCCACCAGAATTACATGATAAATTTGATAATTTCCCCGCTGCTCCAGTAAAGCGTAAGGTAGTAGATAGTGAGTTATCTCCTTATCAGAAACAGTTACATGATGATCTCAATATGAAAGGTGGATCAAATAGTGAAAAACTGATTCTTGACTTACATCCAAAGAAAAATTATGTTATTCACTATGTAACTTTAAAGGAATATTTGAAGTTAGGTATGAAGTTAGATAAAGTGCATAAGGTTTTACAATTTGAACAGGATGCTTGGCTTGAACCATTTATTACATTATGTACAAATGAAAGACAGAAAGCTACAAACAGCTTTGAAAAAGACTTTTGGAAATTGATGGTAAATTCTTTATTTGGTAAATCAATTGAACAAAAACGTAATAGACGTAAAATTAAAGTAGTAACATCATCCAATCAACAATTTTGTAATTGGGTTACAGGTGACAGAGTATTAAATTATACAAAACGTGCTAATTTAAGTGATATTGTAGTTGTTAATGATCATACAGTACTTTTTATCTTTAAAAATACTTCTGTTTACTTAGACAAACCTATCTATACAGGTATTGCATGTTTAGATATTAGTAAAACTTACATGTATAAATTTTATTATGAATACTTGACACCAATGTATGAAGCAAGACTCAGGTTAGTTGGTACTGATACAGATAGTTTAATGGTAAGTATTGTAGCAAATGAGGATGATATGAAAAATTGTATTGAATTAGATGTGTACAAAGATATGTTAGATAATAGAGATATATTTGATTTATCAGATTATCCAACTGAAGGTAAATTTAGTTTTATGTATGATCCTACTAATAAAAAGGTACGACGTAAATTTAAGGACGAGACATGTGAGAAGGGTGTAATTACAGCCTTCTGTTTTCTTAAACCAAAAATGTACTCTTACACTACTGAAAATAGTTATGACATGCGAGCAAAAGGTATTCCCAAATCCTATGTAAAAACTAATTTAAGGCATATTGACTATGTAAACGCTCTTACAGGAAATACTAATGAGAGTAAAAAGACTTTTACAGCAAAGAAAATTACATCTAAGAATCATAATTTATACAATTGTACATTTACAAAGAAAAATATTTCCCAATATGATGATAAAAGATATTATGTAAATTATAATAAAAGCTATGCTTACGGTAATGTAAATATTCCAGTCCCAATGGAAATCACAGTATAAACTTTACTTAAAAATATAAATATAAAAAAATATTAAATGTACAAAGATGTAAAATATAAAAAAAATATTAAATGTACAAAGATGTAAAATATAAAAAAATATTAAATGTACAAAGATGTAAAATATAAAATGTACAAAGGTGTAAAATATAAAATGTACAAAGATGTAAAATATAAAATGTACAAAGATGTAAAAAATAAAATGTACAAAGATGTAAAATATAAAATGTACAAAGATGTTAAAAATAAAAATAAAATAAAAACCAAAAAACTTTAAATTAATTAACTTATTTATTTACAAGTTCATATTCAAAAATTATTTACAAGTTCATATACAAAAATTAATCACAAGTTCATATACAAAAAGTATTTTCAAAATCACACATCTGATGATTCTTTACTTGGTATGTTTCCAACATCTAAATTACAGATGAACGGGCACCAAGGAAATAAGAGTTTATGTTCTCGTATCGGTATGTCACCTTCCTCCTAATCACCAACGATTCCACGGAAGAAAGCACATTGAGTACCATTTTTAACTCCAGTACTAAAAAATCCAGCTTTAGTACAGTCGGTTGGTGAGATAAATGTAATATTTCACTTGTAGAAGGTTTTTAGTCTTTCATCTTCTGATTTAAGTAACTTAAAGTTATGTAAGATGTGAGTACCCGGTGATGACATTTTGGATAGGAATCCAAAAAACGATACAAGAGATGATATTGAAAAGAAAATTAGATTGTAAATGATTCCAAAATTAGAAAACCACTTTATATAGTGGGAAAACTCCATGTTTTATTATGTACTTACCTGATTTGACTGCTTGATCTGAAAAGTAACATGAAACTCTAACTACTCTGCCATTTTACCGACATTGAGTGTAGAATTGAATTATTTCTTAGTGAGTGTACTGATATTATTATGAGTAAAAAGATAAAGTTTAAGTAAAAATATATGAGATGTGAGAAATTTGCTGGGATATTGGGCTATTGGGCTATTGGGATATTGGGACATTGCGACATTGGGACATTGGGCCAGAATTTACCTTCAGGCTATTTCGTATATAGTTACAATGTAATACATACCTTCTACATATATACGAAGTGTAAAAGACATGGAAATGTGTGCTTGATATATAGTGCTATATAGAAGCACGTGATCGGGATATAGATTCTTGTTGATACACAATAAAATATTAACGTTGTATTCTTGAGACAAAACGATTACCAGCTGGATAAAATTAGAAAGGCTGGTGAACTTTGGAATTCTTGGAAAGGGTGCGCCATGGGGGTGCTTGCCGTCCGCATCGAAGAGGGTTAGGTTAAGCTCATAGGCATAATCCGTCTATATAAAGGATGCGTACACAGCCTTACAATATAAAGCACATACCACTTATGCACATGAAATCTGGTTATACGAATTAACATACAAAAAATCGGGAGCATTAAATAAGATACCCCTGTATGGAGGATAGGCGTCTTAAGAAAGGGATCTAATCAGGTTCTTGGAAAGACAGGAGAGCGCCATGGGGGTTAGGTTAAGGTTATAGGCATATACCGTCTGCATAAAGGATACACCTGCATGACCCTTAGGTTAAACCTATAGCTATATAGTACTACTAAATATATATAGAAAGGCGGTACCCTTTGTCCCCATACACCGCCATGGTCTTGATTGACAGGTGGGCGGAGCTAACTCGCTAATCCGTTTCAAATAGCCAAAATCCCCTTATATTGACTACTCATTATGCACTAAAAGAAAATTTGACTATTTTTCCACTTTTCACAAAATAATAAAACGAAAGGCTGTGAAATTGTATATAAAGTTGAAAACGTGTAATAAAGTGTGTTGTTAGGGATCGTCCGTGAATGATGTCATAGGTAGGGTGCGTGGGTTTAGTCGGATATTGGTGATGATTGTATACTTTTAGGGGGTGGGTGTGAAAAACCGTTAAAGAAATTTATACGAGATATATGTGAATTTGTTTTTATTTTGGTTAGACATAAATATTAATATACAAAGGCAGCAACGTACAAACACAAAAATCTTACGCTTTAAATTCCAATTTTTTATTCGTTTCTATATTTTTCAAATGTCCTGCATGTTTTCAATAACTTTTTACTAAGTTTTTTCTGGTAACTGCTGGAAAAAAACTTCACCAGCGAATCACAGCATTACACACTTTTTCTTATTCCTCAGGATGTTTTGGGTGGAAACGCGTTGCTAATTACGTTTTGGGACTGTTTCCAGCTGCACCTCAACGTCTTGGATTTGATCAGCATTTGTCGTGTGGGCAGAAATTACATCCAAAGTCTGGTCTTGGAAGTCAGTTGTTGTCCTTGATCTGCAAGTAACGAAAATATTTTTATTATTAGGCATTTGGTCACAATTCATAAAAATGTTTCAAAGTGAATTGTGTCAGTGCTGAAAATTACGAAGTAGAAGCTTTATCCTGCTCTTCAAAACCTGCAATGTCTTCAGTGGAATTCGTGTCGAAGAAAGTGTCAAGTGCAGCCTGAAAGTGTCAGCAAATCAAAAAACAAATGAATTACAACTTTTAAACTTCTAATTACATAAAAACAATCAAGTTGGTGCATTAATAAACACGTGAAACTTCTTCCGAACCTCCATGTTCCAGTTGAACGCTTCTAAATGGCTCCGCCCAATTTCTGCATCAACCAACGTCAACGTCATGAAGTTCACAATTAAATCGTTTCGGTCGTCAAAAATTTTCCTACAATCTGTGAGCCATTCCAATGTATCCCTTGTTTTAGGATGATTTTTCCCGAGCACTTCCTCTTGACGCGGCAAAAGATCTTGCCACACTTCCGCAGCCTCGTCGAATTCTCTCATATTGTAATGCATGACACCAACATTGTACATTGCGGTCAGTGTATCTGGATGATTAGGCCCTAAAACTTGTTTGCGAAGTTTCAAAGTTTTGTTGTCTAATGCGAAAGCCTCCACGAACTTCCCTTGTTTCTCCATAACAATCGCTAAGTAATTAGCAGTGATCATTGTGTCCGGATGCTCCGGGCCAAAGACTCTTTCGCGTACCTTGACGTCCAACAAGGGCAACGCTTTGTCAAACTCCTCAGTGTTAACATGTGAAACAGCCAAGTAGTTCTTTGTTCTAAGTGTATCTGGGTGCTCGGAGCCTAATTCAGTTTCTTGTATTTCTAACAATTCTAAATAAAGCTGCGCCGCTTTCTCATGTTTCCCTTGGTCACACAGTAGACTTGCGTAATTTTGTTTTAATGCAAATGTATAAAGGTCGAAGGGTCCAAACACGTGAACGGAATCTGAAATTATTTGCAACATCATCATAGCTGCTTCCTCAAACTTCCCTTGTTCTCTCAGCGCAATCGCTATATTTCCTTTTGTTTTTATGATTTTCTTAGAAATCAAATCTAGATTCTTTTCCCATTCTACCAACACTTCTGTTTGAAGCTTCAACGCCTCTTTAGTATTCCCTTGATCAGCCAAAAGACCTGCGTAGTTGTTTTTAGTTGCTAGAAAGAATTCACTTTCAGTGTCGTTGATATTTAAAAAGTCTTGAAGAACTTCACTGAACTTTTCCGCTGCCTTATCGAACTTTCTCATTGATTTTAGTCCAGATGCAATGGCGCCTTTTAATACAAGTGTGTGTTGATGGTATGGACCAAGGACACGTGTCTTATCCTCGAGAACTTCTTCATATAATTCAATTGATTTCTGATAAAACCCTCCATCTCTGTACGCTAGAGCCAGATAATATTTTACATTACTTTTTTCGTGAATTTCACTCTCAACTTCTGATACAGGCGTTGCTTTGACAACGTTTTCGTAGAGTTCAATTGATTTGGCAAAATCGTTGGTACTGCATAACACTTCAGCAACTTTCGCAGTCAAATCTCGAAATTCCTTCACGTCCAGAATTTTTGACACATGATTTGTGATGTAAACCAAGTTTTCCACAATTTCATCCCCACGTGAAATTTTCCGTGTATCTAACGTTTTAATGTAATTCACCGCCTCAGTGGATAATTTCTGGAGCACGTCAGTTTCGTTCAAAAAAGTGTGTTCGTTGAAAATTGAATGTGGCTTTCGTTCCTCGTTGGCTCTCAAGTTTTCAGCTGTCGAGTCTTGAATCATTCTGTGGATCGTCAAACTGTGTGAGTCAGAGTCAGCAGAGCGAACAGTTGAGATTAAAGAATAATCCTCCAGAATTTCTAACGCATTTTCAATGGATTCTTGAGGGAAGTCTTTTTGGAAAAGAGCGTAAAGAAAATCCTGAGGAATTCTTGTAGGGGACAAATAGGCCATGAAACAAAGCATTTTTATTGCTAATTCGCCGTCTGGTAATTTAACTATTTTCTCAAAGGAAACATTCCACAGGACCGTCATTGGGATGCTCGTCTGCGAGGGTCTCATGTTTCCATCCAACGGCTTCTGCGCAAAAACTCTTCTGCTCCCATTCTCGTACTCATCAATTAGATTTTGAATTCCGTACCTTTTGTTTCGTTTAATTTGCTGCATAATCACTGCGACCGCAGCCTGCAGTGCGATTGGCAGACGACCGAATAAATTCCCAAGTTTAGTTGCCAGTTCATAATTCTCTTGTGTTTTTGTAAGTTCAAGTCTTTCGATCACAAAGATAATGACTTCTGCTTCATTCCACAAATCCAGCTGAATGACGTTCTGAAGAGTCCAGTTTTGGTTTCGTGACGTCACAATGACTGTGGGCGCAACGAAGGAAGGAGACAAGGATTTTGGGAGAAGGTTTCTGATTCCGCATAAATTTTGGTCCTGGTCGTCGTCGAAGGCTTCAGCGTTGTCAAAAACGAGGAGAACCATGTGACCAACACAAACCAGTTTCTCAAAGATTTGATCTCGAATCGTCTCAAATTCTTTGGGTTTCCCGTCAGAATCCGTAGAAATTCCCAACACAATGGCGAGCTGGATGAATTGGTTTTTAGTGGACGAGTTTTGTTCCGCATCGATCCAGATCACGTGGTCATACTCGTGTTTGTGGTACTGAATGTACATGCGGACGGTCTCAGTCTTACCAATGCCGCCAGTGGCAGCCACAACTGACAGAGGTGCCTGCATCACAACTGTTATTTGGCTTTTCTTAACGACCTTGTGAAGGTCCTCAAGAAAATTTTCCCGCCCAGTGAAAGTTTGAATTGGCTTCTCAACGTTGAATCTGACATTTTTTGGGGGGGAATCCCGATGCTAAGGAAAAATATAAATGTTTTGATGCACGATATCGATGGTGAAGTATTAAATTGGTTTCCTTCTCGTATTTCTTAAAAATCAAGATGGTGTGTCCTATTATTTTTAGCTCCAAACAACGGGCATAACCACACAGGGAAGACGCGTAAGACGTATTCCACGGATTTTTACGGATGGTACATCAATGACGTCACCCAAATTAGGGATTGTCTATAAATGATTTCATGGAAATATTCCCATTTCAAGTATCCCAAGTCGCGTCTTATTATCAATATTTTTTATGCAAGAAAAAGTAAAAAAGTTAAAAAGTTTTGTTTTACTTAAAACGATTAAAATTTTGTTTCACGAACTTCTGACTCTACGTTAAGGTATTGATTTTTTGGCAAAACGGGATAAGTTCACAAACTAAAATTTTTGAAAAGTTTCTAAAAAATTCAAATGTCCGCCTGGAATTCTGAAACTACTTGCAACAACGCTTCATTAGGTACAATTCCTGTGGAAAAGCATTGAGTTAAAAAAACTAAATCGCTTACTATTTAATTAATCTTTGTTGTTCGTGTCAAATTTGCTTTGATAGACTTAACTCGATTTGCCAAAAAAACTTTTCCTATATTTTTATATGTTCTGTATATATGAGGGTTGGTTGTAGAGCGCTGTCTTGACATTTCCTACTGTCCATTCTCATGGACTTTTACCCAGTGTAAGACTTTTCTCGTTCGAACGGCGGAACGATGCCACGCGAACGGGGCGCCGTTCTATTTTTCTCCGAAGGCATGAGCTTTCGATTTGGAAAGCACGAAGGCCGAGCTTCTGAGTCCGTTTTGCCCCCCGAAGAAGCCCTCGCGCTTTGGGGTGGTGAGGCGTTTTACCATTAGGGAGTGGAGTTGACAATTTCTGCTGGCACAGGTAGGTAGGCAGTATGTATATCGTGAACACAGTATAGGAAGGATTAAGTATAGAAGGTAGTATAATATAAAGGGTCTCACAGCTATAACGTCATACCGACTTCCTCAGATTCTGTCTAGCTCAGTTATCATATATAAATCTGTTTGTGTTTGTGCATGACTAATGTAAGTGATAGGGTGTATTTTTTTCCAGACCCCACCTCCCTCAAACTTTATCACGTTATGATCTTAGAACCCCCATAGTATTAATGCTAATGAAAATAAAAGCAATTGTCAGACCGATTGAAAATATTTATGTATTTTAGTTGAGTGATTGAGTTACTATATTAACGATAACGATAATGATAAAACGACATACTATACGACTATACCTATGTTCTATTTTTATTTATTATTACTGAATATTTATAAAGTTTTACTTTTTTAAATAATAATAGTTATTTACAACGCATTTTTTTTAGTTAATGATTTTGACCATATTTTGCTTTTTCTACTGTTTTTAATTTATAAGTTAATTTGAATAAAATCTTAAATAAAAAAAACATTAAAAAATAAAAAACAAAGGCTACAATTAGTTTTTGTTGTTTTAGTTGTTGGAAATTAATAGTACATAGTAAATTACACACACAGTCATAAAATAAATTAAACTTATTAAACTCCATTGATATAACATCACAATTTGATAATTTATAGTATTCAAACATTTCATACTCATATCGTCTCATATAGCCCAGGCCCTGGTAGGCGGTGGGTAAGTAGGTAGTAGGTACTTAGGTACTTTTAGAGTGGAAAGTTGGAAATGGAAAAAATCTACAGGTAGACAAAATATTATCCGTACGTCAAGACGGCCGGGAGGTGGAAACGCGCTTTCATGAGCTTTCAGGGACCCACATGAGCCTTGAGTCCGTTTCAAAACGCCGAAAGCTCCATGAGTCCGTTTTTTGCGCCCAAAAATTGAACGAAGCTCATGCGAGGCGAAACGAACGATTATGAACTTTTTTCTTACACTGCTTTTACCTTCGGATGTACCCCCCCCCCCCCTCCCATCGGACACTTTGTTCTCATCTCCGTACTGCGGGTCTTTTCCCCGCAGTGTCAAACACAAGTCATTAAAATAAATAGGTGTTCCTTTCCTGAAAATTTATGAAAGCTGATTTTATGATAAGAATACCTACAAATACATACATGTTCTAGAAAGGAACACTAGTTTATTTCAGTGATGTGGATGTGATTTTGATACTAGCAAGCAAGCCCTAGCACGTTTCCCGAAAATAAAAAAAAATTTCCTGATTTCGATGTTTAAAATTTCCTGGAATTTCCTCATTTTCTACTTAAACGTTCCTATGGTTTTCCCTGTTTTTAAGGGCTAAATTTTCTGATTTTTCCTGGTTTTTAACCCAATTTTCCTGTTTTTTCTGAATTTAAAAATAATTTTAAACTAGGACAGTTTTTTAAAAGACCATCTTCATACTTAAAAAAATGTAGTATTGGTTCAAAACGCCTAAATTTAATAATTTTAGGCATTTTTATTTTTATTAATAATTTTAGAGGAATTAAAAGCTAAAACACGCCATAAACTTTGAAAATTCCAAAATTTCATAGTATTTCCTGATTTTTCCTGATTTTTAAAAAATGTCCTGATTTTCCTGATTTAAATTTTGTTTTAAAAATTGGGTTCTTCAATATGCCAATATATTGAATTTCAAAAGCTAGTCACAGTCAAAACGGCACTTTCTGTTTTTTTCTTATTTTCTTGATTGCCAGGGCTTGCTAACAAGGAAATGGTTTCACATGGTACTTGCCAATTTCAAAATGTGATGCCTACAAAAATCAAAATACTTTTAAATAGTCGAGATTCAAAGTAACTCGCCTGCAGTTTGCGTTGTTTGTGCACAGTAACCCGCCAATGTTAAAAAAATTCAAACTTAAATATTTTGCCTCCCTGTAACTGCTACAGTTCTCATCTGATTCTGACAAAATTTGATGTTTTCTATTGTTTAGACTCTTTTCTAAAAATTAATTTCAGAATTTTGCAAAATTCGGAAATTTAATTTTTTTTTAAAAATTGGCCCATAGAATTAGGCCTTAAAGAAAAATCTTTTCTTTAAACTTTGTCCAAAAAACATAAAAATTTTTGAATTTTTGTAAATATTGAAATTATTTTTTCAGAAAATATCATAAGCATTAGAAAACACCAAACTTCTTCAAAATCGGATAAGAACTGTAGAAGTTACAGGGCGTCAAAATATTAACGTTTGAATTTTTTAAAACTTTGGCAGGTTACTGTGACTAAACAACGCAAAATGCAATCGTGTTACTTTGGATCTTTACTATGCGAAAGTAGCTTGAATTTTGTAGACACGACTTTTTGAATTCCGCGTGTTCCATGTGAAACCATTCCTTTGAGGAAAATTTCCAGAATGAATAAGGTGTCCGTATATCCTAAAGGTTCAAAGTATTCCGCCTTTTTACAGAAAATATCTTAATACTGCTGCTATTTTAATTCTAGATACAACCATCATCACGCAATTTCTAATTTAAGGGAATAAAAAATATTTGCCATGCTCAATTATGCTTTGGCAAAATCAAGGCGAACACCTATGCCACTTTCAAAATCTTTATTTTCAAGATACTGAACAGTAACTATTTCAAAATTGAATTTTTGTATGAATTATGGACGACCCCCAATTTCTAATAAATGTTTTAAAGGATGAATCCTTTTACAGATTTAAAACTTCATCTCTTGTTAACCTGGTGATTTGGGTGAGGTCTTCAATGCATCATCCCAATAAAACCGTTCCATACGTCTTCCCTGTGTGGTTATGCCCTTTGTTTGTAGCTGAAAATGAAAAGATACTATTTTCCTTTAAAGAAAAAGTGGAAGGAAACCAATTGGATACTCCACTATCGATATGCTGTATTTGATTTTACAAAATGTACTAAATAAGTGAACTATTTGATGCCACATCTGAAATAAAATTCTAAGTCAGCTGATAATTGTTTGCGCTGTATGAAAAAGTTAGTTACTAACAGTTTTTCTCACCTGGGGCGCCACTACAACGCTCACGTCACGCGCAGTAAAATTCCCGCCTACGATTACTCCAGTAATATTGTGGTTCCCCTCCATTTTTTGAATCAAGGCCGAATTGTGATGGTTATCAACTCGAAAGGTCAAGAGGTTAGCAGGTGCTGCCAAAGGTACATAAAAAGCGATCTACTTCAATCCTACACGATTACTAAGACACACGACACTCACAAAGGAATGGTTTCACATGTTACCCGCCAATTTCAAAACCTGCCACTCAAAGCTAACATCATGCTAGTTTGAAATAGCACAGATCCAAAGTAACTCGATCGCATTTTGCGTTTTTTGGTCACGGTGACCCGCCAAAGTTATAAAAATTAAAATTTTGACTTTTTGGTCTCCTGGTGGTTCTCATTTCTTCCCTGATTTTAACAGAATTTATTTTTTTCTAGCCCTTGAAAAGTTTTCTAAAAATAATTTATGGATTTTTTAAAATTTAAAAATTTTTATTTCTTGAAAAAATCAATCTGCAGAAATGGGTCTCAAAAGTATAATTTTTTTGCATTCTTTTGAAGAAATTCTTTCAACTTTCGATTTTTGAAAAATCCTGAAATTACTTTCTAGAAAACTGTCTAAGGATTTAAAAAAACATATTTCGTCAATAATGCTGAGCTTACAACGAATTGTTTTAGTAATTGGAAAACTTTGTTTATATGGGAAGGCTAGCATAAAACCCTTACAGTTAGTGTCTGTAAAATCAGGGTAAGTTACAAGTTGTGCTAGTGAAAATGGACAGAATTTGAGTGGTGCTGGTACAAGTGCGTTAAATAACAGCTCAGGTTTAAGTTGGTACGCCGGTAAGAGTGTGCTAGGTACGAACTTTGCTGTTACCATTAGGCAGGGTAGAAGCGACTTGAAAGATCTTGTTTAGAATTGCGTCAGTTCAAGTGACGCTGGTGCTGGGTTCAGTTAGCTGGATACGCCTAGTGGCAATGCGTGTGGGCTTGATAAGAAAGGCACCTGTACGAGTATGTAAGAAACGAAATTTGATGCATCTGGTGGACCAGGTATGAGTGGTACGGCTACGTTTGTAAAAATTCTCTTATGTCTAGTCACTAGGTTAGGTTGGGTGTTAATGGCCCAAAGATATGCCGTAAAGCTCTAAATAGAAGCGCCCAGCTTCTATTGAAAATAACAAGTTTGAGCTGGAAAAATTAACATTACTGCTAATAGGGAAACCACCGGCCACTATTCGAGGCTGGCCTATAATCAAGACCTGGCTTCTATTTGTAGATTTACGGTACGTTTGCCCTATAATTAATTACAGTGAAGTCATTAAGGGATCACCCTAATTAACAAGCGATATTTTTTGACGTCATTTACCGACGATACTTATAAAAAAGTGATATTTTTTTAACTTTATCACCGGACGATCTAAATAAACAAGTGATATTTTTTGTGACGTCATTTACGGACGATCACAAGAAACAAGTTATATTTTCCGTCCCGTCATTAATGGGCGATCCCAAAAAACAAATGATATTTTCTTTGAATTTATTAATAGACGATCTTAATAAACAAGTGAAATTTTTTGTGACGTCATTTACAGATGATCCTAATAAACGAGTAAAATTTCTGTGAAGTCATTTACGGACAGTCCTAATAAAAGACTGGTATATTTCCAACGTCATTTACAGACACTCCCAATAAATGAGTTATATTTTTGTAACGTCATTTACTGACGATCTCAATAAACGTGTTAACCATTACTACAAATTATTTCAGAATTTTTTGAAAGCTCAATGTTTGCCTTCAACGCTAATTGAAGATATCGTGGTTTCCGTTTTGAAGAAATACACACAAATATGTGTACATCAATTGTATTCCTGTACTCCTACAGATTAATTTTCGAAGATCATATAATTATATTTTAATTAAAACACAAATCAATTTATGTACAACAAGTTTTTGAGCTGTATACCTATTCCTTTGGGCTATCCTCATTGGAGGACAGTGTCAAATTTATTTTTTTCAATAAATTTGTCTTTTCTCTATGTAACGTCATTTACGGACGATCCTAATAAGCGTATAACTAATGACAGTGGGGGTCCTTAAAAAAGGAAGATTTGTATGACGTAATTTAGGAACGATTACTGCATGCATACTAGTAAAATCCTATTTCGTGGATATATGTCAGCCTAATTTCTGAACTAATTACAGTGGGGGTACCAAAAATAGTAGAATTTGTATGAAGTAATTTATGGACGATCCCCCCATATATACTAGTAAAATCCTATGTCGAGGATATATTATGTCCACCTAATTTTTGAACTAATGACAGTGGGGGTCCCCAAAATGGTAAAATTTGTATGACGTAATTTATGAACGATCCCTATTTCAACCTAATGTTTGAGCTTATGACAGTGGGGGTCTCTACAATGGTAAATTGACACCAGTTTTGAACACTTCTTGACATTGGGTTTTGTATGGTATGTACATCTGAGGTTTAATTTCTATAGTACTAATATCTACTGAATGCCAGGTATATGCAACGTGCGGCGCACGTACCTACCTACTCAGCTTCAGTAAAAGTGAAAAGTATATTGAAATGCATATAAAGTTGTGCCAGCCAGACACCTGTTTTTCATGCATTCATTTTAATGCTACAAAGTTGGTCCATTATATCGTTAATTGTGAAAAACTGGTAAATCCGTTTCATTCCAAAAACAATTGGGTTCTATTCCATCGCATTCACCATCATTTAAAATTTATTTGAAAAAATTAAGTTAAAAACTGTGACCTGTGGAGCACGACAAAAAAAGACACATCAACAGACGGACAGACGAACGGACAGAGCCATTTCTATAGATGCTTAAGCTCAGCATCTAACTAGCCTAATTTTTTTCGAGTGGCAGGTTTTGAAATTGGCGTGCAACATGTAAAACCATTCCCTCTTTAGAACAATAAAATATTTTGTATTTCAGAACTTACTTTTCAACTTTTAACGACAACGACAGCAGCTTCTTCCCTTTTGACTCCTAAAAAGCTCAAGCTGCGTCTTTTCGCTGTGTAGAATAGCAACAACACAATAATTTAATGTGCCACAATCAATTTCAACCGCAAGCTGCTGGACAATGAATTCGGATTGGGACGATTCCTTGAGAAAACTACGGTGACAATAAAAAAAGGTGGTGAATTTTGGGTTCATTTAATTATTGGTTGGAATTAAAAATCTTGCAAATGTGAATTTAATTTTTAACTGCAGAGCTACAGAACTTGTGAGTATTTAATCAAATGGAAATTACAATGTTAGAGGTACATACAATTTTACAATAACTAGGCACTGATCTGTGTTATTGCGAAATCAGAAATAATTGAAACATTAAATGCGAATAATTCGTTATTGTGAATTGAATGAGAAATGGGAACCCAAATCAGCAATCCATGCAGAACGGATCCGCTATCTCACCTGGCGACTGATATCAGGTGAATCGAGCGATAAGCCAAAGTCCAGTTTAAAGTATTGCGCAATTTGAGCATCTGCCCGGATGAGCCCATTATGCATTCAACGTAGCGCTAAATGAGTCATTGGAAATTAGAGGTATGTAATAATAGCCCCCCCCCCCACACCTTTTCCTTTATATCTCCAATGAATTTCATATTTTAAATTCTCGTCATTTCTGTTTACGAAAAAAGTTAACCAGGCCATTATTTTATTCAAGTAGGTACTTTATGCGGAGCTCCATTCTACACAACCACAGTAAAGGTGGTTTATAAATGGTCCCTAAGTAAACTATACTCAAATAGCACGTTCATAGGTAAAAATGTTGTTGAGGTTATTTATGCTTGGGTTGGCGTAATATAATTTCTACGGTCCACTCACATAATACATTAGAATAAAAGTAACTCTAATTTAATACACCAATAATTATAATTTAGAACAGCATCATTTAACTATTTAGGATTATTGATACATTTGGCGGGAAAGACAGAAGCTTTAAATTCTGCGGGGCACTTCGAGAAAATCAATTCAATGCAGTCGTAAATATTCCGAGTCCCATTTTGTCTACTTTCAGTTCGTTTGCACATACAGAAAAATACGAGAAAAAAAACAAAAAAAAACAAATAAAATTTCAATCATTGTTGATTTTCCAAAATACATGTAAAGGATCGTTCACAAACGATGTCATCGTACATGTCAATGAGTCTTCTATTGGTTACTGGTTACATCTTTTGCTAAAAATATAGCTATTTACGCAATGTTTAAGCTGATTACAGGGGTGTAAAAGTGTCCTAAAAATGGGAAATTTTCGAAGACGTCATTTGTGGACGATCCTTTTATCAAAATAAACCAAGTGACTAAGAAGCAACGTACCTGCAGCCCTTCGTTTCTTCTAGCTTTCCACCCGCGATTTCAGCCTGAGAAACAAGAAGTGGCGCGACGCAGTGTTTGAATTCTGCCATTGATTTCGGATTCGATGACAAACAGCCCCATGTTTTGATTTCTAAAACTGAATTTTAAAAACATAACTAGATAATACATTGGCGCGTAAAATTATTTGAAATACGACCTGAAAAACCACCTTGCCAGCACTTAAGCATTGCCTAAACGGCTATGTCATGACATCAATTCCTGACTAGATCCACCTACCCCCCACCCTACCAACCACATTATTTATGGACGGTCCCTTCTGTTTTCTGCCTATTTATTTATAGCTCCCTCTACCTCCACATTTGAATACATTCTTTTCCTCTTCAAATTACTTGAGTGATAAATCGAAATAAAAACCGCAAAACTTTTGACACTTTCCATCAATTTTCTCAATTTTCCTCTTAAAAAAGTTTGACTTTTGTTTTTTTTTCTTGCGTTCACCATTCACTGTTCACCTCTCGATCTCGAAGCCGCATGGGAGACATGTGCATATCATCAGCTGGTATTGTTGGTCTATTATTATTATTATTATATGACAGGGGTTCGGTCCCAAATGGACCAACGCCGCCGAGGCCTTTATAATTATGGCCTATTGCAGACTCCCCCTCGAAAAATAGCAGAAAAAAAAATCAGATCAAATCGCAAGCCTGCCAGTAGAGCGCGAAAACGCCACTAACTGAGCCACCGACGCCTGACCCAACAAATCCAATGATATAAGACACCCCCCCAGTGCAGGAGCCCAAGCCACAACCCCATACTCCATCACTGGACGGACAAGGGCAGTATAAGCCCATCTCGCCACGGTGGGAGATAGACCCCATTTCCTTCCAACCATGCGTTTGCATCTAGCCAAGGTAACCTGCGACTTGCTCTCCACTGACTTGCAGTGTGGCATCCAGGTCAAGTGCTTGTCCAGTACAACGCCTAAGTACCTAACTGTTCTCCGGATCTCCAGGCTCACTCCCCTAAACCTCACAGAATGGGGAGAGAGCCTGGTGTTCCTGGTGAACAGAATCAGCTCCGTCTTCTCAGCATTAAGGTTCAGTCCCACCTCCACACACCAGTCACTGATAATATCTAGACCATCAGTGACCCGATCTGTGAGTGTGCGGAGCACCTTGCCGCTTTGAAGCACCCCTGTGTCATCGGCATACCCTTGTGACAGAGTTGACGACGCCCTTTGCTTAAGCCTAGTCAAAAGACCATCCATAACCAAGTTCCACAGCAGGGGTGAAATTACCCCACCTTGCGGACACCCTCTAACCACCATCCGTTCCCTAGAACAACCACTAATCTCAGACACCACCTGTCTATGTCTAAGACTAAAGTTGATCCACCTTTTCAGCAAAGAGCAAATACCAAACCTATCCAATGCTGAAGTTATAGCACTGAATAGTACATTGTTAAAGGCCCCTTCAATGTCGGCAAAGGCACCCAGAACCATCAATCCCGACTCAAGGGCTCTCTCCACATACGCTACTATTCTATGAATAGCCGCATCCGTGGAAAGACCCCTAAAGTAGGCAAACTGATGATAAGCCCTAACCCTGCTCTCCAACTCAGGTGTCCTGATGTGCCCGTCTACCAGTCTTTCTAGGACCTTTAACAAAACAGAGGCTAGTTGTATGGGTCTCCATGAGGAGGCCTTACAGTAGTCCCCCCTACCAGGCTTAGGTAGAAATACTACCCTAGCCACCCTCCAGCACAGCGGTACAGTGCCCAATGCCAGGCAAGCCTGATAAAGAGCAACCAACCGCCCCAAAATCACTGGTAAACTCCTCTGCAATAGCACAGGTTGAATACCATCAGCCCCCGCAGACTTGTATGGACTAAAACTCCAAACAGCATTCTGCACCTTCCTCTCAGTGACGATCCCTGAGCAGCCATGCAATTCCAGGGAGCCCATACCATGCTCCATGATATGACGCTCCCCACTATCTAGCCCAGGAAAGTGATGCCGAAGAAGAATATCCAGAGTCTCATTCATTGACGTCGTAGACTGATTCGTCACATCATCATGAATTGACCCCGGTGTCCTGGTCACATTGCCCTTCAGACTCCAAAGACACTTTACAGCATCCCCATACTTACTTACACTGCCACAAAAGTCGGTCCATGACCTTTGTTTTGCACATCGCACAGCAGACAAATAAACATTGCGAGCTTCCTTATATTCCCTCCAAATAACAGGGTCACGTTCGTGACGACCCACTCTCTTAAAGAGGGTGGTTACACCCACTCGAAGAGCTGTGAGCTCATTTGTCCACCAAGACGCAACCCTGTCCCTTCGTTTATATGTCCTTAGCGGACATACCTCATCAAGAGAGTCCATCATTGCCTTTCCGATTGCAGCCGCCTCAGCATCAACGTCATTGACGCTGTGCAGCTGCCCATCAGGCACCATGTGAACTTTCTCTCTCAGACAGACAGAGTATTTGCTCCAATCCACTTTTCTGATATTTCTACTACAAAAAGCTACTGGCAAGCCAGCTGAAACACGGAAACGAATGTACCTGTGATCTGAACCCGATTCATCATCTGACACAGCCCATCTATCAACCCATGCCTCAGCTAGCCTATTAGCCAGTGTGATGTCAATCACCTCACTCCTGTTTGCTACTACAAACGTAGGAGCACTACCTTGATTTACTACCGAAAGATCAGTGGACATAATGTAATCGAACAGTACCCCGCCTCTGCGATTAGTGTCGGTGCTGCCCCATACCATGTTATGTGCATTAGCATCTGTACCCATGATAAGAGGCAGCTTATTGACTTGGCAATAGTCAACCAGCTTGCGCACAAGATCCCCAGGGGGATCAGTTGCTTCACCCGGCATATACACAGAGGCGAAGACCATCGGACCCTTACCCCACCACGTGACAACAGAGACTATATCCCTGCTCGTAAACTCTATCAGCAAATGTGCTCTCACATTCTTTGAAATCAAAACACATGCACGCGGCGTAGCATGCAAGTCAGAAACAAAGAGTTTATCATTGTTAGTCTATGTCTATGGCAGGTGCAATGTGGAACATAAGAGGGATGGTCCATAAATAATGTCTCTCTAATTATTACAAGCCTACTCCCTTATCGCCACATTTAACATTTCAAATGCGGCTATTCTTAACATTAAATGTATGGTATACCTTCATGCCATCTAAAGACGTCATTTATGGATGTTCCTTAGCGAGAATAAAACCACGCACTGAGTACTCTACTTATCGTAAGATACATAATTGCATATTGCCACCCCGTTTGTTGCTGTTCATACGTACGTAGAAGCGGAGCTGTTCACAAGTTCTGCACTCTTCATAGACCGTTAGACCTTGACTTCACTAGAAAAGTTAACCATTGTTAGCCTTAAGAAACACGCTTTCAGAGTTAACCATTGTTAAATCTGAAAGCGAGTTTCTTAAGGCTAACAATGGTTAACTTTTCTAGTGAAATCAAGGTCTTAGCCGTTAATTTAATTTACTTTAAATAAAATCATCGCTACACACATAGGCACTTCTATATCCTATATTACTTACTATATCGCCAATCCAATAAGAAACAGGCAAATGAATAATACGTAATTACTTAACAGGAATAACCTCTAAACGGCTTAAAATTTGAATTATTAAAATATACCTATCCATTATATGTAAATAAGTTGAGCAGTTTCTGTTTCTTGTAGATTTTCAGTCACAATTACTTTTATTTGTCACCTTTAATTTTTGCTCAATTTCTGCGGATGAAACACCAATATTTATTAAGCAATCAGCCGGCTGGCTACCTCCAGCCCGATTCTTGTAAACAGTCTTTTGAAAAGTAGAGGAGCGGTCCACAAATGACGTCATCGGTAGCGGCAATAGATCTACTTGGCCACTGATGACGATGACACCCTATGCTATAGGATAACCATTTACTCAATGATTAAGATGATGACAACCGGGGTCATCGTCATTGCTTCCAAAAAATTGAGATTTTCAATAACGTCATTTGTGGACTGTCCCAGATTCAACATCATTTCTTTAACAGCATCCTAAAGACGAAAGTACAAAATAAAACTAATTATAGAAAAATGCTCTATTTACCAGTTTTTAAAAGGTGCAAAATGTTCTATTTACCAGTTTTTAAAAGGTGCAAAATTTTCTATTTACCTGTTTTTAAAAGGTTCAAAATTTTCTAATTACATGTATTAAAAAGGTGCGAAATGTTCTATTTACATGTATTAAAAAGGTGCGAAATGTTCTATTTACATATATTTAAAAGGTGCAAAATATTTTATTTACATGTTTTTAAAAGGTGGAAAATGTTCTATTTACATGTATTAAAAAGGTGCAAAATGTTCTATTTACATGTTTTTAAAAGGTGCAAAATGTTCTGTTTACATGTATTAAAAAGGTGCAAAATGTTTTATTTACAGGTATTTAAAAGGTGCAAATTGTTCTATTTACATGTATTTAAAAGGTGCAAAATATTCTATTTAAGCGTTTTCAGAATATGAAAAATGTACTATTTTACTTGTTTTTATAAGGTTCAAAATGTTGTATTTACGCGTTTTCTGAAAAGTACACAGTATTCTACTTACATAACTTTGAAACGTGCAAAATGTTCTATTTACATGCTTTTGGGTTAAATTTTTTTTGCAGATAGTGGATTTTGCTCTATACTGAAGATAGATATGGGATCGTTCATAAATGATGTCACAGGTAGAGGTAATGAGTCTACTTGTTTAATAATGACATGAATGGTAACAAATGTCATTTATGCGATTTATACGAAGACTAGGCGATGGACAGCGGGAGCAGGGTCGGGGGAGGGGAAGTTTATAGGGACCTAAAAATAGTGATTTATCAATGACGTCATTTGTGGACGATACTAGACCTAAAAACATTTTTTTTACAGAATCGAAATGATTTTATGTATTCTGAAAATTTCAATAGACTTCTCCTTTACCTTGTGGTTTGAATAATATTTGTTTAAAGAATTAAAGGAATAAGACAAGAATGACTATTCGAAATGAAACTAATGAAAGTACTACACATCATGTAGGTACTTTTGTATGGCAACCAACACCAATGCGTTGTACACTATCAACCAATTTAAGCAAAATGAACATGTGTAGCAATTGTTATATCACATGTTCACCAATGTGGTAAGCTTTCTCTCTTTTGGTTTGTACGTCAAACGTATTACAGTTGAAGTAATTTAACTGCTATAAACTGATTTTATTTTACTTTTTGAAATTGTGTGATGGAGAGTGCGTTTTCTGTTTTCTGGAGTGGATGGTGGATGCGGCAGAGTAGACGACGGTACAAAAAGACTTGCAACGAAACTTGAACTGCCGCAACTGAAATTGCACCTACATTTTCCACCGTTGACCGTCTAAAATCTCATAATAAAATTCTCATAGCATTTACATTTAGAAGGGATCGCCCATAAATGATGTGACGGGTAGAGTCGGAAATTTTTTCACATATAGACAATATGAATAATCGGAGCCGCTTAGTTATGGACGAGCAGGATGACCTTATGGAAAATCTAGTTCCTCATGAATCTATGGTTTGTGAACCAAAAAGGGTCATTCTTCTTTTGGATATTGACTGCTTCGAGGTACAAGTCTGGATGCAAAAAAAGTTGTATTTGTTTGATTTAGAATATGCAGATAAACCTATGGTTGTCATCAATCCTCAGGAAAAGTAAGATGATCCTAAATTTAATTCAAGAATTATTTAATCAATAAGGAAGATTTTCGGAATATTTCAGATTTTTTGATAATATTTTTAACTCTTAAACGGTAACCACACTAACAAGGGAATGACGAGACATGCAGGCCCAGATTTAACAGGAACCCATTGAGCAAACTCGGACTACTTTTTAATAGCACAGATTTCAAGTAACTCGAGTGAATTTTGCGTTGTTTGGTCACAGTGACCCTTGAGATTTATAAAAAAAATATTTTTAAGGCCTCATTTTTGAAATCCTGAATTTTATATTAAATAAAAATTTTTGAACTTTTTAAGACCAAGTAGGTGGGTGTGTATCACGTGGCGTGTATGGTTCCCTTGTCAGTTTCTGTTGAATTGCATTAATAGTAGTCAAGCATGTTTTTTCCCCCAGAATCCTGTCTGTCAACTATAATTACTGCGAAAAGTATAGGCGTAAAGCTCGAGGGGAGTCTAGAGGATGCGCGCGCACTCTGCCTCTGAGCTGGAACCGAATTATAGGAAATAGATGCTGGAACTCGCTACGGAAGAAAAGATGCTTTCACCCCCATCATCGAGAGCAACCGAGTTTTGGATGCCGTAATTAGCTGGACGAAAATGACGAAAACAAAAATTCCAATTAAAATCGAGCGAATTTACCGAGATGATTTCTATATGGATGTGACGGACCTCATAGCTGAAAAAATCAACTCCTACAAGAATAATTCTAGAGATGGAAATTCGATTTACATTCCGTCCCGAAAAGAATTCAGTGAGTTGATCCGACCTAAAGAACACCCATGTAGCGCTTACAATGGGCAACGTACAACCACCATGGAAGGTCCGATTGGACAATTTCGTAGTGGAAAATTTTACTGGAGAGCTACAAAGCTGTATCCGCACAATACCGACGCACTTCGTTTAGATCATGGAGCCCTATTCGCCGACTCGATTATTTAACATATCAAAATGGTAACTGGATACGAAGTTTCCGCGGGGGTGGCTTACACCAAGTTGGTAGCCAAACTTGCTTGTGGCTTAAATAAATTAAGCAGGATCAGTATCATACCCAATGTTGCCCTGCCAAGACTCAGCAGAACAATACAGTTTCAAGATCTCCCGCGTTTTGGTAGGAAAACTGGGGACGCTCTTCAAAGTTGGCTGTCCTCAAAATGGGAAGATAATGCTATTTATATTATTGACATCCATCGCGCTGACCTAATACTTTGTTTGATGCACGATTAGGTTGAATTTTCTTGTGAGTAGACCTCAAAAATGGTGTTGCTCACAAAGCTTTTCTTACAAGTTTTTAAAAATACAACAACAAAGCACTCAAAATTTTTGGATTATTATTTTTGTATGGTTTGTTTGATTTGTAACTAACATGGTTTGTAACATTAAAATGATGTGCAGATATTCTTTTATTTATAGTTCAGCGAGGAATGTAATTTGATTCATTTTGTATTGACTCACATGTGAAATAAAAATGGTTGAATGATTTAAAAAATTAATATTGTACATTATTTACGAATAAAAATTAAATTCAAGGAAACTATATGTAAACCATTTGTTTATTTAGGTAATTTATGCGTGGCTCCATTCTACACAACCACAGTGAAAATAATTTATGAATGGTCCCTATTTAAACTACATACTTACTTACTACTACGCTAGTACTGATAGTATTTTCAAATTTTTATTTGAAGTTTTTTTTTAAAGGTAATTTAGTTGTAATTACTAAAATTACTGTAAGACTTTGCAACTAACTCTACCAAACATTTTACGACGACTGCTCTGCTGCTAATTTACTGTCATTTTCTAAACTTTATAAAAGTTACCTATACACTTTTTTTTATTTCTGATTTGAAATTTTTGTATTAACTATATTATTTCTGCAAATTCATTGCAAAGCTATGAGTATCTTCATCAATATTAACACGAAATAGAAGCCTACCCGGATTTTCTGGTCGTCGGACTCTGTCACGTGTTAATGTCAGGGGGTGAAGCTGGGGAGGAAACATAACCTTTAAACGTTGGCAAATATTCAAATATGAATATCTCCACTTCCTCCTAAAAGCAAAACTGACTATTTCCATCATGCACTAAAACCAAATTTGGCTATCTCCACTTTTCACAAAACGGCAAAACGATAATATGTGAAATTTTGTAAAGTTGCAAACGTGTAATTAAGTAAGTTGTTAGGGATCGTCCGTAAATGAAGTCATGGGTAGGGTGCGCTGGTTTAGTCGGAAAAGGGTGACGACTGTATACTTATAGGGGGTGGGTGTAAAACACAGTTAAAGAAATGTATACGCTATATATGGACGATGCCAAATGTGGTAATATTCTATTTAAATATTTGAATTTGTTTTTATTTTGGTTAAACTTAACATTATTAAAAGACAAAAGCAGCGAAGTACAAACACAAAAAACTTTTGCTTTAAATTCCGGTTTTTAGATTCTGAGAAAGCATCTATTGGTCTGGTGTCTGGTGTCTGTCTGTCTGTCTGTCTGTCTGTCTGTCCGCATGTCGGTTGGTCGCACGCTACAGGTCGCATTTTTGAAGATTTTAAATTGAAACCTTTTTTAATCGCCCAGAAAAGCGAGGGAGAAGTGCTGTATAGTTTTTGGTTATTATTAAAGTTATAGTTTCTTCGCAATTAGCAGTTAAATCGACCAAGAATTAAATAATTGTTTCAAGATAAAAAAAAGGGCTGATAATACATGGAAGGTACATATGGAGCTGAGAGCTTGTCAAGTTTCGCCGTTAGAAATACACATGGAAAATTTTCACCAATATCCATTACAAGTAAATGTACTGCTGACATATGTACGTTCACAGGGCAGACTGGTATAGTGGTCGTTGGTTTGACACTGCAATGTAAAATTGGAAAATATGCGTTCTCATGACGGGGGTCCACTCTTGGAATACCAGCTCAGGCATTCGGAATTCTCCTTCCTCACCATTTTAAGGATTCCTATTCGTTACTACAGATTAAGGATATGCTTAAGTAAATGGGCTATAGATGGTGGCGGATCGTCCATAAATGACGTCCTTCACAGTTTACAGCTTTAGGTACTCCCATTGCCAACTTTAAAATTATTTCACACCAATTTTAACTGCATGTCGCCATTATATCTATAATTATAGTTAGTAGGTATTCAGGGGTCGTCCGTAATGACTTCCCACAAACATCATAGTTTTAGGTACTCCCATTGCTAGCTTTTAAATTATTTCACACCAATTTTAACTGCATGTCGCAATTATATCTATATAGTTAATAGGTATTCAGGGGTCGTCCGTAATGACGTCCCACAAACATCATAGTTTTAGGTACCTTCTTGCCAACTTTTAAATTATTTGCAAACTATTATAACTACATGTCACAAATATATCTATAATATGATTAATAAGTGTTCAGGGATCGTCCATAATGACGTCCCACATATATCATAGTTTTTTGCCAACTTTTACATTTTTTCCAGCCTATTGTAACTACATGTCACAAATATTATATCAATATGATTTATAGGTGTTTAGGGATCGCCCATAATGACGTCCCACAAATATCATAGTTTTTTGCCAACTTTTACATTTTTTCCAGCCTATTGTAACTACATGTCACAAATATATCAATATGATTTATAGGTGTTCAGGGATCGCCCATAATGACGTCCTACAAATATCATAGTTTTTTGCTAACTTTTTAATTTTTTCCAAACTATTGTAACTACATGTCACAAATATATCTATATAGTTTATACGTATTGAGGGATCGCCTATAATGACGTCCCACAAATATAGTTTTAGGTACCCCCAATGTAAACTTTAAATTTTGTTCCAAACTATTGTAACCATATGTCACAGATACATCTATATAGTTTAAAGGTATTCAAGGATCGTCCATCATGACATCCCACAAATATCATAGTTTAAGGCACCTGAAAATATGCACTCATGACGGGGGTCCACACTTCGAACACTAGCTCAGGCATTCGGAATTCATCTTCCTCACCATTTTTCGAATTTTTATTAATTACTGCAGATGGCAGACATGCGTTAGTAAATGGGCTACAGATAGTGACGGCTCGTTCATAATGACGCCTTTCACATTTTATAGTTTAAAGTACCAGTTCATAGTAAAAAGTAAGGAATGCAAGGGTTATAATGCGCCTGCTTTTCTATATTAACTTCTTCCGCTTGACGACATGACTACTCCATACGTATTGTGGGATCCAGAATATACCCTGACAATAGATCTTTTCGCCAGCAGATGATGTCAACTCTTTTTGAATCACCATTAGTTTTATGCACAATCGAATCAACAATTTACATTTGTATATGGCTTATTCATGCTAGGGGAGCTTCCATGAATCTTATATCGTCTTTTAGCGCTACATAAATTATCTTGAGCCTTTGTTGAAGCTCAGCATCTACTTCGGGCCCCCCCGGTCGACAAATCCGGCGCGAAGCGCCGGATTTTTTAATTCGATTCTATATTTTTTAAATGTCCCGCATGTTTTCAATAATTTTTACTAAGTTTTTTCTGCAAACTGCTCGAAATAAACTTCACCAATGAGTCACAGCATTACACAATTTTTCTTATTCCTCAGGATGTTTCGGGTGGAAACGCGTTGCTGTTTAAATTTCGGGACTGTTTCCATCTGCACCTCAACGTCTTGAATTTGAATGTCATTCATTTTGTTGCCAATAATTACATCCACAGTCTGGTCTTGGAAATCAGTTGTTGTCCTCGATCTGGAAGTAACACAAATATTTTTAATATTCAGCATTTGTTCAAAATTCATAAAAATATTGCAAAGTGGATTGTGTCAGTGCTGAAAATTACGAAATAGAAGCTTCATCCTGCTTTTCCACACCTGCGATGTCGTCAGTGGAATTCGAGTTGAAGAAAGTCTCAAGTGCAGCCTGACAGTGTCAGCAAAACATAAAAACAAATAAATTAGAACCTTTTATTAAACAAAAACAATCAAGTTGGTGCATCAATGAGACGTAAACGTCGTCCAAACCTTTGTGTTCCAGTTGGAAGCTTCTAACAGGCTCCGCCCAGTTTCTGCATCCACCGACGTCAACGTCATTAAGTTTGCAATTGAGTCATTTCGGTCGTCAAGGATTTCCCTACAATTTGTGAGCCATTCCAATGTATTCATTGTTTTAGGATGACTTTTCCCGAGCACTTCCACTCGACGCGGCAAAAGATCTTGAAGCACTTTCGCAGCCTTGTCGAATCCTTCCATTATGTAATGCGCGACACCTATGTTGTACATTGAGCTCAGTGATTCTGGATGATTAGGCCCTAAAACTTGTTTGCGAAGTTTCAAAGTTTTGTTGTGTAGTGACACAGCCTCCACGAACTTCCGTTGTTTGGTCATGACATTCGCTAAGTTATTGGCAGTGTTTATTGTTCTTGGATGCTCCGGGCCAAAGACTCTCTCGCGTACCTCGACGTCCAACAAGGGCAACGCTTTTTCAGGATCCTCAGTGTCAAGATATAAAACAGCCAAGTTGTTCTTTGTGAGAAGTGTCTCTGGGTGCTCGGAGCCTAATTCAGTTTTTTGTGTTTCTAACAACTCTAAATAAAGCTGCGCCGCTTCTTCATGTTTCCCTTGTTCACTGAGTAGACCTGCGTAATTTCGTTTAGCTGGAAATGTTTTCAGGTAAAAGGGTCCAAAAACCCGAGTGGCATCTTCAATGTTTTGCAGCATCATCGCAGCTGCTTCCTCAAACTTCCCTTGTTCTCTCAGCGCAATCGCTATATTTCCTTTTGTTCTTATGATTTGCTCAGAGTTCAAATCTGGATTCTTTTCACGTTCTTCCAACACTTCTGTCCAAAGCTTTAATGCATCTTCAATCTCCCTTTGATCCCATAAAAGAACTGCGTAGTTGTGCTTAGTCCTTAGGAAAACTTTGCTGTCAGTGTCTTTGATATTTCGGAAGTCTTGAAAAACTTCACTGAACTTTCCTGCTGCTTCATCGTACTTCCCCAGACGTTGAAGTGCACTTGTAATGTCGCATTTTGTTCCAAGTGTGTATCGATGTTGTGGACCAAGGACACGTGTCTGATCCTCCAGAACTTCTTCGAGTAATTCAATTGATTTCAGATCAAACCCTCCATCGCTGTACGCAAAAGCCAGATTCCGTTTCAATCGACTTTTAACGTAAATCTCTTTTTGAATATCTGATGCAGGCGTTGCTTTGAGAACGTTTTCGTAGAGTTCAATTGATTTGGCAAAATCGTTCGTGCTCCTTAAGACTCTAGCAACTTCAGCAGTCAAATCTCGAAATTCCTTGACGTCCAAAATTTTTGACACATGATTTGTGATGTAAACAAAGTTTTCCAAAATTTCACTTCCACGTGGAAGTTTCCGTGTTTCTAACGTTTGAATGTAATTCACCGACTCACCGGATAATTTCAAGAGTACGTCGGTCCCGTTTAAAAAAGAGTGTTCGTTAAAAATTGAATGTGGCTTCCGTTCCTCGTTGGATCTCAAGTTTTCTATCGTCGAGTCTTGGATCATTCGATGGATAGAGAAACTGCGTGATTCACAGTCATCAGAGCGAACAGTTGAGATTAACGAATAATCCTCCAGAATTTCCAACGCATTTTCAATGGATTCTTGAGGGAAGTCTTTTTTGGAAAGAGCGTGAAGAAAATCCTGTGGGATTTTTGTGGGGGACAAATAGGCCATGAAACAAAGGATTTTTATTGCTAAGTTACCGTCTGGTAATTTCACTATTTTCTTAAAGGAAACATTCCACAGGACCGTCATTGGGATGCTCGTCTGCGTCCGTCTCATGTTTGCATCCAACGGCTTCTGCGCAAAGACTCTCCTGCTCCCGCTTTCGTACTCGTCAATTAAATTTTTAATTCCGTACTTTTTCTTTCGCTTAGCTTGCTGCAAAATTACTGCTACAGCCGCCTGCAGTGCGATGGGCAGACGACCGAACAAATTCCCAAGTTGAGTTGCTAATTCATAATTCTCTCGTGTTTTTTGAAGTTCAAGTCTTTGAATCACAAAGATAATGACTTCTGCTGCAGTCCACAAATCCAGTTGAATCACTGTTTGTGGATTCCAGGTTTGGTTTCGTGACGTCACAATGACTGTGGGCGCAACAAAGGAAGAAGACAAGGATTTTGGGATAAGGTTTCTGATTCCGCATAAATTGAGGTCCTCATCGTCTTCGAAAGCTTCAGCGTTGTCAAAAACCAGGAGAGCCATGTGACCATGATGACATATTTTTTCAAAGATTTGATCTCGAATCAACTCAAATTCTTTGGGATTTCCTTCAATTTGCGTTGCAATTCCCAATATATTGGCGAGCTGGTTGAATTGGTTTTTAGCGGACGAGTTGTGTTCTGCATCGATCCAAACGATATGGTCGTACTCATGCGCATGAAGTTGAATGTACATGCGCACAGTCTCAGTTTTACCGATGCCGCCGGTGACAGCCACAACTGAAATAGGTGCCTGAGTCAGAACTGTTACTTGGCCTTCTCTAACGACCTTGTGAAGGTCCTCAAGAAATGTTTCCCGCCCAGTGAAAGTCTGTATTGGTTTTTCAACTTTAAATCTGATATTTTTTGGCGGGGGATCCTGAGGCTAAGGAAAAATAGAGATGTTTTGATGCACGATATCGATGGTGAAGTAATAAATTGGTTTCCTTTTCTTTTTCTATAAAAATCAAGACGGTGTGTCCTTCCATTTTTAGCTCCAAACAACGAGCATAACCACATACGGAAGACGCGTAACACGTATTTTAAGGTGTTGTTAAGATGATACATCAATGACGTCACCCCAATTAGGGATTGTCAATAAATGATTTCATGGAAATATTCCTATTTCAAGGATCTTAAGCCCAGTTCTATTATCAATATTTTTTTATGCAAGAAAGAGTTAAAGAGGTTTTGTTTCGCTCAAAACGATTAAAATTTCGTGTCACTAACTTCTGACTCAATGTTTAGTTTTTGATTTCTTGGCAAAACGGGATGGTTCTACAAATTAAAATTTTTGAAAAGTTTCTAAAAAATGCAAATGTCCGCCTGGAATTCTTAAACTACTTGCAACAACGCTTCATCAGGTACAGTACCTGTGGAACAGCATTGAGTTAAAAAAACTAAATCGATCACCATTTAATTATTTTTTGTTGTTCGTGTGAAATTTGCTTTAATGGACTTATCACGATTTGCCAAAAGACTCTTTCTATACTTTTAAATGTTCTGTATATATGAGGGTTGGTTGTAGGACGCTGTCTTCTTAGACCTTTTCTCCGGTACATCGTCCCGGACGTTTTCCTTCGGATGTACCCCTTTTCCTCCCACCTGAAACTTTTTTCCCACCTCGGTACTGCAGGTCTTTTTCTCACAGCGTCAAACACAAGCCATTAGAATAACTTACAAGGGAACCACGCCAAGTGGTACACCCAGATTTTAAAATTACCCATTCCATAAAATCAGGCTACTTTTAAATAGTACAGAACCAAAGTAACTCGACTGCATTTCGCGTTGTTTTGTCACAGTGGCCCGCCAAAGTTTAAAAAAATTCAAATTTTAATATTTTGCTGCCCTGTAGCTTCTACAGTTCTTATCCGATTTTGATAAAATTTTGGTTTTTGTGATCCTTAGGCTTTATACTAAAAAGTAATTTCAGGATTTTAAAAAGTTCAAAAATTTTCATTTTTTGGAAAAAATGGTGTTGAAAAATTGGGCCTCAAGTATACTCATTTCTTGGATTTTTTTCAAAAAAATGAAAATTTTCGAATTTTTCAAAATCCTGAAATTGCTTTTTATTACAAAGCTTAGGGATCCTAAAAAACGAAATTTTATCAAAATCGGACAAGAAATGTAAAAGTACAAGGGTCGCAAAATATTAAAATTTGAATTTTTTTAAACTTTGGCGGGTCACTGTGAAAAAACAACGCAAAATGCAGTCGAGTTACTTTGGTTCTGTACTATTTGAATGTAGCCTGATTTTATTGAATGGGTGATTTTAAAATCTGGGTGTACCACTTGGAGTGGTTCCCTTGTTAGTGTTCCTTTACTGAAAATGTATACAAGCTGTTTTTAGGTTAGGAATATCTACAAATACATAATTACATTTTCTGGAAAGAGACACTAGTTTATTTCAGTAATGTGACTTTGATACTGACAAGGAAACCACGCCAATTGATAAACCGAGATTTTAAAATCACACATTTTAAAAAATCTTGCAACTTTTAAATAGTACAGAATCAAAGTAACTCGACTACATTTTGCCTTGTTTAGTCACAGTGGCCCGCCAAAGTTTAAAAAAAAAATCAAATTGTAATATTTTGTCACCCTAAGGATATATTTCTATATATCCTTAAGGTTTAGTATGTTCCGCCTTTTTTATAGAAAATATCTTGACACTGGTAAATACCGGTAAATAACAAAATAATAAGTGGCAAATACAAGTAAATACGTTCCTGTAGGCCAAAACTTTGTAACACAGCTGCTAATTCAATTCTAGAAACAACCAACATGCCGTAATTTGTAATTTTAGGGAATAAAATATCTCTGCCATGCTGAAATATGGTTTGAAAAAATCAAAGCAAACACTTATGCCGCTTTCAAAATCTTGAAAGTCTTAAAATCTTTATTTTCAAGATACCGAAAAATAATTATTCAAAAATTGAATTTAGGTATGACAAGTCCTGGAAACTTTTTAAATTTTAACTATTCTGGATTCAAAAAGACCTGGACTTGTCGAGAATTTTGAAGGCCTATTTTAATGCATAAAATCGCATTGTTTTATGTAGACTAAATACCAAAAAATCCAAATCCTTTAGACTTGAGTCACTAATTCATTGAATCGGCATAGCATGTCGACTTACAGCAGTTAAGAAAATGCCTAATCAACCATTTATTATGAAATAGCAGTCTAAAGCTATTAATCACTTTGTAACAGCATATCATTCCAATGTGCTACACAAAATTAGTTTGCCATTTATTGGAGTATAGTTACATTTTGCACCTTAAATTGGTTATTATCGCATTGCGCACTAAAGTAGAGTTGAGCAGGAGCAGAGTAAGTAGAGTAGTTTGTACTTTTCTAGGTTAGAAAATACATTTTGGATTCTTTTGTGCCGTCATTTATAGACGACCCCCGATTTGGGTAACGTAATTTATGTGTCATCTCAATAAAACCACTCTATACGTCCTACGCGTCTTCCCTGTGTGGTTGTGCCCTTTGTTTGGAGCTAAAAATGGAAGCAACCCACTTTTCTTTTAAGAAAAAAATGGAAGGAAACCAATTTGATACTTCACCCTCGATATGCTGTATTTGATGTTACAAAATTTACTAAATAGGCGAACTAGTTGATGCCATATCTGAAATCTAAAATAAAATCCTAAATCAGCTGATAAATGTTTGCGCTGCATGAAGAAGTAATTTGCTCACCTGAGATGCCATTACAAGGCTTACGTCACGCGCAGTAAAATTTCCAGCTACGTTTAATCCTGTAATATTGTGGTTGACTTCCATTTCTTGAATCAAGACTGAATATTGTGATTGTTTTCAACTAGATGAGAGGTCAGAAGGTCAGCAGGTGCTGCCAAAGGTACATAAAACGGGATTTACTTCAATCCTACGATTAAAAGACAAACGAAACTTAGAAAAATAAACTATTTTGTATTTCATAACTTACGTTTTAACGATAGCGACAGCAGCTTCTTTACTTTAGACGCCCAATAAGCTCAAGCTTTGTGTTTTCGCTGTGTAAAATATTAACACAATAATTTAATGTGCTACAATCAAAATAAATTAAATATTCAGATCTTTTGAAATATTCAGATCTTTTAATATTCAGATCTTTTGATTACTGTGCTGTAGAATATAGAAGCCTATCAAGTATGAAGAAACATAAAAAGTGTCAAGTCTGCAGTCAGAAACTAGGAACTTATCAAAATTATTATACCTGCTGCGATTGTAGTGTGAATGTTCATTTTAATTGTGCAAACTTTGGACATTCGGTGGAGAACATTGCTATTCACTGCTCAGAAACATGGTACTGTTTAGATTGTAAGGATTCTTTTATTAATTTCCCTTGTATTGTATGTAATATTGAGTCGGCATTTAGAATTACTTCTACTATAAATTCCCGAATTTGTTTAGGATGTGTTATGCCCTTAGTTTGTGGAGATGTACCTACTAATACTTGTTCTTTTGTTGCACCCAAACATGCTGACTTGATAGAAAAGGGTCTAAAGATAACACATATTAATGTGAATGGGTTATCAGTATCAAAAATTGGGGATGTCAGATTATTTATCGAAACGTATAATGTAGATATACTATGTGTGACTGAATCGAAATTACAATCGACCATGCCTATTGGTCCGTATGTGATAGCAGGGTATAATCATATAAGGGTTGATAGGATGCATCGTGGTGGTGGTGGAACACTAATTTACATCAAGGATGGCATTGAATCGCTAGAGCAAGCTGTTTGCATACCTAATAAGGATGTGGAATTAGAAATAAACACTGTGAAGATATCAAAGAAACTATGTCGTCCTTTTCTATTATCAGTGGTCTATAAACCTCCCCATATTAAGGCATCAGCCTTTCTAGAATCTTTTGAGACTCTGCTGTCTTCATTGTCTAAGCGTAAAACTGATAGTGTAGTCATTGGGGATTTCAATATAAATCTAAATATAAATAATTTGGGTAAGGAAGGGAAAGACCTATGCAATATTTTCTCTAGCCATGGTTTTACGCAGCTTATTAAAACTGATACCAGAATAACTAGCACTAGCAGTTCCTTAATAGACCATATCTATGTTAATAATAGTGATTTGGTCATGAAGTCTGGGGCTCTTACATTTGGCTGTTCTGACCATCATCTGATTTACTTAATACGTAGGATACCCAAAATACATTATACTAGAGAGACTATTAAGACTCGAAACTTCAAAAAGGTGGATTGGAAATTAGTTTGCTCTGAGCTAAAATTAATACCATGGAGTGTCCTTGAATGTCTATGGACGGCAGATGATAATCTTACATCTTTTCTGTTAAATGTTAATTCAATACTTGACAAGCATGCACCAGTAGTTACCAGGTCTATAAGGCATAAAAGAAGTGACTGGCTCACTGGTGATTTAAAACAAAAAATGCATAGAAGGGACTGTATTAAAGCTACTAGTATTAAAAATCTTGATAATAAGTTATGGACAGAGTACAAGGAGCTGAGAAACTCTATAAACTATGAAGTACGATCTAGTAAGCTTGCTTTTTTCAGGAATGCCTTTGATAGTAATCCAACTTCAACTAACATATGGAGTACCTACAATTATATTACTGGAAAAAACCAAAAGCTACATAAGATAACAGAATAAGAATGTCATGGACATATTATACATTCGGATTCTGATATTGCAGATAATTTATCAAAGGCTTTCATAGTCTCTACTGATAAATCAACTGAATTATCTTATTTCTATAATAACATTCACTTTAGCCCTGACGAGGTTGTCCCGATAAGCGTAGGTGAAGTTAGAAAGGCGTTTTCTAAAATTAAGCCAAAAAACTCAAACTCACGTAATGACTTGAGCTATACTGTACTTAGCAACTGTATAGATGCCCTGGCCTTGCCCCTGTCAATAATGTATACTAATTTTCTTCGCCTGTCTGAGATAATAATGCCTTTTAAGTTGGCATCTGTAATCCCTATGTATAAAGGGAAAGGTAGTAAGCTTGACCCAAACTCCTACCGCCCAATATCTAAATTATTACTACCATGTAAATTATTCGAAAAGATTATTCAGAGAAGAATAATGAATGAGGTTTTGGAAAAAAACCTTCTCAATCCAAACCAACACGGGTTCAGACCTGGTCGATCGTGTTTTTCTGCTATTTTAAAAGTGACACAAGATATTTATACTAATATAAATGCACCTAAGGGTAGATGCTTGGCTTTATTCATTGACCTGCGTAAAGCATTCGACTCTGTTTCCCATGTTATCCTAATCAATAAACTAAGAGATAAATTTAATCTTAGTAATAGTATAGTAAAGCTTATTGCTCATTATCTGCTCGACAGGTCATTCTGTATTCAGAATGGTAATTATACCTCAAAGCATTTTGACTTAAGGATTGGGGTTCCACAGGGAAGTATCTTAGGCCCTCTACTTTTTATATTATTTATTAATGACATTAATGAAGGTATATGTTTATATCATCTGTATGTATTGTATGCAGATGACCTTATTATTTATATTGTGAATAGTAATATTGAGGAATTAGTCAAGACAATGCAACTAGCTTTAAATAATATACATGAATGGTTTATGACTAATCTCTTAAATATAAATGTATCAAAGACTAAGTTAATGCTATTTTATAAGGCAAATGATGTTGTAAAATTTAATTCTTTGTTAATTTTATGTGACGATACAGAGGTGGAAGTTGTTACTAGCTTTAAGTATTTAGGTATAATTTTAGACTCTCATTTAAATTTTAAAGAACATTATGTATGTGTCAAAAAGCGAATGGCTTCGGCTATTGGAGTTTTATGTGATCTTAAGAGATATTTGACTTTTAAAGTATTCTGTGTAATGCTTAATGCCTATGTCCTCACTGTATATGATTATTGTGCTCCTATCTGGGCAGTGCAACCTGATTGTGACCTTGCTAAAATCCAAAGGATGGTAAATAGACTTATTGTTAATTTTTCGGATAATCCTTTATGGAGTCGTAAGCCTCTTAAAAATAAAATAAAAATAAATGAGCCTACTGTCCTTGAATTAGCTAATGTGTTATCTGTTCAAGAAAGGACTAATAATATTATGAATATTTTTGTTTTTAAATTGCTAAAGTTTGGCTCTGATATAGAATACTTGCAGGACTTCCTTACACTTAAAACTTCACTTAGAATAACGAGGTCATCGGATGGAATTTTACTTAAAAATAATTCTGTTAAGTGCTCATCGACATTTACTCGGTCATTCTTATATCGAGTAGTTAAGGTCTGGAATGATTTGCCTGCTGAGCTGAGGTGTACTGATATAACTGTAGAAAGTTTCAAGTTCAGAATTGGTGAGCTTGCAACTGCTAATCGCAAGTCAAGGTTTTTCACAATTTATAATCCGCCTTAAGAAATTTGTATTTATTGTTAATTTTGTTTACGACTAGCTTACTCTAACTTGATATGTATAATTTATTACTGGATTTTGTAATTTGCTCTCTGATGTATGTGTCGTTTACTAAAAAACAGTATGTGTATGTATGTACCTGTGCTGAGATATTGTGACACTTAAATAAAGCATAAAACAAACAAACAAACAAACAATCAATTTCGACCGGAAGCTGCTAAACAATGAATTTAAATTGGGACGTTGCCTTGAGAAAACTACGGTCACAATAAAAAAAGGAGGTAAATTTTGGGTTAATTTTGTTCTTGGTTGGAATTTAAAATCATTGCAAATATGAATTTAATTTTTACCTGCAGAGCTCCAGATCTTGCGAGTATTCAATCAAATGAAAATTACAATGGTAGAGGTACATAAAATTTGGCATTAACTAGGCACTGATCTGTGTTATTGCGAAATCAGAAATAATTGAAATAATAAATGCGAATACTTCGTTATGGTGAACTAAATGAAAAGTGGGAACTTAAATCAGCAATCAAAGCCAAACGGTTCTGTTATCTCACCTGACGACTGATATCAGGTGAATCGCGCGATAAGCCAAAATCCAGTGTAAAGTATTGCGCAATTTAAGCATCTGCCTGGATGAGCACCTAATGCATGACACGTTGTGCTAAATGAGTGATTAGGAATTAGAGGTATGTAATATTAAATATTTGTATTGTTGATATCATTAAAAGTTGTAGTTTGGATGGCTGGCGGAATTTCGTTTATTATTTAAAGTAATTAAGTAATCTGATTTTTGATCCATTGATCTTACACTTGACACATTATTTACGGACGATCCCTAGTTAAAAACTAATACAAAACTCACCTACTCATCTATAATATGCATTTTCCTTCGTTTTTACCCAGAATCTGTTCATTAATCATATTTACTTGCATTTACATTCCCCCCCCCCTCCCCTACACCTTTTCCTTTATATCTCCAATGAATTTCACATTTTAAATTTTTGTCATTTCTGTTTACGAAACAAGGTAATTAGGCCATTATTTTATTCATGTACTTCATGCGGAGCTCCTTCCATTCTACAAAACCACAGCGAAGGTGGTTTATGAATAGCTCCTAAGTGAGTTATACTTAAATAGCATTTTCACAGGTAAAAATGTTGTTGAGTTAATTTATGTTTAGGTTGGGGCAATAAAATTTATACGGTCCACTCATATATTACATTCAACATTATAAAAAAATTAACTTCAAATTAATGCACTAATAATAATAATTCAAGATCATTGAGTTATTGAGGATTATTTGTGCATTTGGCGGGAAAGACGGAAGCTTCAAATTCTGTGGGGCACTTTGAGGAAATCAAGTCAATGCAGTCGTAAATATTCCGAGTCCCATCTTGTCCACTTTCAGTTCGTTTGCACGTACCGAAAAATACGAAAAATACGAAAAAATCCGGCGCTTCGCGCCGGATTTGTCGACCGTGGGCTGGCCCGAAGTAGATGCTGAGCTTTAACAATGGCGCAAGACAATGTATGTCCCGCTAAAAGATGATATAAGATTTATGGAAGCTCCCCTACAATCAATAAGACATATACCAATGTGCGTAGCATGTAATTAAATATAGCTGAAAATTTTTCATAAATTGCACCATTCACAAATGACGTCATTCATGGAGGCTTCCCTACCATCATTAAGCGATGTATGAAAGTACGTAGCATGTAGTTTAAAAACTCTAAAATATTTTTGAAAATTGCAGGATTTACAAATGACGCCATTTATAAAGTCTCCTTTACTATCAATTAGCCATATACGAGTGTTCGTGGCAAGAAGTTAAAAAAAGGTTAGGATAAATTTTAAAGTTAAAAATAGGGGTCCAAAAAACTATGATATTTGAATGACGTCATTATAGACAATCCCTGAATATCTATAACGCATATAAGTAAGTACGTGACATGTAGTTAAAATAGGATGGAAACAAATTCAAAGTTAGGACAGGGGATACTAGAAACTATGGTATTTGAAGTACGTTATTAGGGACCGCGACATGTAGAAGAAATTTTCACGTGACATCATTTGCGCGTCACCCTTAACCTGCTGACCCAATAAGAAAGCGATTACATCTAGGTCGAATTGTAAAAAAAAAATTTTCACGTGACTTCATTTGCACGTCACCTCTAACCTGCTTACCTAATGTGAATTCGATAGCAGCTGGATGGGGGTTCCTAAAAGAAATTTTCAGGTGACGTCATTTGTGCGTCACCCCTAACCTGCTTACCTAATGTGAGTGCGATTGCAGCTGGGTGGGGTTGTCTAAAAGACATTTTCACGTGACGTCATTTGCGCGTCACCCCTAACTTGCTTACCTAATGTGAATGCGATAGCAGCTGGGTGGGGGTGTCTAAAAGAAATTTTCACGTGACGTCATTCGTGCGTTACCCCAAACCTGCTTACCTAATGTGAATGTGATAGCAGCTTGGTGGGGGTGTCTAAAAGAAATTTTTAGGTGACGTCATTCTTGCGTCACCCCTAACCTGCTTACCTAATGTGAATGTGATAGCAGCTGGGTGGGTGTGTCTAAAATAAATTTTCACGTGACGTCATTTGCGCGTCACCCATTACCTGCTTACCTAATGTAAATGCGATAGCAGCTGGGTGGGGGTTTCTAAAAGAAATTTTCAGGTGACGTCATTCGTGCGTCACCCCTAACCTGCTTACCTAATGTGAATGCGATAGCAGCTGGGTGGAGGTGTCTAATAGAAATTTTCAGGTTACGTCATTCGTGCGTCACCCCTAACCTGCTTACCTAATGTGAATTCGATAGCAGCTGGGTGGGTGTGTCTAAAATAAATTTTCACGTGACGTCATTTGCGCGTCACCCCTCACCTGCTTACCTAATGTAAATGCGATAGCAGCTGAGTAGGGGTGTCTAAAAGACATTTTCACGTGACTTCATTTGCGCGTCATTATGGACGGTCCCTGAATATCTTAAACCTGTATAGGTAAGTCTGTGACACATAGGTGGAACAGTTAGCTAAACATTTTAAATTTGATAATAGGGGTATCTAAAACTATGATATTTGAAGGACGTCATTATGGACGATCCCTAATTATTTATGTACGTTGGTTTTAAGAAAATCACCTAAAAACTGTACCCTGTAAGTGGATTCAAAAATTGCCAATTTGCACTATATTTAGAAGCTCCTCACCCACCCTTAACTTCCCCCCCCCTCCACACACAACGACATTCTGCATATCTAGCGTAGCGGAACATCAGACTACAGACCATTGAAAACTGTAGCTGAGATTGATTGGGCCTTTACTATAAGATATACTTGTTCTCGCCGCGCAGAACTTTAAAATTACGTATGTACATGAACATTCAGCAATATTTACACGCCCTCTTGGTTTTTAAGGAAATCACTTCACAAAATTTTGACATGGGTCCATTTAACTATTTACTGTGGCTAACTGGTTGGTTCGATCACCCTTAAAAACAATAGGGCTCCTCTCGCGCGCATTTGTGAGAGTTTAAAAAAAGTTCAAACAAAATCCCTTAAAAACTGTGACCTGTGGAGTACGGCCAACAAACGGACGGACGGACAGACAGACAGACAAAACCATTTCAATAGATGCTCAGCATCTAAAAAAACCAAAAAAACCAAATAAAATTCCAATCATTGTTGTTTCTGCAAAATAAATGTAAGAGATCGTTCACAAACGACGTCATCGTACATGTCAATGAGTCTACTATTAGTTACTGATGACATCATATGCTAAAAATATAGCTATCTACGCAATTTTTAAGCTGATGACAGGGGTGTAAAAGTGTCTTAAAAATACTAAATTCTCGATGACGTTATTTTTGGACGATACGTTAATCAAAATAAACCAAGTGACTAAAAATAAGTTACCTGCAGCCCTTCGTTTTTCCCACCTTTCCAGCCTTGATTTCATCCTGAGAACCAAGAAGTGGCGCGACGCAGTTTTTGAATTCTGCCATTGCTTCCGGATTCGATGACAGACACAGGGACGGACTGGCCATAAGTAATTTCGGGCAATGCCCGATGGGCCCCCAATTCCTTATACATTACGTAAACGGGAGCTCTGGGCCCCTTGGCTCGTCGTGGGCCCCTGAATCGCCAACCCTTGTCATTAAAAATTCCTGGGCCCCATAGACCACCCAGTCCGTCCCTGGACAGACATCCCCATTTTTTAATTTCTAAAATTAAATTTAATAAAAAATAATTAGATAATACATTGGAGCGTAAAATTATTTGAAATACGACCTGAAAAACTACCTTGCCAGCACGTAAGCATTGCCTGAACGGCTATCTTTATCATGTCATGACATCAATTCCTGGCTAGATTCCCCCACCCTACCAACTACATTATTTATGGACGATCCCTTTTGTTTGCACCCCATTAATTTATAGCTCCCCCCACCTCCACATCTAAATACATTGTTCTCCTCTTCAAATTACTTGAGTAATAAATCGAAATAGAAACTAAAACTTTCGACACTTCCCGTAAATTTTCTCAATTTTCCTCCTAAAAAAGTTTGACTTTTGTTTTTTTTCTTGCGTTTACCATTCACCACTATTCACCTCTCGATCTGGATCTCGAAGCCGCATGGGAGACATGTGCATATCATCAGCTGGTATTGTTTGGTCTATGTCTATGGGAGGTGCAATGTGGAAGATGTGAGGGATGGTCCATAAATAATGTCTCTCTAATTATTACCAACCAACTCCCTTATCGTCACATTTAACATTGCAAATGCGGCTATTCTTAACAGTAACTGTCAGTAATACCTTGATGCCAACTGAGGACGTCATTTATGGATGATCCCTAGCCGTCAATTTATTCTACTTTTAATTGATTAATCGCTACACACATAGGTACCTCTGTATATCACACTATATAAACTTTATAGCCAATCCAATAAGAAACAGGCAAATGAATAATACGTAATTACTTAACAGGAATAACCTCTAAACGGCAATATGCTGCTAATCACAATTATTAAACTATACCAAGTCATTGTATGTAAACCAGTTGATTAGTTTCGGCTTCTCGTAGTTTTCCAGTCACAAATTATTGTAATTTACCTTGAATTTTCGCCTAATTTCTGCGATGATACCGAGCGATATTTTTTAGGTAATCAGCCGTCTGGCTACCTTCCTTTAGGCCTAATTCTTTTAATTTGTCTTTTAAAAAGTAGGGGATCCGTCCACAAATGACGGCATCGGTAGGGTCAATCGATCTCCTTTCTTGATGGCGTTATTTGTCGACAGTCCTAGACTCAACATCATTTTTTCAGCAGCATCTTCAAAACAAAAGTACAGTACAAAATAATAATAATCAAAGTACAAAATGTTCTATTTGAATGTTTTTAAAGTGTAAAATTTTCTGTTCACGTGTTTTGAAAAAGCTTAAAATGTCCCATTTGCATAATTTTAAAACGTGCAAAATGTTTTATTAACATGCATTTAGGTTCGTTTTGGTTTTTTTAGATAGTGGATTCTGATTTTAGCTGAAAATAGATTTAGGATCGCCCATAAATAAAGTTAATGGCTATTCTTTGAAATTGATGATATTCAATTTAAAAGTTATAGTCTCTTACTGAGTGATTAGACTAGTGGCAGGTAATTACGTTTTAAAAATTGAGATTTGTGTTGAAAATGTTTGTGCACCACCCATGGCTTAAAAACCTTTTTTCAGCAGAATCTAGAAATTTAATTTTGCACATTTTATTAGACAGTCCCTTCAACTTGTGCTTTCCACAATATTGGTTTGAAGGGTTAAAGGAATAAGGCTAATTACTGATTAACTTAAGCATCTAAATGGAAGCGTGCATAACTTACGTGGTACGTCATTGAAGGGGGGGGGGGGGGAGAGGGGTTTGGAAGCAGTTTAGACTGCCTATCGTTTTGCATGCCAAAAAAAGGGGCGAGTGGTTCAAAAGTTCTGATTTTCGCACCCCATAATTAATGCACGCTCCCGAATGCAAATGAAACTAATAAAGTACAACACACAATGTAGGTAGGTAGGTACTTTTGCATGGCGACCAATACCAATGTTATGTATACTATCTATCCATTTAAGCAAAGGGAACATGTGTAATAATTGTAATATCACATGTTTACATGTGTAAATCTATCCTCTCTTTTGGTGCGTACGTCAAAGGTATTGAAAATCATGTAATTATGTGTATTGTGGATTTATAGCCTTTGGTCAGCACACTTTTTTTAATCATTAGTTCCATTCACTTTTATTTGATTTAGAACATATTATGAAATTGAGACTAAAATCCAATCAATCAATGTTGAGAAAGGAGAAAATATCCGTACTTATATATTTCCTTCTTTCGGAAAGAAATAAAAATAAGGTAGGCAGGGAAAGCTGGCCGAAGTGCTGCGTTCCCTAAAATGCACTAATTACTTACTGATCCTTGCTTGCTATGAGAGATACTGGCAATGTGGGAAGAGATATGACCTATTGCCTACTAACTAATGGGATGGTGTATGGTGAGCAATCTAAATGGATGTATGCAATATAAATCGAACGAATGAAAGGATGCACTTACAGATAGATACTTATATTATTATGAAGTAAATCGAACAATAGACAAATGCAATAATCACCAGAATGTAGGTACATAAATATATTGTTTGAATATACGAATTAATATACTTTACTTTTATTCAATGTAAACGGAAAATGAAAGAACCAATGTCCATAAAACAAAAAGGAAATTCCTAACTGAATGATACGGTTAATATAACTTGTTAATAAAATGAAAGGAAAATCGAAAAGATATTTGTTTGTAATAATGTTTTCGTCCGAATAATTTTTAATTGTAATTTAATAAAAGAAACGATACCGTGAGATGCTTACTCGATCAGAATTCGTACAGTCCGAGGGATGGGGTCCAAAACGGTAAAACTTAATAAACGAAGAATTGCAATAAATTGACATACGACCTTTAACAACTAAATAATATATAAACTTTAACTCTAAACTTTTAATCTGAAATGAAATATTTTCGCAATAATATTTCTACGATCGAAAACGAGAAAGAATACGAGCCAGAAGTATTCAGTAAAAATTTAACGTGACGAAAAAGATTTCTACGAGCAATATAATTTCTGCGTGTTGTGCTGCTGCCAATTCAAAGCCGACTCCCAGAGATTTTAAAATCTCTGCCTGAAGAAAACTCTCAAAGACGCTTCCTCTCTCGTCCCTACATTCACAACGGGGGTTGGGGTTTATTTTCCTCCTGATCGAATTCTGACGAACAAGCCTCGCATCCACGGATCCTTCTCGAGTTCTGCTGCTCTGAAAGGATTTCTTGAGCTCGACGATTATTCTTCTTTCAAATCCTCACCCAAGGGTCGACGTCCGCACTCAACGTCCGAACGGGCAACCGGAAACGGAAATGAAACTGAAAATAATTAATGTGGAAAGAAACTGCACACACATTAAATTATTTTCCTACGTTCCTTTTTATTTAACAAAATAATTCGTTGATTCACCGACACAAAAAATGGGATCAAAATCATCTTTTATAGGAATGAAATGAAAAAGGCCTAAAACATAATTTGCCTCGTTACAAAATTGAATGATTAATATGTCACAACATAAAATAAATGATTCAAGTCTATCTTCTCGGAGATCAGATTGTAGGCACAAAACGGTAAGTCATACGATAATTAATATTTTGAACACGTCACTCGCTGATAAGTGATTGGAAAATTTATTACTAACTACGGTCACAACTTTTAAATGCCCAAAAACGTCAAGTGGGCGAAAATAACAATACGTTTTACAAGTTACTATAGAAAATGCGCTTGTACTCGCTCAGTACAAGGGTCACTATACCAAAAGTACCTAATACAAAAAACAAAATAAACACTACTAACTAAAAATACCAACGGGCACATAAACAATTCTAACAAACGTCAAAATCTGGAAAATCTTTGAAGTCAGCCAATCGGCAAAAGGCCGTAACTCATAAGTATAACGACCAGTTTTCTCTGGGGTACGTTATTCATACACTCCAACACGTTTACGAATCAATCTATTATTGACAGGGGAAATGGCCCATCTGAATTTTATCATTTTCAATTTAGCTGGAGCCACGATTGGAGGTGGGCACAGCTCAACCTCTGTGGCTACACTAGCACACTCCACCATATACACTTTCGGATCACTAGGATTTTCCGGAGCTTCATCTACACTTTTTCGTTTGATTCGGGGCATAACAACAGCCAACGGTTTTCGAATCCTATATCGGTGATATGGTTTGGACTCTAATTTCATCGCTCGCATCTCAAGTTTGAGACGACGGACACGGTCCTCGAGAAGATCATTTTGATTCAACGCGAACCATCCAACTTTCTCGCCGTTCTCGTCTTCGTGTTCATCCCATTTCTTAGGATAACCAGAATATTGGATCCGCATGTACCTGTCTTCGTCATGGAACATCGTTTCGGGTACCAGTTTCTTTTTATATTCTTCTTCAGTGTCCTCATCGAATTGAGGGGTTTGCCTGTGAACTACATAAATAAACACTCACACAAATTAATCCTTCTACGTTCATTATTTACATTCTCTACGTTTACGAAAATATTATATATTTTAATTTCATAGTTTCTACGTACTTTGGAAACTATCATCAGAGAAATCGACAGTCATAGATTCCATTTCGAAGGGGCCCCGTACTATGGCCGCGACATATGGACAATTTTTCATCTATGTGCATTGGAAGGTGGGAAGGAAATCAAAAAAAATAAAAATAAAAAGTAAAAACTTCCCAATGATAACCTCTGGACATAGAACGGTAAAATTGCAAGTCTACTTTCGTTTGTGCTTACTTTTACATATCTACATTCGCACCAATTTTATGTGCCGTTTTGAATATTGAAAATTTAATTTATTATGAATTCCTACGTACGAAATATTTTTATATGTGAAATTATAAAGCTTTGAAAACTTAAAAATGAAACTTTCTATTAATTAATATTTTACATTGTCGCAGAATCTACGTTCGTGTGCATATGGAATTTTTACAATTTGTGATTTGGGCAATTTCGATACAAGTGTGGTCCCTGACAAGACCAACACAACTTTATATTTGGCGAAAACGGCTGGAGCCGCTGAGTATGTTTTACTAGACATTTGTCAAAAACATGACGCAGATTGTCACGGATGCCTCTGTTTATACAGACGGGACACTCGCGAATTTTCGGAACGTAAACTTTCGGTTCTAATTTTTCAACTTCGACTTTTTCTTTCGGAGTTGCGCTCGCCTCCGCAACTTCCATGAATTTGATGGCACGTTCCTTATCTTTAATTTTCTTATGGATTGCTGCGAACGTCTCTTTCAGCTCATCCAGCGCAGTTCTTCGTTTCTGGTGATCCTCACCCAAATTTGGATTCTGGTCTTCCAGCATCTTCTCCTCTAGACTATCGGGAGCCTCAGCAACAACAACTGTCGTAGGACTATCTTCGTCAATGTCTATCAGCAGGAGATTTTCATCCTCACCCGAAGTCATTATTACGGTCTCGTCGTCACTCGCCATTAGGAGATCGTCCTCGCTTATATGACTCATCTTATTGTTTACACGCACACAGTTAAATCAAACCTTTACATTATTTACATATTTCATTCGTTCGATTCTTACCCTTTAGTGCATTTTATCTACATTACTTTGCTCAACGCATCTACTTGCAAAAATATTTTCTTGGACTTAAGACATCAAGTCCGTAAATTGCGCGAAAGCATAACTACGGTCAAGCTCTAAAGATTGTAATTTTCGAATCTCATAAATTGCGGGATCGTATCTTGTATTCCATTTTCGATCCCTTTCGGGTCGCTCTACTTTAACTGGGACAAGTATTTGGGATCTAGAAGATCCAGGTAAATTGGGAGCTACTGGCTTTACGATCGTAGGATCTTGTACATTACTTTGTAATTTTTTTATGTTAGTCGGAGTTTTTGGAGATCTAATAGTAAGTTTGGGCGGAGTTTTCGATTTCACATTCGCTAGAGAAACCGAATTTCTATTCGGGGACGGCGATGCAAATGTTTCTTGGGCGCTGTCGAAGCGATCCCAAATACTGCATGTTCTGTCCCGAGGACTAACATGCGAATTTTCATGACGTGGCCCGGCGGACACGGATCCACTCCCTTCTCCCCCCGGTGGGCCTAGAGAACTTTTAGAATCGGGAGTCTCAATAATCGTCTGGCCTCGCCAAGAATGGTGAGACACATCTGTGCTGTCCAAAGAACCCGTGCTATGGACCGAATCTGAATCATCTGTATCAGATAAAATATCGTATGGCGGAGCACTCGGAGTTGGCTCACGGTGGGACGGAGCACTCTGATTATATATTCCTGGTGGTACGACGTCAGGGAATATATTTTTACCATCCTCTTGGAGTTCCTCGGTGGGATCGATTGTAGGCTCAATAAAAAATACATGGTCGGCGGCAGTGGGCTTAAATAAATTAAGCCACTCTGAATTTTGATCCCCCTCCGGAGAAGGCTGATCAAGCAACAAAGGTAAGTATAAGAGAAGGTTATGGCCATGTACCATTTCCACCTCAGTAGGCTTCTCGGGTGACGTCAAATCAAAGTCCATAGGACATAAAAAATACACATGCTCATTTTCAATCAAACTGTAAGTTTTATAGGGACCGGAATAGCGCACCATGAATTTACTGGGCGTCCCTGTTTTTCGAATGTAATTTCGTTTTAAAACGAGATTACCGACATTAAAATTAGTATGTGGATGCCTACGGTCGAAATCCAATTTTTGTTTTAATTGGTTTTTACACGAATTTTGGTGAGCTTGCATGCGGTGCTTAAATAGCTCACTGATCCTAATAAGATGCCTGTCGGGGTCATCATCAGCTAAAGAACTTTCGGACATAGTTTGATCGTAGGGATGGGTAAGAGAACGGCCATACATGAGAAAGTATGGGCTATACCCAGTACTGCTGTGCTTGGCAGCATTGTACTCATTCGCCACGTGTGGAAGTAAAGAATCCTACGGATCTTGGGAATCAAATTTCAATTTCTTTATATTGAGCCGAATGTGGAATTGCTCCTTTCTACGAATGCATTACTACTGGCGTGACGTGCAGAAGTTGCAATGCGAATTATACCATAGTTTTCACAGAAACGAAAATACTCATTGGATGTAAAGGCGGCTCCGTTGTCGAAGACCAGGGCCTGAATTTTATGTTTTTGAACCAGGGGTTCGAGGCAACGTATCGTTTTGGCTGTAGTAGGTCCTACATTTGGGAATAAATATAAGTACCTAGTACATTGGTCAATGCATGCTAATATGTATTAGTTCCCTGCCTGTGTGCGATTTAAGGGACCCAAATAATCGATGGATATTTTAGCGTAAGGTAGCTGAGGCGTAATCATGACGTGGAGCGGCCCGAAGCGGCTCTTACGTTGGATGAAATGGCGTTGACAGGTGTCACACGAACGACACACTTCCATCACCAATTTATGCATCTGGAAGAACCAGTATTCTTCCCGTAGAGCGGCACATATTTTCTTATGTCCTAAATGAGTGCGATTGTGCAAATATTTAATTGCCTGACGTGCTAAATCATCGGTGAGAACGCTCACCCAAAGTTTCCCTAAAGGATCTCCTGAAAGGCGCTCAAGTATGCCGGAGTCGGGATTCAACTGAAAATTTTTCCTGTACTTATTACAGCCAAGGAATTTATTTTCAATATCCTTACGTAAGGATATGATAATTGTACTGATGCGGCCGTCGTTAAGTTGCAGAGTTTTCAATTTCTCGAGGTCAGTCTTAATGCGATCGCACCTTTTTATAAAATCCACATCTTTGATGGATCGAATGTGAATGGATCAGACTTCCGGTTATCTCTCGGGAGTACGGACATGGCAGTTTCTCGGAGGACGACTTAGACCATCTGCCATTTCGTTGCATTTCCCAGCGACGTAGTAGATTTTGAGGTCGTACTCACTGAGCTTCAAACTCCAACGGATGAGACGGCTATTACATTCCGACGTATGTAATATGGATGTGAGGGCTGAGTGGTCGGTGTAAATATGCACCTTCCGGCCCAATACAAAATTTCGAAATTTTTGTATAGAATAAATAATGGCGAAGCACTCCTTGTCAGTCACGGACCATTTTCTTTCGGCCGTGGTCAAGGTATGCGAAGCAAAACCGAGGGGACGACGTAATTTTCCTACTTTCTGGACTAAACAGCCCGCTATTTCAAATTCTGAGGCGTCAGTCCACAACTCGAGTTGTGCATTGTCGTCGGGAAATGCTAATACAGGAGCATTCGTGATAGCCGATTTTATTTTGTCGACTGCCTCACGGCAGGTAGAATCGAAGACAAAAGGCACATCTTTCATGAGAAGACATACAAAGGTCGAGTTATGCGAGAATAGCCATGGATCATACGTCGAAAGAAATTCGAAATCCCTACAAAACGACGGATTTCAGTCGTACTGGTGGGGTAGGGGTACTCTACGATAGTTTTGATGCGATCGGCATCAATCGACACACCCTCCTTACTGACACGATGCCCTAAAAATATTATACTAGGGAAGCCAATATGACATTTACTGGGCTTTAATTTTATGTTAGCCTGCACGAAGAGCCAGAGAAGTAATTCTAGTCTATGTAACATTTCTTCAAATCCTTTTCCGCCAAATCCAGAGTCATCAACGTACTGACTCAACCATTTATGATTGTAGGGTTTAGTAATTTTAGACATAGCCGATGGGAAAAGTGCACCGCTATTTATGAAGCCAAATGCCAGTCGCTTGAATCGCCATGTACCCGTATGATTGATGTAAGCCAAATAATTCCTACTATCTTCCTCGACTTCTACCTGTTGGTATGAACTGGCCATATCTAATTGGCAATGATGCGTACAATCTGCTTATTTATTTATTTCATCTACGATCGGTGGGAGGGGCACGGCGATGGGTTTTACTCTCCTATTTATTTCCCGAAGATCGAGAACTGGGCGCCAACCATTGGTGCCCTTCCTGACTACGCGCTGCTGAGAAACCCAATTCAAATGGCAGGGTTCTATAATCTGCTTCATAAGTAAATCGTCTGTGTCATCGCGGCACACTACCTTAAATAAATTCGACATGGCTGCGGGGGTCTGAATTAGGGGCGTAGGGTCAAGTAAATCAATATGTACTTGTAAAGTTTTCCCTGTCAAAGGATCGACCATTGAGGAATGGAAATCCTCCGGCTTCCAGCCAAATACTGAATAATACTTCGACACTAAAATTCGGACGATTCGTTTTTCTAAAACAGAAAGTCCATCAAAAATTTTAAATTGACTCCATTCGTCATCGGTCAATTCTTGGCTACCCGGAATTTCATCCGGAATAGGCTTCGTGTCCTCACATATGGGGCATTGTTGATCGTCTATATTTATTTTGTTACTTCGCATGTAACATTGTGGGAGCGGGCGATACGTACTAAACAATCCCTGTCGGGGAAGTATAAAATCCTCGTCGACACTAATTGCTTGGCAGTAACCAGAGCCATTGACGATCTGAATTCGATTTTCTTCTACTAGCGCTCCGTATTTGTTAAATAAATAAAAATTGGGCTCAACTACGATCGAACTATTTTAATTCCTGTTCGCTGTATAAATTGGAACTGTCGTGGATTTGTCTACGTACAGCTGAACGGGATTCACCGTGAATAAGCGCAATTTATATTTTGGTAGGTCGGCTTCGACCGTACTCGACATTATGGAAGTGTCAATACTTTTAACTTCCTTATCAAAGGAACTCGTAGTTTCAACTTCGGGGCGAATTGTATTGGCACCTCCAAGATGTGTGGGTGTCCTACGGTTGTGCGTAACTACGGGCAAGAATGGTGAATTTAACGGATTAAAATTTTCATGTGTAGATACTTTACCACTCATAGACATGCATTCTACGGCCATATCATCATAATTTTTAACGATGGGAGGATTATGTGCGTTTAACTTTAAATTATGAGGTGGGTGCTGCATTGCCCTACCTACTCGACTTTTGGCGTATATACCATGATTCGGCCGGCCGTCTATTATGAACGTAGGTTTATCAGTTATGCAATTTTCGGCCTTGGTGAACTTCACGGTACCCAATCTGCAATGGACCATGGCATCGTACGCGATAAGCATATCTATTCCGAAAACAACGTCGTTGCTGGGAGAATCAATGACGAAAAATCCCCATAAAATCCATTCATCCAACTCGGGGATTTGAACTCTGATAAAAATAAATTTGTCAATAAAATGAGGTGTCCTAGTATCAATGGACAAAATAGCCTGGATCGGACGACAGGGCTGAATCAAATCTGTTATACCTAGACATGCGACAGCGAAAGGACTGATACTGCTTATGGAATCGCTAGTATCCGTTAGCACATAATTACTCAAACCATTCCCATTCACATGTTGGAAAGTAAAATCACGACGAATATCGTTGCCTGAAATTCGGTTCGACCGAATTAAATGTACCTCATTAACGTCTGGGTATTCAAATAGTGATTCGGGAACGACACAGTTAGTAGCATTCCTACAGTCAGTCATTGCATTCTTTTGCAATTTGCGGAGAGCAATTTCGGATTGAATTGCCTCGTAGGTTAAGACTGGCTCGATTTTTGGCAACTTGAATTTCAACATACGCATATGTATGTTAGAGGAATTCGGCTGATTCTGAGCCTTTCGATTGCGAACTTGGTCAATGTGTGGGACAAGATCGGTATCTTGATCCATAGGTATAATTTGCGCATTTCTATCGTGATGGTTGTTTGGGTAATTATTATTATTACCATTGCCTAAGTAGGGTGCAAAAAGTTGCACGAAACGCATTAATTCCTGTGGGGTTGGTTGACCTACGTTCGAGTTATTGTGATTGAAATTATTTATATAACCAGAATTTCGATTCTGATTGTTATTATAATTCCGATTTAAATTATAATTACTACGGTAATTGTAATTATTATTCCGATTACTATTGTGGTTGGAATTATTGTTATGGTTACTGGAACCATAATTATTACCACCGGCACGATTGCGTTTCCATCCTTCCGCTTCAGGAGGCAAAGGGATGTTATTCTCATCCATAAATAGCCAGCATTTCTAAACACTATGACGAGGACTTTGGCAACAAAAGCAAGTGGGCCTTCCGTCTGAAGTCACACAAGATGCTTTATGGGCGGCCGAAAAACTATTTGTAAATTGTACATCGGTGTACTTATTGGTTTGGCCTCGATTCGTATTACTATTATTACTACGTGCATTATTCTGACTTCGATTTGCATTATAATTAGGATGACCAGCAAGAGTATTGGAATTATTATAGTCGGTGATGTCGGCTACCTTATTACTACGTGCAAAAGCTGGCTTCTGAGCCACATTAGTATAGTTATAGGTTTCTTGGGCTTTCTTTGAATTTATTTCAATATAACGATTCAAAGTCTTGGTCATATTGTCTATACTCGAGCACGACATGACTTTATCTGCCAATAAATCCGGAAGCCCTTCGATTAAATATTTAATTTTTGCTTTTGTTTCCATATTAGGATCAATTTGCGCTAAAATGTGCAGACGACCTGCCACATATTCATTTCCACCCATACCAGGACGGTATATGGTTTTTGGTAATTCGGACGCAGCTTTGCTCGACATGTGCGCTCGATCAAAGCGTAACACCATGGAGTCCATAATTCATTCCCAGATGTGATTGCATTCTTCGACGTCGTTTTCATCTAAAGACCCGAAATGTAAATTTTTCTCGGACGACTACCAAGTCTTTGCCGGACCCTCCAATAATTGGTCTAATGACATAATGGCTTGGTACGAAGTAATATTTCGTCGTAAAATTTCCTTCTTATATTCAATGAGCCAGAAGGCGGCTTCACGTTCGCCACGGTAATGACCAATCGGTTCTATTAATTTCTGCTCATTTATGAGCCGAATTTGCGTACAATCCAATCTACCTAAGCAATATTCATAAAATGGCTCAACAATGGTTTGGATGTAATCAGGCGGCATCCCTGTGGGTGCTGTCACCGGGACAGTGGTAGTGGCACTAGGAGCACCACCGCTCTGTCCACCATTTCTTGTATTAACATTACTGGAACTAATTTGTTAGGGAGCAATAACTCCCGGGTTACCCGTATCTCCCAAAGTTTGTGCGTCTTCTCCTCCAGGTTTCATTATTCTGCCCTTAAAGAATTTGGAAACAGATTTTGTCACGTCGTCTAATCGTTTCAATCTAAAGAGTGGCTGTCCTGATTTTGTACCTACGTATACGGGGTCGATTTTAAAAAACAAATCCCGAACGGGTTTTATAGTATCAAACGCAAAAGTATGATCGTCTCGAAAGGCTGCGTCTACGTCTCGGGGAAACTTTTTAGCTTGCTCGTTTACTCGGGCTAAATATGTTTCTTCCGACTCCCCTGGTAATTGTTTTAAATCAGGTGAAAGACTTTCCACAGTGTTTTCTCCGTAAATCGAAAAAGCACTGAAATCAGAAGGATCAGTGGCTAAAGGAGACTCAGCTTTAACGTCCGCTAAGTCACCGTGAGGATTTCGAGTTTCCTCTATGTCTTTTCCCTTCGACGTTCCGGCTTTGCTTTTATCGTCCAGTGTGGAAATATTTCGGAGATATTATCCGACTGGAACGCAAGAAAAATTCTTAGATATAGTAAACTGCTGGGAAGTAATTCAATTTCTCTACGTCTGTAATGTGTACGTATGTCTACGTTTGAAAATTTATATGTCTAATCTGTAGTTATTCTACAATAACTGTTGCACCACTCGTTTCAAACTCGAAACAAAAATTTCAACTGTGGGGCAAGACACGACCTGTAATGCTAAATGACTGGGTAATCCGTCAATTAAAACTCGAATTTGAATTTCTTCGGTTATATTATTAGCAATTACAGCCAATGTAATGAGGCGTTCGGTGACGTAAGTATCAATGTCTTGTCTAATTCGATAGTTAGTCGCAGATAACAAACGGTTAGCCATAAATTAATTGACTATTGAAAATCTGGGTTCTCACTCGTATGGGAACCTACTTGCATATATTTATTAGTATTGAATCGACGTTATTTTCCTACGCACGAGACTGTAGGGCTCGATGCAAGATGAGCATAAATATTTCGATGGTGGGGCAGTGTCCTACTGTCTCAGCCAAATCATTAGGCAATCCTTCTTTCAGAATAGTAATCGTTGATTCGGTACTTAAAGTGAGATCAAGTACGGCAATGATCTGCAATCGTTGTAATATGTATTCACGAGCGTTCATAGACTGTCGAAATTGTGTAGTATATAAGACACGCTCGGCCATATACTATTCACTTTGCAATTATATTAAAACTATATGATAAGCAGGGTTTTCTTTTGTGTAAGTACCTACTAACAGTATTTACCTAAATATATAAACGAACGTAGCTTTTATCCTAATATAATTTAATTCTGGTAGCTTAACTAATTTGAAATTCAAACTAATTAATTAGTTGTCCTTTCTTATATCCCCGTTGGTTCGTACCTGAGATATGGTATGACTTCAAGTCATGCCACGCAAAAGATCTAATTTACCTACGAACTTTATTTAACTATCCTACATAGATATGACTTCTTATTCAAAGAATTTTCGAAGGCTCGGATATATCTCGAAAATGATGAATACTGAGCACGGTTGTACCCTGATTCGATATCTATTCGGGCGACCGGAAATTCTTGTCCTTTGTTGAATTTAATTCATTCAACTTTAATACTTCAAACAAAAGAAACAAACTCTTAAAATGCGAGATTTAATTCTGCAAAACTTTGAAAAAATGAACTTTTAATCTTAATTGCTAAGGTTAACGAACGCACACAAAAGAAAAGCCTTCCGACTTGTCTATACTGGCAATAACGAAGTCAAGACACTTTCAGATTTACTTTCCTAATGGGAAAAATATTTAAATTCGAAGAGACGCGTTGAATAGATTCGACGAGACGATGCAGTACGATACAGACTGAGGTCACGCGAGTTCAGCCACAGAAAATATGTATGAACGTAGAATGTCGAACTTGGAATGGCGTGGCGATGGCTAGGTATGTACTTCCTAACGATGTAATGGCAGTGGATATGCCTACGGTCGATGCTTGCCTACTTTCCACAATATTACACAAAATATTATTACACACAATATAATATACGAAATTTTATTAAATTATGAAATTTTTTCGATGTGTTTGATGGGGCGACAAGCTAAGCAGTAAGGGTATGGCGATTCGGACGCGCAACTTCCACTTATATGATGCAATGTAAAAATAAAAAGCACCTACGAAAGCAGCTACAATTCTACGTGCTATGAAATAATTTGTATTTATATAATTGTGTATGTACCTCGATCTATTTAAGCTCGTTTGGCCTAAAAGATTGAATCACGGTTATAACGATGATTAATGACGGCTACGGGCGATGAGCACTCGAGATGGCTTCACGGTATTTCCTTATGGTCAAAATTTCGGGTGATTCCCCTACGTCCAGTTTCAAAATTAATGTTGAGAAACGATACGTCAAACCAGGTTACTTCTTGGTCAAGATATAAAATTCGGTTCAGTATCTACGATCGGATTTTAAAGGGGGAAGTGGCTATCGAACCAACTTCACAGGTCAACGGATAAAATTATATTTCGACGAAAAAGAAAATTCACAAATTCAATCAATATTACTCATAAATATGTATAATATGTATTTTCAGTATAAGTATTTTTACCACTTTCGATTTTTGGTTTCGATATCAGGACCTCACACATTCGTACATGCAGGTTAATAATTCACGATTATGACCTTTGAATTATTTCAATATACGACGAAGACGTGGGGCGTGACTTTACTTCAGGTAGAGTTAACTAGCGGCTGAGAGGTGCACCGATCAAAATATAACGAAACGAACGAAAAGATACGAAATGAAATAACGAAAATGAAATTTATCTTTTTGATAGAAAATTATATAAATTATTTTGACCTCAAAATTATAATTAAGTTGCGTTTCGATTGTATTTTTAGTTAAGCAAATCATGTGGCAATATTTTTCGGAAACCTCGATAGGCGTGCGCGTGATTATACCTGAAATGCCTGTAATAGATTATTCTACGGGGCCTCGGTTTACGTAATAAAGACTTACCAATATGTTTTTTAGGGACGACTACTTTATAGATACGCGGTTGTATCGAAAAATTACAAATTTTTATGACAATTATAAAGCTCAACAAAATTACTAAATATACGGGCAGGAATTGCTCGTGATGCAATTCATAAAACCCTTCGTATATGTAAAAATCCAAAATACCGTTTAATATATCGGCAGCCAGGTGCTGCGTTACTGGATGCATGTACAAACCAAAAGTACTTACACGTTTTCAGGACGGCAAACCTCACAGTATTGTTGGCTTGAAACTTTCGAGTTTAACTATTCGTAGATTCAAATTTTCACTCACTATTTCGAAATATAGAGTCTACGTTCGATTCTGTACTTTATTTTTTGAATATTCTACTGTCAGAACTAAAAACTTACAAGAAATTCACTTTTCGAAAAGGAATTGTATGACAAACTTGCTGACTACTTTTCCTGTGGTTAAGATGCGGTGAAGTACTGAAGGCAGAATGGCGTGATGCCTCGGAAAAGTAACGGACGAAAAGCGAAAGTGGAGTAGTGCTATACTTGCCACTCCTATGGTCTACCTACCTATTCACGTTTTTCACGCTTCCAATTTTCATGCACTATGACTATAACTATGGAGTGACCGTCTTTTGCCACAAAAGTTAAGCAATGCTTTCCGTCGTATATAATGAAACTACGGATTTTTGCCTAGTTTTAATGATACATATATTCTGACTTGTCAAACTTGTAACTTAATATCTATCAACTAATACTAACTTAACTATATTTAATTGCACGATACTCAGGACGCGGGTGCCGCTTTCAACGATACAACCACTTGCTACTAATTCACGCAAGTGTAAGCTAGTACAGAATTAAATCTACGGTAATTATATTTAACGGTCTTTTACTGGCAACGCAAGTGTCACTGTCAAACTTGCAGCTACTTGCAGTGTCTCTGGTTACACTCAATTTTTCGCCTATTTATTTAAAGCTATTGTTTTGAACTAACTATTAAGCTAAACTATTTTATTTTACGCGTCGTATTGCGGGTCACGGGGTCAGTTTTGCGATACCCCGCACCTTTAAGAAAGGAGAAAATATCCGTACTTATATATTCCCTACTTTCGGAAAGCAATAAATAATGTAGGCAGGGAAAGCTGGCCGAAGTGCTGCGTTCCCTAAAATGCACTAATTACTTACTGATCCTTGCTTGCTATGAGAGATACTGGCAATGTGGAAAGAGATATGACCTATTGCCTACTAACCAATGGGATGGTGTATGGTGAGCAATCTAAATGGATGTATGCAATATAAATCGAACGAATGAAAGGATGCACTTACAGATAGATACTTATATTATTATGAAGTAAATCGAACAATACACAAATGCAATAATCACCAGAATGTAGGTACATAAATATATTGTTTGAATATACGAATTAATATACTTTACTTTTATTCAATGTAAACGGAAAATGAAAGAACCAATGTCCATAAAACAAAAAGGAAATTCCTAACTGAATGATACGGTTAATTTAACTTGTTAATAAAATGAAAGGAAAATCGAAAAGATATTTGTTTGTAATAATGTTTTCGTCCGAATAATTTTTAATTGTAATTTAATAAAAGAAACGATACCGTGAGATGCTTACTCGATCAGAATTCGTACAGTCCGAGGGATGGGGTCCAAAACGGTAAAACTTAATAAACGAAGAATTGCAATAAATTGACATACGACCTTTAACAACTAAATAATATATAAACTTTAACTCTAAACTTTTAATCTGAAATGAAATATTTTCGCAATAATATTTCTACGATCGAAAACGAAAAAGAATACGAGCCAGAAGTATTCAGTAAAAATTTAACGTGACGAAAAAGATTTCTACGAGCAATATAATTTCTGCGTGTTGTGCTGCTGCCAATTCAAAGCCGACTCCCAGAGATTTTAAAATCTCTGCCTGAGGAAAACTCTCAAAGACGCTTCCTCTCTCGTCCCTACATTCACAACGGGGGTTGGGGTTTATTTTCCTCCTGATCGAATTCTGACGAACAAGCCTCGCATCCACGGATCCTTCTCGAGTTCTGCTGCTCTGAAAGGATTTCTTGAGCTCGACGATTATTCTTCTTTCAATGTTCATTTAGAAAATGTTCACTCACTTTTTTGTGTGGTTTTAGTGTAAAATTGTCGTAAAGCAAAGTGGAATTGGCAGTGGGAGAGCTATCGCTATTTTTTGTCCTATTTAATTACGCTCTGGCTTTCTACGTCTACACACTGTGTGGCTTAGCAATTTGTTTGTTATATGCGCTCACACAGAATCTTTAGAATGCAAGATTGCTCAGAAAAAAACTAAAATGTTGAACTTCGCCCCTGCTTCATTGTCCCATTAGCGTCCTGGCCCTTTCCACATCTTATGCACAAAACAACTAACTGTAAAATACAATCAACTTGTATAATTATTGTGAAATACGGCGTCAAAACTTAGTAAATAAAACTGAAAGCATAGCGTCTGAAAAAGCAAAATTGCCCATGCCCATTTCTCACTAAAGATCTCTATCCACAAACTGAAAAAAACAATCAATTTAAAATTGTAACAATGACAAAATAGGAATAGCTCACACATTTAGTTGGATGGTCATGCGTATGCTATCCATCAAACTCAAAACATGCGAGCATCAAGTACACTTTCAATTACATGGGATACCTATTTTATGCTCATGCGGTATTTTTCGGCCTCATCATAAAATATCCTGCTTCCGTTCTACATCCAATAATAATACAATCCCGACTTCCTGACGGCTTCTTAATAAGTAAGCACTTGACTAATACAACTATGTCCTAGTTTTAAAGAGCAGAAAATTAAATGTGAATTTAGTTTCCATGTTTTATTCCAAATTGAAAAATTATGTGACATTTTGAGTCTTCATTACCAATGTGCAGTGCCATGCAAGAATACAATGTATAATCGGCGTATTTTATGTTAAATAATAATTATGCTATAAAACTAAACTATTAAATTAAATTGGTAGGTGAGGGAAGTGGTAGGGAATTTAAAAGCCACCTTTTTTAAAGGATGCAACTTCTATGAATGACTATTTATAATACAAAGGGGAAAGTATTCTCAACTTTTAATGCCTTAGGTTTAAATGGTGTAGTTGTCGGCATTCTGAGAATATTGGAGGCATGTGAAATGTAGAGCGAAAAATCACTATAGAAAACAACTTTATTGTAGACACGTAATAAATTATACATATCGTCGGTGAAGAACCAAAATGACTCATATCCATTTTTAGCTAAAAACAATATCAGCGAGCCCGTGTAGCTCAGTGCTTACTGCACTGGTGTCTATAAATCTGCTGTTTAAGCAAATGCTCTCTTCAGGTCTTGGTGATCGAGACCAGCGGCGGTGGCAAGTTTTCCCACTGGGTTTTCCTTGTCCACAAGGCAGTGAAGGGCTCGGCGGCTCTGAACGTCAATGTAAAATGAAGTTCGCCATAGAAGTAGGCCCGACTAATGTTGGAATGACAAAACCTGTGTGATGGCACAGTACAAGAAGTGAATTCGAGGTCGGGCACCCTGTAAGAACTGCGGTTAAATCGGGGCAACCTCAAATTTATTTATTTATTTAAAAACAATATCAGCTAACTACACAAATATTGTAATATGTCTTAAATGCATTTAAATATAATATTTTACACCCTTTCAAAAACATGGAATTAGAAAATTTTGCACCTTTTTACAAAAGTGTAATTAGAAAATTTTGCACCTTTTTACAAAAGTGTAATTAGAAAATTTTGCACCTTTTTACAAAAGCGTAATTAGAACATTTTGCACCTTTTCAAAACATGGAATTATAACATTTTGCACCATTTTAAAAACGTGTAATTAGAACATTTTGCACCTTTTCGAAACATGGAATTAGAACGTTTTGCACCATTTTAAAAACAAGGAATTTAAACATTTTGTACCTCTTCAAAAACACGTAATAATTAACATTTTACGCATGTTTCTCCTTTTCTTTTACGACATAGCTCATTTTGATTCCAGCTTAAATTGGATATGGGTCATTTTGGTTCTTCACCGACGATATATACTTTATGATAGTTATAGTATATAGTATAGTATAGTATAGTATAGTATAGTATAGTATAGTATAGTATAGTATAGTATAGTATAGTATAATATAGTATAGTATAGTATAGTATAGTATAGTATATTCCTAAATAGGGATTGTATTGGGTATTTGGATGTTTTGATTTCGGTGACAAGCCTACCGGCCATGACCATGACAAAGAAGTTGCCTGTGAGTAATTCCTATTTTGTTATTGTCACAAGCTCAAAATTGAGTCTTTTGTTCCCTTCAAAACATTTCATTCTTTATTATTGTTCAGATTTATTTTTGCCGTATTCTTTGACTTGGCATAGTCTCAAATTTTAGGTACGGACACAAACTTTACTTCTTAAATAGAAGCCACCGAGTGAGTAGTTGGTTCGCTTGTCCAAAAAAAAAGTTAAAAAGTTAAAGTAGCTTTAGTTTCAAGGGGTCAAGTGTTTCAAATCATTTAAGATCTGTTCTCCCAACACGGACCCCCGTGTGACTAGCTTACCCCGTACTAACACAGAGCCAAGTAAGCCTTTAAGGATATAGATCGCCACATATGTGGAGAGCCCGGCCAATTTATATTTAATAGCACAACTCATTATTATATTCCAAGCCCAATTTTTTTTGTATTCAACATTTAACTTTGAACTAAAATCAACAAGATTGTAGCCGCAAAAATTTAAAAATCAGTGTTATATATATTATACACAGAGCAGTAAGTTATGTTTGCACAAAATTACAAAATGTTTTGAAAACTACAAAAAACAATTTTGAAATTGCTTGGCAACTGGCCCTATACCCTTAGTTTTTGATACGAAAATGCAGTAATATTTTTAACCTTCTTGCAAATTTGAATGTTAGCGGGCCTGCGAAACAATATGCAGTTCTTAATACCAAAATTTTGCATTGTGTTAAATGTAAATGGTGTAGTAAAGTAAAATGTTTCCCAACACATTTTATAATTCCTAATACGTAACGTAATTTAGCGCTCTTTAATTTATTCCAGAGGCAACATGAATAATCAGAGCCGCTGGGTGAATGAGGAGCAAAAAGCATTTAGGAACTATATCATTACTTATTCTGTGGTTTCTGAGCAAAAACGGGTCATTCTGCTGCTGGATATTGATTGCTTCGAGGTACAAGTCTGGGTGCAAGAACAGCGGTATTTGATGGAGTTAGCGGATTCAGATGAACCTATTGTGGTTATCACGCCTGATGGAAAGTAAGTAGCCCAATTGATCTTTTATCAAATGGAAATAATTTATTAATTGATTAAATAATTTGAGAGCTTTAACAAATACTTAAGAATTTTTATAATTATTCCCTACCCCATTCCTACTATTGTATTTATAACAGCCACCACGCGTTTTTTTTTCTAGAATTGTCTCTGTAAATTATACTGCAAAAAGTATGGGGGTGAAGCGCGGTCAAGAACTGGAGGATGCGCACATAATATGCGTCCAAGCTGGAACCCAATTAGAGGAAATAACCGTCAAAGATACGATTGAAGGACTGCAAAAGAATTGATGTTCAAGTTGTACACTCATTCTCACGTCAGAATTAGAACTGGTCAAATGGCCTTACAACAAGAAGGTGAACAGAGTGTTAGTCACGAGGCGATCCGTGACTTTATTTTGGAATGCATTTCAAAAAACAGGTTGAGTTGGAAAAACATTTCGAAAATTCAATTGACTGCAAGAAAAATTACCGAGGACAGGAGAACAATTCGGCGAGTGAGAAGCAGATAATTCGGCAAGTTTGCAAAACTAGGTTACGCTGCACCTGATAGGGGAGGAGAATAGATGGTAACATTTATTTGTGAGTGCGCCTCAAAAGGTTTCTGACAAAGCTTTTTTTTACAAGTTTTTTTTTAAAATTTGGCTTAGCAAAAATAAAACATTACAAAACACTCAAAATTTGTGGATTTTAGTATGCAAATTTATACAATTCTACAATTTTTAATTAACATAGTTTGTAACAGCCAAACAGCCTAATAATATACAGATACTTGCATATTATGCAGTTTAGCCAAGAATGTAATTGCATTAATTTTGTATATTGTGCAAGTTCAAATTATTATAAAATCAATATGATGCATTATGTAAATGGTGATTTATGGATGGTCCCAAAGTAAAATACTCACAGCTAATAGTATTTTCCTTATGTTGCTGAGGTAATTCATGTTTAGGTTTATGCAATAAAATTCCTACGGGCCGCTCATATATTACATTACAATAAAAATACCTCCAATTTAATGCACCCATTCATCCTTTTCGTAGCACAGTCTTGTAAGGATATATGAGTTGACGCAGTAAGTGGACGCCCTCTATAGCCTCAAATGTAATATGTGAACAGCCACATTTTCAAACCATTTCATGATCAAGGGAATTTGTTGTAAATAGCTTAAACAAAAGTTCCAATCTTGTCATATTCTTGTTGTTGAAATTACAAAATTTAATTTGTGGCCACATAAAAGTACACAGCGTAAAGGGTATGTACACTGGACTGTGAAGGTAGCAATTAACTATTGAGGATTATTGATACATGCATTTTGCTGGAAAGACAGAAGCTTCAAATTCTGTGGGACGTCAACGCACCTGCACTTTCCCTCCCCCGTGCTCCAAGAATGCTTTACAGAATTGACGAGGGGCTCCATGCAATCTTTAAATTCGCTCAGCGTTGTATTTCCTGCCGCATCCGATGAGAGACATTTCCACAAAGCAAGATCTTGACAGTCAAATTTATTTATTTTGAATCTCCCGCCAAAAAAAAAATACAATAAATTTCCAACGTAAAAACTCATGGAACAAAAAATCACCTGTAATTAGTTTGTGGTGCAGTTCTCGGAATTTGAATTTTGTCCGATCCACGTCTTCTTCTAGGCTCACAATTTCCAAGCCACCACCTGCACTAGCACAGCTCCCTTCTTGTATGAGCTGGTTCTCAATGACGGCTACACAGGCGGAACAAAATATTCCTGTCCAAACGCTTTGAATGCGACGGGAGCGGTAGGTGGTGGGAATTATTTTGTTTTAGTCTTGACTGATTATTTTCTGCAGGGATTTTTAAGGTCAGCTCACGCTTGGTCGTACAACATGTGGACTAAACTTTACTGTGTAATTTTATTTCCTACTCAAAGCAAATTTAAAGTTTCACGAATTTTTAGGGCACTACTCACATTCACTATTCACGGAGGATCTACAGATACTATAGGTAAACTGATGTACAATTTTGAATTAAAACTTTGAGGAAAACAATTCAATGCAGTCGTCAATATTTCGAGTCCCATCTGGTCCACTTTCAGTTCTTTTTACACATACAAAAAAATATGAAAAAAAAAACAAAAAGAAAAAACAAATTAACTTCCAATCATTGTTGATTCTCCAAAATACATGTAAAGGATCGTTCACAAAAGACGTCATCGGAAGTGTCACTGACAATCAGTATGCACTTGACTGGTAAAACTGTGTTCTAGTTGTAATGAGCAAAAAAGTAAATGTGACTAGTTTCCATGTCTCACGTAGATAAATTATAGTCAGTTTTGTTCCACTGAATTAACATCGGTCTGCTACATCACCGATGCGACGTATTCATCAGCAATAATACAATGTACAATAAAATCTAACATCCGATATTTCATTATACATTACATCTCTATACAATACAACAGAATCTGCAAAATGCGTATCGGCTGTGAAGAGCCAAAATGACCAATATCCATTTTTAGCTAAAAATAAAATCCACTATCTACAAAAATATTTAAATGTCTTGAGAGCATTTAAATTGACTACTTTGTACTTTTCAAATATACGTAAAAAGAACATTTGAGACTTTTCAAAAATATCTAAATAGAACATTTTGCATCTGTTTAAAAACATGGAATTAGAACATTTTGCACCTTTACAAAAAACATTTGAATAGAATATTTAACACTTTTCAAACCGATGGAATTAAAAATTTTTGCACCTTTTCAAAAACTACTAATTAATATTTGACGCATATTTCTCACTTTGTTTCTATGACATTTTAGCTCATTTTAATTCTAGCTTAAAATGGATATGGGTCATTTTGGTTCTTCACGTACGAAATGCCCTTCTGTCATTGCACAATACGGAATGTGCTTTTGTAAATCATTTTTATCAATCATGATTAGATCCATAATAATTAAGTGAACTCAATAATCAAGTATCTATACTATTTAACTAAGGTAATTGAATATGCTAAACATCATTTACCAGTTCCAGATCCACCATAAATTATACTACTTAACATTTTTCTAAATTCATAAAAGTTACCAATTTATTTTTTTTATTTTTTATTTGAATTATTTTGTATATTAACTTAAAAAAAAGCAATTATGCACATGTTTTGCTATATATTAATGGCAGAATGCTTTATGGCTTCGATAAGGGGTTGTCAACAAATAGCGTCGTCAAAAAATCCAGATTTTTATAATCCTCTAATTTACCGTGCGGTAGGCTTAACCATAGCGGAGATATACCGTATTTATTCTGATAGTACGCCTCGCGTACTATCCAAACTTGAGCTCTGACCCCCCGCGTATAATTAGAGACCCGCGTAATAATAGTGACTCGCGCACTTGCATTTAATAGTGTGTTAAATAGACCCGCGTACTATCCAAACTGAGGCGGCTACACCCCGCGTACTATTAGAGACCCGCGCATTATTAGAGACCCGCGTACTATTAGAGGAAATACGGTACGTTATAAAAGCTGGGAAGAAAACATAACCTTTAAACGTTGGCAGAGATTCAAATTTGAATATCTCCATTTTCTCCTAAAAGCAACTGACAATTTTCATTATGCACTAAAAGAAAATTTGACTATCTCTCCACTTTTCACAAAATAACAAAACGAAAGGCTGTGAAATTGTATATAAATTTGCAAACGTGTAAGAAAGTGTGTTGTTAGGGATCGTCCGTAAATGATGTCATAGGTAGGGTGCGTGGGTTTAGTCGGATATTGGTGACGATTGTATACTTTCAGGGGGTGGGTGTGAAAAACCGTTAAAGAAATGTATACGAGATATATGTGAATTTGTTTTTATTTTGGTTAGACATAATTATTTAAATACAACAAAGGCAGCAACGTACAAACACAAGAATCTTTTGCTTTTAATTCCATTTTTGTATTCGTTTCTATATTTTTCAAATGTCCTGCATGTTTTCAATAACTTTTTACCAAGTTTTTTCTGGAAACTGCTGGAAATAAACTTCACCGGCGAATCACAGGATTACCCACTTTTTCTGATTCCTCAGGATGTTTCGAGTAGAAACGCGTTGCTGTTTAAGTTTTGGGACTGTTTTCATCTGCACCTCAACGTCTTGCATTTAATTGCCTTTCGTCGTGTTGCCAGAAACTACATTCAAAGTCTGGTCTTGGAAATCAGTTGCTGTCCTCGATCTGCAAGTAACACAAATATTTTTATTATTTAACATTTGAGTAGTAAGAACTGACCCTGTTTCGAGCTCTTGAATGCCCGCTGGCTTGAATAAATTACCGAGTTTGAATAAATTAAATCTCCCCCTTTTTGTTTGAGGCTGTGAGCTTCCCTTTTACTTGCGATGCTGCAGATGCGTATGTTAGCTGTCCGTATAATGTATTGTAGGTTTAAAGGCGAACGTTTTTATTTATAATGACTACTTGTATGTAGGTAATTTTAAGCGCTGGATATGACTTTGAAATCGTTTTCTAAACGTTTTTTTTCGGTACATGACTAAATAAAATACGGCGTATTCAAGACAAAACGTTTTTTGCAGGTACTTATACTAAATAAAACGTTTTCAAACTCGTATGTATTTATTACTTCATCAGTAGGTATTGTGCCTTTGATCTGATAGCATCTCCAATAAAATACAAAAAAATAATTATTATAAAATAATGGCTGAAATAAAAAGGTCGTATTTAAACCAGAGGCTAACGGGTTCGTATTCTGGAATTTCAGGGTTTTTAAAAAATCGTAAGAAATGGAAAGACAAAAAGGTTGTTGAGGATGAGCTTCGTAAATTAAATTCGTGTTCTTTGCATAAGGATATCAGACACAAATTTAAGCGTCGACCAATAATGGTTCATTTAATAAATGAAACATGGAGTTCAGATTTGAAAGATATATCTCCAATTGCGGAATATAACAACTGTAATACATTTGTATTAATAGTTATTGACAATTTTAGCAAAAAGGCAAATACGCGGCTATTAAAAAGTAAATCATCAGCGCATATGATTGCCGCGTTCAATAAGTGTTTCGTGAAGCAAAAGCAAAGCCGTTTATGCTATTTACCGACCGTGGATTAGAATACAGAAGCAGTGCGTTTCAGACATTTTTAAAAGAAAGTAATGTAACTTTATACCATGTGTACAGCTACATTAAAGCTGCCTTCGCGGAGCGATTTATTCGCACATTATTTACAAAATTAGAACGCTACATGACTGATAAAGGAACTTAAAAAAATAAATGATAAAATAGGGCAATTTACAACAAATTATAACAACACATACCAAAGAATTATAAAAAAAGCGCCGAATTCTGTTACAAAACAGGATGAATATGAAATATGGAGTGAAATTTTTAAAACTCATATTGCAGAAAAGCAGTTGCCCCGAAAACCACCACGATTTAAAGTCAATGATATTGTAAGAATTAGCAGAAGCAAATTGGAATTTGAAAAAGGTCTTTCTAATACAATAGTAAATGTAAATACGTAATAAAAGTAATGTACTAGGTTGATTTTAATTCAGTAATTATTTGATTGCGGGGTAGGTTTCAAAGAAAATTGGACTCGAGAATTGTTCCGTGTCACCAAAGTTCAGAACACTTGGCCTTGGACCTACCTTTTGGCTGACTTAAATAACGAAAGCATAACTGGACAATTTTATGGTTTTGAGCTAAACCTTGTGGAGACTGCATCGTCATGAGTGTTGTGTCAGGGATACAAAGAGGGATGCTTAATCCTCAAAGCGTGTTTTTGACACTAAGTAGTGAATTAAGTAAATTTGAGTTTCCCCAAAACACCAGTGCTAACTTTATGTGTTCATTTTCAAGCCCATTGACATTTCCTCGAGGAGAATATAATGTCGGATTGGTTGAGTTTAGGTACACACCACAAAAGCAAACATACAATGTAAAAGAAAATAAAACTTTAAAAGTAAAAAGCAAGCCAGTAATAGAATATAAAAGAATAATTGGAGCCGAACCAGTAGGACCGTTGTACCCTGGATTTAAAATGCCAAAAGTAACGCGCTATTCGTTTGTTAAATCAAAACAAAAGTTAATGGAATTTTATACTGAATTTAATAATATTATGAAGCAACGAAATGCCCCAATACGAGTATCATACACAGGAGATCTTAAGCCAATACAAAAAGCGCTGACAACTCTGCTTATAACAATTAAGGATAAACCGGGTGCATTTGTACATGTACCGGAAAGCTTGGCTAAAATATATGGATTTCGTCGTCGGCAGTTTGGAATTGGTTCTTTTGCGGCTCAGGAAATGATAGATCAGAATTATTTTGACACGTTTCCTATGGGGTTAGACCTAACTGTTGCTTTAATTGAACCGCAATACAATGAGAATCGTATAACAGTGGATCAGCATATAGAGACGCTGCATCACGTTGAAAAGCTACAAGATAATAATTATTTACATTTTTTTAATAAATTTAATATCAAAATGCAAACAGCAGGCTATCCATTAGTGATTGAATTTTTGAGTGATAACAAATGCAAGCTAACAATGGGAAGCTACAAAGATTTAAAAGAAGAATTTGTCATAATGCCAGAAGAATTAATTAAATGTATGGGATTTACTAAAAACGTATTTAAAGTAGGTACGTATATATCAGAAATTTCTTTTAATGAACTGGAATTCGCCAAAATAGATGCAAACACAGTTCTTTGGATCAGATTTTCCACGAGTACATCATTGCACTATTGGATGTATGAACCAACATCAATGAATGTAACGGATGTTATAAACTTTTTAAATGATACATTCACAACGCAGAAAATGACAGACTACAAAATTAAATTTGAAATTCAAAATGGACAAATTTTTGTTGACAATTTACCTGAAAATGTAATAATTACACTTCCTAAACGATAAGAAAACTATTTTGGGATTCCAGAAAATACTAAATTCACTAAAGATACTCGGGTGAACGTTGGATGGGAAGTTGTACAGGAAGAAAAAGAAAAAGAATACATTGAAAAGGACAGCGATGAATTTATTTCCAAAACACTAAAGCCTGGAAAAAGAATGTTAATAACAGCTAACATTATTGAAAATCAAGTCTATGGTAGACACGTGTTGCCGTTAATTCGAAGTATTGATTTAAGTTATGAGTATTTAAGCGAAAAACAACATGAATTCCAGCCAGTTATCTATCTCCCGTCATCAAGTCAACACATACACCAAATTCGCGTCATATTAGTCGATAAATATAACCGAGAATTAAATTTTGGAGACACTGAAACAATTCTAAAATTGCATTTCAAGCCCATTGCGTGAATAATTTTACTTTATAAAAAAATAAAATGCGTCAAATCGATTGCGACGATAAAGCGTGTATTTTAGAAGATTCTGCTCACAATCAAATTGGTGGTGGCAGTAGTGAGACATCATTTCTTGCTGGCGGAAGTAGCGGATTAGGTCCTGAAGGAAGTTCCTATTTAATCCCTTTAAAATCATCGCCTGGAAACTTACGAGCAACTAAAAGAAAAAAACGAGTACAAAAAGGCAGAGGAATATCGTTAAAAAAAGTACAGAAAGGTGGGAGACGAATTAAAACAAAACGCCTTCAGAGAAAGCAATTAGGAGAAGGTCGTCGTCGGGGACGCCAACGAGTTTAAAAAGGGGGCGGAGCAAAAAAAAGGAAGTGCGTTAAACGCAAATAAAAGAAAAAATGGATATTAATTCTGTTTTTGACGAATCTCCTTCAATTTACGAAGGGTCCCAACAATTTTTGCGTAGTGAATTAAATCTTTTTGAGTTGCCACCCACTGACGTAAGCACATTAGTTAGTACAGACTACATTGAATGCTATCCAGTCATTTCGATAAAAGAAAGCCACAATCCACTTGAATTCCAATCAATTAACGACCAAACTGGATACCTAGATGTTGCAAACTCATTTTTATTAATAACATGTCGGGTTGTAAAGCAAGACGGTAGCAATTGCGCGCAGACTGACGTTGTGGCGCCTTCAAATTTGTTTTTTCAAACAATGTGGAGCAATTTAGAAGTATATGTAAATGGTCAACTTGTTTATGACTCATCAAACTTTTATAGATACAGTTCATATTTGCAAAGACTTTCAGCTACAAGCCCTTTGGAGAAACAAAATCAATTATTAGATGAATTCTATATTCCAAATACCACACAAGACGAGTTCAAGGCTACTGACTCAGGATTTAAAAAGAGATACGAAGCTACACAATTATCAAAACAGTTTTGCATGACTGGAAAACTTCTTGCAAATATTTTTATGCAAACACGATACTTTCCTGCTGGGACGGAACTTAGAATTGTTCTTAAACGCCAATCTCCCGAGTTCTGCCTTGATTCTGAAATCAGTTCTCTTGAAGGATTTAATGGGACGCCATATAAGTACATAATTGATGATGCCACGTTCTACATACCTAAAATTGTCGTGTCGAAGGAAATTATAGATAAGCATAGAAGCCAGCTCTCTGCAAATAAAACTTTTAAATATCCTACAAACCAAGTTGAAATAAAAACATTTACAATAGCTTCGGGGCTTTCTTCAATTACAACGGATTCTATTCTACTTGGAAAAATTCCAAAAATTCTTGTTATAGGTTTTGTGAGTAGCGAAGCATTCTGTGGAAGTATAAAAAAATCTCCGTTTAATTTTTCACATCACAACCTTCAAGAATTGAGTTTCACGTGGAATGCAGAAAATATAAAACACAGAATATTGCATTTTAATTTTACTACAAGTACAAATGCAGGCGCCGACAACTTTTTACTCGGACTTAGAACTTTGCGCAAGACTGCTGCAAACGAGTTACTTGGGAACGGTCTAAACCGATTTAATTACGCCAATGGTGAGTACATATTGCTAGCATTATATTTATTATATTCTGTCATATGAAAATTGTTTAGTTTGGAATTTATTGAATAATTTAAATCAAATTATTTTTGTTTCTGTTTAGGATGTGTTTTTACAGCTATCGAACTTTTACCAAACAGTGGCAATGCAATGTGCGTGAACCGAAAAAGACAAATAAAAATTGCAGTTCGTTTTAGATCGCCGTTGGCAGCAGTAACAAATTGCATTATTTACGCGAGTTATCAATCAATAATTGAAATTGATAAAAATAAACGAATTATATTTGACCGTTAAAAGATGAACACCAGCGCGATCGAAGAAGCATTAAAAATTCTTTTTACTAATGGTAATATAAATATTTCTTACTACGTGTGTGCGGCCGATATGGTATTTGAAACTGTAAAATTTGAAAAATTTCCAATTGCGCTTGTTGTAAATACAGATGTTAACGAATTATCTGGTAAACATTGGTTGGCTTTCTTTATAACGTCTCCTACTGACTGTTTCTATTTTGATTCTTATGGTAATGACATTTCAAAATATCGGAACGTGCAAAAACCAGTATCTAATATTATTAAAGAAAATTGTGCTGTATTACAGTCAGCTAATTCTTATTGTTGTGGACAGTTTTGTATATACTTTCTATTTTGTATGGCAATAAATATTAGCTATAGCAACATATTAAAAAGTTTTACACCTTATACTCGTACTAATGACCGTAAAGTTAAAGCATTTGTGAATAGAATACCGCTGTTTCATCCTCATTCGTTATACAATCAAAAACCTAATTGCGCAATGACAAATAGTTGTAAATGTCTGTGTCCAGAATTTGTTTAAAAATAAAAAGATGCTTATAAATCGAATCACTCTGATTTTTTGTCAGTTTATTATTTAATAGCCTGTAAGACGTATCATAAAATCATGGCTGGCGAATTTGTGAATTTTAAGTTGCATACTCCGTTTAATATGGTGATAATTGGTCCTACTGGTTCAGGAAAAACGTTTTTAATCGCTGAAATAAGACGAAAAAGATACGAAATCATAGGCAAAGATGTTCACAAGGTAGTTTACGTATACAGCGACCACCAGCCAATATTTACACAACTTGAATTAGAAGATCCTGATAATCTAACTTTTACAAATAATTTAAAAGATATCGAGTCATTAGCAACATCCAATTCATTATGTATAATTGACGACAAAATGGACATAATTCGTAAAGGCGAAAATCTTGATTTAGTAGTGCAGTTTTTCATTAAAACCGGACATCATAAGAACATTAATATTATTCTAGTACTTCAGAATGCATTTAGAACAGGACTCAGAGATATCAGTCTTAATTCCCAGTATTTAGTATTATTCGATCAACCTCGGGATCGCAGTGTTATTTCTACTCTCGCACGCCAAATAGTTCCAAGCCAAACCCAATTTCTAGTTTCGGCGTATAATAAGGCATGTAAAAATACCAAATGGGGCTACTTATTTTTATCGCTTCATCCAAGAGACAAAAAAGTAAAATACTGGGTACGAAACAATATATTTCCAACCGAGGACTGTGAAGTGTACACAAGTTTGTGAAAGGATGCAATGAATACTTTAGAAAAGGAAGTTGAATTCCTGTACAGTTTAGTATTTATGAATGATAGCGGATTAAAGCAAGCTTTAACATCTGCTAGTGAAAATCAATTGAAAGCCGTACGTGAGTGCCTCCATAACATTTGGATTTTTGAACCAGACCTAAATAAACACGTGTTAGGAAACATTCAAAAGATAGTGAACATTGAACAACGGAAATTTAAGCTGGCAGCAAAAACTCATAAATTAATTCGACGGTGTTTGGCAACAGTGTTTCTTGGTATGATAAAAGCTGAAATAATTTGTATTCTAACTGAAAATGTCGTTGACGATGCGAGTAATTCAACCTGAGCTTTACAACAAATTGTATAGTATATACAAAACTGATAATGAAAAATCTGGAGGCGGAAAGCATAGAATAAATAAAGAACCTGAACAAGATTTACAGTCAGATATAAATATACAACCAGAACAAAGCAGTTTACGCTTAGATTCTGAGTACACGAATAATAAAACATCAGTAGCTGACAGTAAGCCTATTACGTCAGAAAAGAATAACAAGAAAGATACAGACGAAGTAGTAACCGAAAGTGAACCTATAAGTGAAGCAGCCAGCAAACCTTTCAGTGGAAACCTAGAATGGAAAGAGCTTGAAATATTACCTAAAGGTATTATTAAAAGTAAAAGAAATAAAAGACACGCACGGAAAAGGCAAAAAGACATTGTAGGCAGACGTAATAGATCTAGCAATAAAACAAGGATTAAAAACAAACACAAGAAAAAGAAAAATAAAGTTGCAAGGGGAAACGTATACAAAACCTTATCCAAAACAGTATTCTAAAAGAGTCGCAGTTTAGAATTCACAAAGGAAACATCTAAAATGGAAGGAAAGGCACGTCTCGTATTTAAATTTCTACTGCTAGTTGCCTTGTGTTATTTGGGCAAAGCAGATGAGAGCATCCGTGACAATACAAAGGCAAGTAAGGTTTTAGAGCCTGCTGTTGAACAGTATACTGAGTACAATAGCCTCAAAGCTCGACTGGACCGCATTGTTAAAGAATTACTAGGGACTAGTGACGTCAGTCATAATCACCAAGACATGGATCCTAATACAGAAAAGATGTCATTAGCAGAGAATATACAACTACTTCTACAATTTATTCTAAAGCAACATAGCGCTTGGCAGAGTGGAAATAAAAATAGTACGACATACAAAGAGCATACCTTCAATTCAGAAACAACTGGTACGTACGCAAATACCTATGTATGTTGTATACTTTGACAAAATGTTGTATGCTAAACGGTTCCCTAAGCAAATTAAAATTTAATGTTTGCAGTTGCATACACATCGTTTATAATACTGTTTCTACTGCTGCTTATAAAAATGTACAAGATGTCATACAAACTTTATCAAACCTGGATCAGACCTAGAGAAGCCTGAAACGAAGCAGCTTCGACTTTTGGTAGGGCAAGCAATTTGTGTAACTAAATTTAATTTCCAGGCAAAACAATAAACCTAAATAATGGAGGATAGCGATAGTGAAGAGGAAAGCCATGGTGTTGGACTGCCACCGACCGTTAGCGTACAATATCAAGCAACAAACCAATACCCCTCAGCACGAAGAACTGGAACATGGAATTTAGTAATTTGTTTTTGATTTAAATATTAAAACTGTGTACTTAACAATAATTTTACCAATTCATTAATTTTTTAAATCATATTACTTTCTTTTAGTTTCTACGCTGTACTATGGAAGGATGCTTTTACTACTCAAGAACCTACGTTCTTTACGATGCACACGTGGAAATCATACACTTGTGTAGTGATTGTACATTGTACTGCAATGACAAGAGCAGGCATAGTTGTCAGCGTCGCGGACAAAGAGGTGGACACAGAGATACTGGAGGCGAATTGGATTTATCAGTTTTTAAAGAATATTCAAGAAGTCATCTTGGAGTAATCAAGGAATACATCTATAAAGCGCCTAATGAACATGTGCAAGACATTGAACAAGCATTTGCACTACTAGATAACGCTTCAAAAAAGTTACTTGGTCAATTGTTTGTAATTCACGGAAGTATGAGTGTTCAAATTATAATTGGAATGTACATGGAGCGTAAAATATACTCTGAGTATGTAGATAACGAAACTATTGGTAGCACTAGTTCTAGTTGTAGTGGTGCTGCTGATCTTCTTTCAGACGATGTTCAAACAGACTTTATGTACTTTAAATCAAAAAACGTAGATTTTCATGATCCTGCTGCAAGTGAAAATTTACTTTTATCGGCAGCATCTGACATTGTCGAACAGAAAAATACATTTGTGGAAAATTCGTCTGGGTGGGTAATTAGGTACGTCGACTCGTTTCAAATTAAAATAGGTGAATTGCAATTATTTCCTAATGCGAGGGCGAGCAGTTATTTAAAAATGCCTTTTAATAAACAATCTTATATTAACGTAAGGAACAAAGACAATTATTGTTTCCTATATAGCGTAGCTGCTGGTGTTTATTTACAAGATGAAATTAAAGAAAATATAAAGCGAAAGCAAAATAAACAAAAAATGAAAAGTTTAGATAGTCCGACTACTTGGCTGCGGCATTTTTCATAATATAATACTACAAATATTCCTAAATCTGGAAGTAAAAGCATTTATCACGATGTGCCAAAATTTGAAATAGATAACAAGCTATCAATAAATATATTCACACATCAAAATAGTGAAATTGTAATGATGCGCCCAAGCAGTGTTAATTTTACACCAATAATTAATTTATTTTTAATTAATGAAGTTGTTAAAGGCGAAAAATGTTTTCATTTTGTTCTTATAAAAGACCTTAATCGATTCTTAGGACACGTGCGACCTTGTAAAGTATATTTTTGCTAAAGATGTTTTCGCTACTTTTTCAATGAAATAAAATTAAGTGTTCATTCTGAAACGTGCATGAATATTGGAGAAAAACAAACAATAGAATTTCCAAAATTTAAAAGTTTAAAGTTTACTAGACCTAAAGTTACTTTACCAATGCCGACCTTTGCTTTTTTGACCTAGAAACGTTTAATTCTCCACCTCAGATAGGCACAAATGCAAGTAGCAACACTGTGATTAGGTCGGAGTTTTGCGCCGCGTCCTACGCATTTACAATTACTAAATATAACAACAAAAAGGTCAGTGTTTTAACTACGCAGCTTTACGATGGACCTAACGTTGTCCAGCATTTTTTTAAATCTATATTTAGTTGGGCGCAACAGCTTCTGTGTGAAATCCGGATAACAAATAATTTTATTACTCCCAGTCCTGAAATATTGGAAAAGCATCTCGCGACAAAATCTTGCGAGATGTGTCATAGAGAATTTACAAATGTAGATAATACTTCGAGCGACGAGGACGACGATGACGAAAGCATTAGTAGTAATTCAGACAGACCAACTTGCGTGCGTACATTCCATCATAATCACGTAGACGGTACATACCTCATGACAATTTGTTCAGTTTGTAATCTTGCAATTAGGTACAAAAATAAATTAGTGATTATAGCGCATTATGCATCTTCGTTCGATTTTCATTTTCTCATCCAAGGGTTTGATTTGAAACTATTCAATTCTAAAGACTGCAAGGTAATAGCAAAAACGAGCGAGAAATTTATCCAGCTAGAAATAACGTCGAAAGATTTGTATCTTCCGTTTCATACGGAAGAATATAGAAAAGGTTAAAATGCAGCAGCAGCAGGTGCAAGTAATTTTCGAAGTCGCGCTCACCCTCGAGTAAAAATACGATTTATTGATTCCTTTCAATTCTTACGAAGCAGCTTAGACGGTTTAACTGACAGTTTAAAAAAAGAATCAAGCCCCTTTTTTTCTTTGGTGAGAGATTGGTACAAAAATACAATGCCAGCTCACGTACAGTGTACAGAGGAAAATGTTAATTTATTACTTAGAAAAATCCCTTTTCCGTACAGTTTCCTTTCATCGCCAAAAGTATTAAATCCAGGTGTGAGTATGCCTGACAGAAGCTTTTACGACAATGAGTTGAAAAATGAAAAAATAACAGACGAAGACTGGGAATTAGTAGGTAAAATATGTACTGTATTTGACATAAAGAATTTTAAAAGTTATAATAGATTATACAATGTACTGGACACTCTATTGTTAGCTACCGTTTGGGAAAACTTTAGATGCAACAGCTTAAAATGGTATAACATTGACCCTTCTTATTTTTGTAGTGTGAGTGGACTTGCGTGGAATGCCTTTTTGTATAAATCCAGAGTTGAAATTGATTATTGCAAGGATTTAAAAATGATAAAAATGTTTCAAGAAGGCATTCGTGGCGGAGTTTGTGTTTCAACTAAAAAGATTATACAATCAAACAACGAGTATGATATAAAAAATTATAAGCCGTCAGAACCACGTTCGCATATAGTATTTTTCAACATAAATGGAATGTACGCACACTCAATGTTAAATAAGGTCCCAAAATCTAACTTTCAGTGGGTGGACAGGGAAAAATTAAAGTTAATTGACTGGAAAGACCCTGAACTTGGTAACGATAACGTTGGCTACTGCCTCCGCGTAGACTTGACTTATCCTGCCGAAATTCATGACAAATACGCTGATATGCCGTTGGTTCCTCAAAATCAATGCGTGCAATTAAACGAACTATCAAATAAACAAAAGGGACGAATTAAAAAGTTTTCTAGTGTATCTAAATCATTTCTTACGCAGCCGAAACTTTTACTGACATGTTATTCAAAAAAGGCTATGTAATAAATTACCGATGCTTGCGTTTTTATTTGGAGTGTGGAATTATTTTAGACGATATTATTGAAGGTATAAGTTACTACGAGGAAGCATTTATTAAAGATTATATAAAAAGAAATATCGAGCAGCGTAAACTAGTGTCGAGCCCAAGTGAAAAGGATTTTCTCAAAATAGTTAATAATGGAGTGTTTGGGAAATTTTTACAATCTAATGATAAAATAGTTGACGTTGTGTTTGTAACATCAGCAGCTGAGGCTAAGCAACTAATTGCATCTCCGCGGTGTAAAAACTTTAAATCAATTAATCCTAATTTGAGCCTGTTTTCTTTAACTCCAAAGAAATTAATAATGAATAATTTCCCTGCAATAGGTCAAAATATATTAGATGATATAAAAATAATATTGTATGACGGCTACCACAATAAATTAAAAGTAGCGTTTGTAAATAGAATCGAAAATACGTATACAGATACAGATAGTACCCTGACCTATCTGTTAGACCCATTTAATACTTTTTACGATGATTTATATAAATATAAGAGCTTTTTTGATTTTAGTAAGTTAGGTAGCAATCATGGATTAATTAAAAAATATCCGGAATTGTATAAATGGCAGGCTGGAGAGAGCGGAAAATGGAAAGTAGAAACTGATCAAGTAAGAGAGGCTATACTATTAAAAGCAAAACAGTATTCTTAATTGTACTACGACTCTTTGGAGGAATTAAAATGTAAAGGAATTACAAAAACATGTCTAAAATCGTGCTTACACGAAACTTATAGAGAGGTTTTAGAGAACGACAAGCTTGTTTCTTTAAATGTTAAAATGATAAAGTCTATAAATCATAAATTATATTTAATTGATGTCAACAAAATTGCCTTTTATTCGCTCGATATTGTAAGATGCTATCCTAATCCTAATAATATGAATTTTTCATTACCGTTTGGACATTATGAGCTTCAATCAGAGTTAAATAAGTACCAGTAGAATTTAGAAAATATAATAGTTCAATACAAATTGTAATTTTATTTGTTAGTTATTGAATAAAAAATGATTATTTATTTACATATTTACATATTTGTTTTTATTGTTTGCATTCTAACTCTAACAATCTTTTTTCTTCTAGCGCTTGATATTATATGTTGTGATTACTATTTTCATCGTGCACAATCCGATTTTCGCGCACATGTTCATCCAGTATCATAATATCAGCAAAGCGCGAGACTCTGCTAAAACTAACATAATCCAGACCAGGACACATTTCCCTACAGCCGAGGTGAATGTTGATTTTTTCCAGATTTAAGCTCTCAATTTTATGCACTGTTAATGCATACGCGAGCTGGACAGGAAACCTTATAACACTCGCGTATTTATGATTCACTTTGGAAAATAAAATGTCTTTGCATTTGATTATTTCTACACTCTTGAGTTCACTGTTTGTATAATTAGCACTGTCTTTAAATTTAATAAAAATTTTGTGCAGGACCTGTGCCCCATCTGATTTTTTCTTGAATTATAAATTAGTGACTCGGCCAATGCTGCCGTTGACCAAACCGTGCTTTACTGATAGATTTTTTAAAAGTATGACGGGACAGCCAACAGCAATTTCCAATACGTCCATTCCATTCTTTGTACTCGTTATTTTGTCGCTTGAATAACATTCTCTCAGCATTTTTCTGTAATTAACAATATTTTGTTAGGTTAGGTTAGGTTAGGTTAAGTTAGGTTAGGTTAGGTTTGGTATAGTATAGTAAAGCTAGTTAAGATGTATTGTTTTTTTCACCTGTTGTGAGCTGCAACTAGCTGGTTTGTAGAAAATACTAAAACGGTTTCTTTGACAGAATTTTGTTCATTTAATGGCACATTACGCATCAGACGCGATCGAATGTAATTAAGATCCTCTACAGTGCACTTGTAATGTCTTAGACGCTTCAAAAATTCTCGAAAATCATCCTGATCTTTGCTTTCGCCAAACTGACGGAACTGTTGATGAAGAACAAAGACATTTGAAATGCTGCGATAAAATTGAGCTATATTAAGTAGATCCCGTCTTTTTTGTTTTAAATCTTTCAACGCATGAAACAAGCTAAAGTCTGCCACACATCCGACCTGCATTACGTCGCCTAGTAGAATTAAACTCCTGCCTCCGAATGGAATTCTAAAGTATTGTTGATCGACAAGCTGAAGAAGTTGATCAATATAATTTAGCAGTTTAAGTCCAATTTGCGTATATTCGTCAAATACGATTATCTTAACTTTTGAAAGGTGAGCTTTTAAACTTTAATTTATACATTTTCGGGATTTTATTAACTTTGTCTGCTCTTCAATGCTGCTGTAGGCTAAAATTTTAAATGCTGCGTGAATAGTTTGTGATTTTATTGAGAACGCCGCAATCCCGGTGTACGCGCTAATTAGGTGCTCAAACTGAGTATTTTCCTGCTGTTTATTTTTCAGAATTTCTTTTATGTGTTTTAAAACTGTGCTTTTACCGCAGCCTGCTTCGCCAGTCACTATCAGGTACAGCGGTGTCTCCATAAACTCTTTTTCACTTTTATTGATTTGTGATTTTATTGCATCTAAAATGTGTCTCTGTTTTGAACTCAAATTGCAAACGGAAACGTCGGGTTTGGTAACAACAACAACGTGAGAAGTATTTTCTGCCTCCATTGTATGGGATTTGTATAGAGCTAGAGCTCACAAAAGTCTTTGCAGGGACAAGCTTTTACCTACTGCCAGTTTAGTTTACGTGTTCACATTTCCTTACCCTAAAGAATGAAAGGAATTATTTAATCCTCAAATTCATTTCAAGTCACGTTTTTTGTTTGTGACAAACTATATACACATGTATAGATAGGATTGAATTACATGCTGAGTTTGAAAATCCCCTGAATGCTAACTAACAGGCTGCGTTTATTTTGAGAGGTAGGTAGTTTCAACTTGGATCGTTAGTTGAGCGTACTGCAGACCACAGATAGGTGACGGTCAAAATGATACACTCTGCAAAATGCAATTTCAACTGCATTAACTACAAAACAAAAGTTAATAATAATCCGAAAGTTCAATCAATCAAGTGTCAAAGAGGATCTTGTAATAAAGAAGGGTGTGCTTGTTCTATTGACACCAAGTTCGTGCAATCCTGTGGACAGCAACTATTGTCTCGCGAATTTTATTGTTCCAGAAATTGCGAGCGTGCTCATCCAATTGACAACGAAACATATTTAGATAGTTTATACAAAAAACTATCGCAAGCGAATAAGCCTAAAGTTTACCAACTCCCTGAAATTGACTTACTTGTTTTGTTTGAAGTTAAAGACACATGTGAGTATCCAATACACGATTTACATCAATTTGAAAATGAAAGGTACGAACGAGCGTATTTCAGTCGGAGTAGTAGACGCAAAGAAGAACTAGCCTATCGATTTGAGACACCGACAGTTTCCAGCGTGCATGTGGCGTACTATAAAAATCTAGCTGCAAATTTTCAGAAATATAATTGTTTCAATATTGATAGCAAATACATAATTTTCTACCATTTAGATATTTTATTTGGTTAGCTGTAACAGTGCAACATGTAAAAACAATGCCACGACGGTGCCCGCACAGAAATAAAAAATTCAAACCTGAGGACGATCCGTTTTATCAGTTTACAAATATTTGTGCTCGAAGAAAGTGTGAAAATTCACTGTGCAAGTGTAAATACTTTCATGACGATATCCCTAGCGTTCACGGTTACGGTCAGCAATTATTACCTAGAGAATCGTTTTGCTCTCGCTCTTGTGAAAGACAACAACCGCTTGACAATGAAATTTTCATCGATAAAGTTTACAAAGATCTTGCACTTTCTTTGAAGCCAAAAGTATACGAACATCAATCTATTAATAGCAATGTTTTGTACAATTACGGTAGTCCTATACGCGAGTTTGAGCTTGAAAATCCACCAGAATTTGAACCTCAAGAAGAAGAAAATTGTCGTGAATTCCGCAACAGTAAAAATTACGAACTTGAACGCTATAACGTATTTCAAAACTTATGTGTTTCCCGGAAGCGGAGTCGATGCTTAAAAACAGAAACTCATTTTTACCAAAACCACTTGAGTTTGAATCTTGACAGTAAGTACGTTCTGTCGTACAACCTAGAAACTCTATATGGCAAGATGGATCGCGTGTGAGTTACTCCGCTCAGAAAATATAATCAACACGAATTGCTGCATCTACTGTAACTATTCGCGGTTTGCTTTGCAAAAATACTCGTGTTTCTTAAAATTTAGTAACCTAGAATGGGGTCAATCTGGTTCGTTATCTCCAAATACTATTTTAAATATTTACGAAGACTATTTTAATCCTAATAAGAATTCACTGTACGAGTTAGTAGAAAACGTAGGAAAAAGTATTTTAAATCACAAATCATGTTGCTCTGACTTACCTAAGAGGAATCTTATTACAAATTTCTGTACTATCAAAAGTGAACAAAAAATATTTGAAGGATGTGGTTCATTTAAATATCCATTTGTAAAACCAACAGAACAAAACTCCAAACAAACGTGTCGCTTGGATTATGCTAAAGCTTTGATAGCAGTGTACGTACTAGCCGGTATGCTCAGGTGCCAAAGTGTCCACGAATTTGCAAGTAATTATGTCGCTGAAACTGATATAACTACTTGTCTATCAGCTGATTTAAATAAATTTGATCCAAAATCATATTACAAATTTCAATTGCCGTTGTTCGGGCCTAGTACACCTTGCGTTTGCGAGTATTCGGGAAATTTAACAGATACAGATAACAAAGACAGGTTTTTTGAATTTGCACAGCACATAAATTCATTTATTGACGATATGCCAGACCTATGTTCAGGACCCCGGGAAAGCATGAGATTTACTACAATTAATTTAGCCGGCGGAACGAGACCGAGATAAAAATAATGCCTATATTTAAAGGACAAATGAGGCTTTGTCAGTATGAAAAGTTGCCTAAATCTGTTATAAGCAAAGATGTTACCTTTTTCAATCGACCTAAAGTAAGCAAATTTAAAACTATAGTTGGTTGCCCAGACTGTGCGACGACGCAATTGGTATATACCGAAAAGTATTGTATGTATAGAAGACAAACGTGTGATTTTTGTCTTAAAATCTACAATATCAAACAGTATCGTGATTATTTGCAACAGCAACTTGCAAATGTCGGTAAATACTATCAAGAGGAATTTGAACCGTATTTAAACTCTAAAAAATCCAAAATAAAGTATTGGATGAACGCATTTAATAAGCGTGACTGCTATAGCTACAATTACGTCAGAATCCCATTGTACGTACGTAAACAGCGGGCAGTGCATCAATTGGAAAATCCTAAAAATCCAAGGCATAAACCATGTTCAAATTGTTCCAAACTCAAATTACTAGTTTATGTTTTTCTTTACAATCACGAAAAAAAGATTTGCGTAAAATGTTTCTACAACTTAACGTGAAATATTAAAATGTCGCGAATGAAAGATTTATATTTACAAAAACGAAAAGATCTACCTCAAAATATTAAACCACTCGCAATTTACAACTACAGGACTCCAAGAAAGCATTCAAATCATAGAGTGCTAACTATTTGTGTATCATGTGAACTACGTACATGGGAAAAAGTGCACGAGAGCAATGTTCAAAGCTTTAAAATTTGGAAGGTTTGTGGTATTTGTGAATCTATTAAGAGAGAAATAAATGACAGGAAAAGGTTTGAGCTATTATTCCGAAAATCAATTGAGGATTATAATTGCCAGTTCGAAAACTATATCTGTGCCTTAGATACCAATAATGTGTTTGATAAATGTTACGATGCATTCAGTGTGGACAGAAAGTTTAAACATACTTGGGCATTGCTACCTAAAGATTTTGAGGGCATGTGCTACGCATGTTTTGTAGCTACGACTACATGCTTTGCATATTTATTTAATCTAAAAGAACGTGTGTGCATCAAATGTTTTTTTGCGAAAGCAGAGATCGGGGACAGACCTCCAAACCCCTGCCTGCGTAGTTGCTGCAATATTAATTTAGGCTCCTCCTTATATTTGAGGTTGAGATTTCATTAACAAGGACACAGCAGCGCTACCAACATAGCAGTCTAAGTATTTTACTCTTACTGCATATTAAACAATTAGGTATAAATAAAACTGGCTAATGCAACCAACTCTTTAATCTAACTCTGACTTCTATCAGAAGCGTTCGAATAAATATTTCGTTTATTTTGTGAGATATAAAGTTTCGAAAGAGGCGACAGAAATGGAAAACGCAAATCAACATCAGCATCCAGAAGCAGTAGCAGCAGCAACAGAGGCAGCTGCTGGTGTGGTAGAAGGCCAGGCTGCAGCACGTCAGTATTTAAATACCTTTACCTATTTAGTGAAACCAAATACAGTACTGTGCAATAAATAATAATTTATATTTTTATTTTAAAGCTGAAATGGACGTCGAAGCTCCAGCCTTGAACGCACTACCGCGCTGGAGTCCTAATGATGTCGGCGACGACTTGGACGACGAGGACGTGTTTGAGTCGCCTGCTACCTGGGAATTCTTCACTAATCCTCAGTCGAGAAAGGTATTGGAGGAAATACGCTTTTAAGTTCAAATCACCCAGGATTTATTGTTTGCGTTCAGGTGCTTGCTAACAAAAACACCGTTTATTTTTATTTGTTTATTTTTTAGATTGGATTCAGACAGGACGGTAACAATTTGCTGAACAAAAAGAAGCTTATTTATGGCAGACATTACTTTTCTCCTGCTTTGAACGCGTATGCATTGTGTTTTGGACAAAAGAAGAAGGAAGGCCATCGAAATATTCAGTTTTCCGTCTTTGAGTCGTACAAAGTAGAATCGTTCATTGAAAAGATCCTGAACCAGATCGGATCTCATCCGTTGCCTGGACGTTCGTTTTCATCCCTGATTCCCTTCTATGACGACAAACCTTTTGGCTATGATACGGGCAATACCGATCAAATAGGATTTCGGTCATGCTCTGACATCGACCTGGCTTCAGGAAGAGCGCGACTTATGAGAAATAAAGCCAACGGCGAGTACCAGCTCGTGTTTAACAGCATTGTTTCTCCTGACGTTGTGAAACGGTTCAAGGGATGGCCAGGACCTACAATGTATTTTGGGCAATTTGCTATGGCAGATTTACTTAAATATATAAGGGAAATCAAAAGCGAGATCGATGTGGCTCGACACGGTGCAGTTTGGCCAGTTTTTCGTGAGTAAATATTGTGTGTGTACGTGACTGAAGTTGAATCATGCGGCTTTTGAGTATGGATTTGTATCAATAACAAGCTTGAAGCCGTTATGAAGTAGTGTTGTGTAGGTGTAGGTACTTACTTGATAATTTTTATTGCAAAAAGGCACAAACATTATTCTATGCACCACCTAAGTAACTATGCATGCAATAAATATGGATTTCTGATTATAATAAGTTTATTGTTTGTATGCAGTTGCAATAAATAAAGTATAATAATTTCTGATTTTATTAGGAAGAAAATGTGTAGAAGGTAGATTCAACTCTCATCTCACGCTAGTTAGCGATTCTTCGGTCAATGGGAGTTGAATTTCGGACATCGTTTTATCCTCATTAGTACCCACATAACACAAGTTTAAAATTCAATTGTAAATATTTATTCAAATTGATTCAATATTCCAATACAATTATATTCTTAGCACGACCTAGTAAATCCTTTTGAGCCGAGCATAAATAATGCATCCATCGCAAGTGCGACCGTTCAAAAGAATTTAGTTACTTTTATTTTAAAAAGCAACAAAAAAATTATAAAAATACAATTTGGAAAATATATGAAATGTAAAAAAGAAATAAAATTTGTCAAAATTATAAAACACTCAGTCAGCCACTGAAATCATTAGATAATTCCGGAGTCTGCTCGGCATTCAAACCAGCGGCAACAGCATCAGTCTCATTTGCGTTGTTTTCATAGTTCTACAATAAATAGTAAAATTTTATTCATGGCAGTTGGCCTTAATAACATAAGCTGACATTAGTTACACTTACCACAACTGGGTTTGGGACATAGTCGATGTGCATAACATCGGCATCGACATTCATCATTGGCGTGGGCGCATTGGCCCAAAATGTGCTTTGAAGTAGGCCAGCCAATTCTGGTGGCGGTACATCAGCAAAAGTGTCCTGTAAATAGTTGCATATTATAATAACTTACATATAAAATACAACATGTACACCAAATTTTAGTCATTTACAATATTATATATGTTAGTCGGCATTGATTCAAGCTTAGTTTCTTCATCTTCTGGCTGAGACTCAGCAGGTTGCTTAGCGCTACTGCTTTTTGGCTCCACCTCGTTTGTTTCCCCAGTAGTAGCAGGTTTCTGACGGCTATCAGAATTCTTCTCTGTAATGGCACGTTCTGAAGCGACTTCAGCTTCACCATGGCTTTCATTGCCAACACCATCGACGGATTCTCGAGTTAGATCTATCTCAGGAAATAAAGCGGCAACCTCATTCGATGACGTTTCATTTGCCACCGCAGATGGTTTTACTAAATTAAACGGAATAATTATTGTCGCACTTTACTCGATTTTTAAACAAATCATGCGTGCAGCATAAACTGTAATATCTATAGAAACATTAAAAAGCATAATAATTAATTACTTTCCCGATTCAGCAACACAGTCAATATTTGACTGCCTGATGCAAGTTCTAGTCCTTGACGGTTGTTCACAGTCACTAGTAGACCCTCAGCCTGAGAACCGTTTTTAGTTTTCTTTGCTCCAGCTATATATTATAACGCAAGTGTGAATCAATTAAGTTTATATCAAGAAAATATTTTTTGAATGTAAGAAACATAAATAGAATAAACACCATTCAGTTCAGTCACGTTTATGCTCGAACTAGATTTAGAGCCGGGTGGTCTTCCCCGCTTTTTACTAGGCGGAGGCAAGGGAATTTGAAAGTTGGAAGGGCCGCCTATGTTATAATATTAATGATAAAAATTACTTTTGATGCGTTATGTGATAAAAACATTAGGTTTAAGCTCATTGGTAAAAAAAGGAGGGTATTAAATACAAAACACAAGTACTAGACATTTCCGTCTCGCTTGTGATTGTACTCGAGGTGCCAGGAGGAGCTGAAAAGAGAACATTTTTAGGTAATAAATTATCGCAGTTGAGCTCCTTTAAACTTCTTGTAGACGCAACTATGGATTTGATTAAATGACTAATCGGATTAGGTATTTATCCTTACCGCACGTAAGTACCTCAGCGTTATTACGCTTTTTGGTAGGCCTAGTCGAGCAGTGTGGGATAGCTTCTAGGATAGCTAAATAAATAATAGCAAAAAGCAATATACGTCACGAGCTCTATTGACTGCACACATTGTGCAGTAACGTTTAAGTAGTAGTTGGAATTTGCGCTTCAAAAGAACCTAGTACTATTGTTATTTCCACGAGTACACATAATGCTACATATTAAAGTGTTAAAAACTTACAATTACTTTTGTTGCTGTTGTTGTCGGGCGGGATGGATTCCACAGCTGGCATGTGGGACGATGGTTGGATAAGATCCTTGAGAATTTTCTCACGTAATCGCTTTCGTAGCCGTTGAATTGTACCTTTGGACGATAAGCATTCTTTTTCGAGTCCTTGAACTTCGTTTTCCAGTTTTGTATTTATGTTCTTTAATTTCTGAAGGGCGTTATTCCCGGGAAGATGAAGGACGCCCGCATTGAACGCGGATTTCTTGATAATTTCAAGCTGGCTGTGCTCAAAGAAAAATCCTTCACAATGGTGATCCCCATTCATCGGGCACACAATTTTTCCAGTTAAATAATTGTCAGCTTCAAAATAAGTCTTTTGGAAAAAGTCCAACATGCACGGGAAGTGCCCATAATGCAATCCTTCACACGCCACATGTTGCACGTTGCCGGGAAGCAAGCTGCGGTCCGCGGCAGAAAGTTCTTTGATCCGCGCACAATAGGAATCTGGATCCAAAAAATGCGGCATTTGACAGTTTACTCCTAATCTTATTGCGTCCACAATAAAGAAATTTGAATAATTTGGGGAAATTTGGGGATCAATTTCGTAGAGAGTTTAGACTTTAGTGTCCACAAACTGAAGAGGCGAGGACTCAAGCAAGTTTCCGTTGCACACTACACAATTTAGAACCGTAAAAAAGTCTCGGGTGGCCATGGTGATAGATTTAAAAAAAATAATTTAAACTTAATTGCACACTTTACAGACAGATACTATGGTACTTTAATTTTAATTTATTTCAAATGCCGAGCTAGAGCAAAAAAATTAGGTAATGCTTCTTAGGAAGAGAAGAAATGAAATGAGAATTTAAAATGTAGATAGTTATATTTCATAAAAATCCTGCCGTTCGAAGTAATGAATAACTATATTCGACTCTTGACATTCATGCTTTAAGCCTGAATCTATAGCACAATACGCGTATTTACTGGAAATGCCTATTCTTTATAGACTGCATATTTCCAGTTTGTTCGTCTCCTTCAAATTGTAAAGTGCGTGGACAAAAAATATCCAGCAGAGATTAGTGGGAGGTGGGAAGTATTTATTGCAGTGCCTCACACAGTTGAATCTAGATTTATCGTTTTCAGAGATTAGGATTTACAATAAATTAGTACCTCCATACAGGTTTTACTACTACAATAGAAATTGTATTCTGAGGATTTATTTTGATTTTTGAGCCAACTACCTACTTGTACGATATGCACTTTAAAAATACAAATACCTGCTCGTCCGGTTTCCTTCAGTTTACTTCGGCTTTAGATTTGGGATTTTCATATTTAGTTAGCTGTCAAATTATTAGACGATTTATAGTAAGTATTAAGAACAGCGTTGTGCCTTCTCATGTCGTGACTTCTATCGTGAGTGAAAACTCAAAATGGTTCATATTTAATTTAATGAATAATTAAAAAGCGATGTCACAAAAAAGTACAACATTAAATGAGATAGATACGTAAAGTGTTAATTACGCGCTTAAAAAATTTTTATTATTTACATGTTTTAAAAAAGTGCAAAATGTTCTATTCACATTTTTGTGTGGCTCTCAAAACTCTCATTCTTATAACTATCAAACCAGGGAATCTAAAAGATTAACCCGTTGGTCCCGATTGCTATGAAGTCATTTCAGTCAATGCATCGCGCTGTGAATTACGGTGTTTAAGGAAAGGTCATCTCTGCATTAGATACAAAGATGATATTCGAATCGGGAGCATACAAGCGGAATTACAAAATACAGCGAAGCCGTCGAGTGGCCTGGATTTACATTACTGTACTGATTCCTTGGTGGATACAACGTGTGAGCTTCCAGTTGATAGATACTTGAGCTATGTTAGACATTGTTTCCCCCTATCATTATGAAAGTATCTTTGACTACTGTATGTACATGTAAATGGAAAATTTTACACTTTTCAAAAACTCGCAACTAACATTTTAAGCCTGTTTCTCCTTTTGTTTTTACGACATAGCTCATTTTGGTTCTTCACAGTCGATATACAAATTCTCGATACATAATATATCATACGAATTTTACGCTAACGATAAATATACATGTAGTAATTTGCATTTAATACAAAAAATGTTTCTGACCCCAAAATCTCATTATTCCAGTATAAATGATGGCCTATGCCTATAGCCTACCTACATAGTAATATACTAATTTTAATTTGACAGATATATCAGTATACAAAATTGATACTAATTAAAATTATTATTATTCAAATTCACAGGAGCCCTGAACGGTGAACCATGAACGACGGGACAGGAGAGGGGGGAGGGGGAATTACCATGGAAACGGAAGTGTGAGTCCTTACAGAGAATAGATTCTAATCGCCCCCCCCCTCCCCTTAGTCACTCACTTTTCATGTTTCCTTCACACTCCTAGACCCACAGGATTAGAACAGTCATAAAGTCAAATGCCCAGATATACAAGTTACCGTTTTAATTTAGTTACAATTTTTTGAAAAATTTTAAAGAGCGTGACGGGGATGACGGAGACGAAGGAGAGGGTCGGAAACAAATTACTAAACATGGAATGCATATCTTCTTTTATACTAATCGACAATTCACAATCCAGGCTTTAAAAGCGCCCACGAACTATATACTACCCCACACACACACACAACCCGACCGAAGCCGAACTGAACCGTCAAAAATACAAATTTTAAAAAACCATATTCTACAACATGTAAAATCTAAAGCAATTCTCAATGTCCATATCCTATATTTATAATACACAGTTTACAATCTACCTAAGTTTAGGTACACATTTATTTGGAAGGGCAACATAAAAGCAGAGCCGGACAATACGGCCAGCGCAGGCAGCCCCTGCTGCTTGAGTTTACAAAAAACATGTAAATGGAACATTTTGCAGTTTTCAAAAACATGTAAAAAGAATATTCCGACTTTTCAAAAACATAGGAAATAATTTTTTTGTACATTTCAAAAACATGGAAATAAAATATTTTCCACTTTTTTTAAAACATGTAAATAGAACATTTTGCACTTTTCTGAATCAAGTAAAAAGGACATTTTGTACTTTTCTAAAACGTGTAAATACAACATTTTGCATTACAAAAGAAAACCATCATTAAAATCAAAATGATGGTTTTTGTGTATGGAAACAAATTGCTGCCTAAAAACAATTACTTCGTCCGACCCTGCCTAAAAGCGGTTGCCACACTTAACATTTTCTACACCTATAAACCTTATATGTATGAGCAGTAGTCAAGGGACACAACACACTAATTTCATTTTGTGTTTCCTTTTCCTTTTTTGTCCCCACACCAACAACCACCACCGACCACCGTCAGCCCATCACACTGCCAAGAGACTTGAGGGTTGTGAAAAGGTCAAAACTGAGAGATTCAAAGAGATGAGAGATTTCCATTCTTATACTCAGGATGCGAGTTCTTTTACAGTCATTTCCATGGCATCTTTCTATCAACTTATTCAGGCATCATCCATTCAGAATTCAGACAGAGCGGAGACATAACAATACAAAATACTTAACTAAACTACACAATATCATTTCCTGGACCACTACCGCATCGACACTGACACTGATCGCCGAAGCATTACTCTACATATCGTCTGTCAAGAATCAAAATAACCCATTTTTATTTCAAGCTAGAATCAAAATGAGCTATATGTCATAAAAACAAAATAAGAAACATGCGTCAAACCCAAAAAAGTGTAAAATGTTCTATTTACATGCTTTTCAACGATGAAAAATGTTCCTTTTACAGTATTTTGAAAAAGTTTAAAATATTCTAATTCCATGTTTTTGAAAAGCTGCAAAATGCTACTATTTTATGTTTTCGGACTGCCGCAAAATGTTTTAATTCCATATGCTTTTGGAAAGCGTAAAATGGTCTGTTAACATATTTTTTAAAATTAAGCAAATTTTTAATTTGAATGCTTTGAAGGCGTATTATAATGTTTTTAGATAGTGCATATTGTTTTTACCTACAATTGGAAACGAGCAATTTTGGTTCTTCACAGACGATATACAACTGTACGGAAGGCTAGCTATTTCGACTTTATATCCAGACAAGCTCTTTTTTAATGAATAGCATAGGCGTTATTATAATTATAATTATTATAATTATTATTATTTTTATTATTATTATTATTATTTTTATTATTATTATTCTATTATACGCTATACAGCATGTGGAATGAAATAATATGTATGCCAACCGTTTTTGATGATGTATTCTATGGGAATAAACTAAAATGATCCGTTTTCATTTCTAGTCAAAAGCAAAATGCACTATCTATAAAAATTAAAACAGCATGTTTATTAAAGTATGTAAATATAACTGCGTGCATTTTTCAAACAAAAAATAAAATGATTTTTTGTACTTTTTTACAAAACACTTAAACAGAACATTTCCTTTATTTTAAAAAACACTTAAATCGAGCATTTTAAACTTTTTTAAATATGTAGGCAGAACATTTGACACTTTAAAAAACACACAGAAGTGCCACATTATAACCTTTTCAAAAAAGGAAATAGAACATTTTTAAAATACACTTAGATAGAAAATTTGGAGCTTTGTAAAAACATGTACATACATAACAATTTTTAAATTTTAGAAACTTGTGATTAGCGTTGGATGGATAAATTGTTTTGCTGGTATTAATCGCCATAGCTCATTTTTATTTTAGCATCAATTTATAATTAATTAATTTGGTTCTGTGTAGACAATACGTATGTTTAAACACAAACATAATATATATGAAGAGAATTTTGACAAAAAAGGTTAAGTCCATCCAAGCAAATTTTAATGCAAAAAATAAAAAACAATTAATGCGCATTTCATTATATTAATATTATTATGTTTGGATTCTACTATTGAAAAAAATGTAGCCTTTAGTAATTCAAAATGTATTACTAAATTTAAAAGATACATATTTATTATTAAATGTAAATGTAAAAACAAGCTGTGTACGGAGGAATTCTACACATTTACAACTAAATATTGCATCTCGACGTACACAGCTCAAGAACTAAATTACAGCGGAATCATTTCAAAGACTTCCGTGACCGTTTTGCCTCCCAATTTGGTAGTTTTTGTGCGGCTGAGCTTGGCTCCAGCAGCAGCAGCACGTCGCCAGTTCTCGTCAATCTTTTTTGCTTTGCCTCATTCCTTCCCGCTCGTTGCCGCGCAGACATAAATGATCATTTCTTCCGCGTTTACCCTTTTACGCTACCCCACTGATTGCTCGTCCCAGAGCACATTACTTATGAATATATCTTATTGTAAGCACTGGTATGCACTACAGATTTTACAATAGTAAAGATGCTTAAATACTTGACTGTACCTGTCAGAATACTTGCAGAGTGAGTTATTGGGCACTGGCTCTGGTCTCCGGGCTGCAGAAGCACATCGTACATTCCGTCCCAGGTAGCAGCATTGTAAATACAACATTTTGTATTATTCTTTAGAGTAACCCAAAATTTCCCACCTGTCAGGCAGGAAATGCAGTCCACAACACCACAAACTATAAAAACAGTCAATAAATGTATATGTACACAGGCATACACATACATGATCCCTACACGCACAATTCATTTCAATTTGAGGTAAAAATCTTAAGCTCAGTCACAAACTTATCCCACAAGTTTGAAATTACAAGCTGAATTACCATCACCAGCTACGACTACAATCCCAGAATTAAAATACTATAATGCTCTTACATTTCACTTTCCACTTTTGTATTTCTTACTACCGCTCCACGCTTGACTTTTTCTTTACATTGAAATATACTTTTCGCACAGTTTTTATTGAAAATGACGCATACATTTTACGTGAATAATCCTAATTATTATTATAAAAATTTCTTACGTGAGTCCATTATTCTCCGCCGTCAGTCTTTGTCTTACCCGAAATTAAATCTCAGTCTTTCTCTCTTGCTTCAGATCGTCAGAAATACTACATGTAGGTAATGTAAATGTGCTACTGTCGACTGAGACGTAGAACGCAATTATCCCATCCACATCACGAAAATTTTCGTCTCAAGATGAGATCATCACCGTCGATAATTGCCGATGTCAGCATTATAATTAAGCTCATGAACGATTCTTAATCGTTTGCTTATCTACCCCTTTTGTTTCATGCCTGTAGAAGAAAATGTAAGATGTACTCAAGGAGCGAGAATTATTCAGCATTACCGTAGATACATGGATCTTGAAACTTACATCTTTGAAATCATTGCATTCCCTCACGCTATGGTGCGTTGGGTGCGTTCAAAGTCGAGCTGAAGCTAGAATTCTACGAAAGGGTTAAATGAGATGCGGGATGGATTTTTTATTTATTTTTGAATTTAATTTATTCAGTTTTATATAACTTATTCAAGCCAGCGGGCATTCAAGAGCTCGAAACAGGGTCAGTTTTTACTATTCATTTGGTCACAATTCATAAAAATATTGCAAAGTAGATTGTTTCAGTGCTGAAAATTACGAAATAGAAGCTTCATCCTGCTCTTCCACACCTGTGATGTCTTTAGTGGAATTTGAGTTAAAGAAAGTGTCAAGTGCAACCTGAAAGTGTCAGCAAAACATAAAACCAAATACATTAGAACCTCAAATTAAATAAAAACAATCAAGTTGGTACATAATTGAACAAGCAAAACGTCGTCCGAACCTCCATGTTCCAATTGGACGCTTCTAAGATGCTCCGCCCAATTTCCACATCAGCCAACGTCAACGTCACGAAGTTCACAATTAAATCATTTCGTTCGTCAAGAATTTTTCTACACCATGTGAGCCATTCCAATGTCTTCATTGTTGAAGGATGATTTTTCCCGAGCACTTCCTCTTGGCGCAACAAAAGACCTTGAAACACTTCCGCAGCCTTGTCCAATTCTTTCATTTTGCAATGCACGACACCTATGTTGTACATTGAGGTCAGTGTATGTGGATGATTAGTCCCCAAAACTTGTTTGCGAATCATTAAATTTTTGTTGTGTAATGCCAAAGCATCCACGAACTTCCCTTGTTTCGTCATGACAGTCGCTAAGGTATTCGCAATTCTCATTGTGTCCGGATGCTCCGCACCAAAGACTCTTTCGTGTATCTTGACGTCCAACAAGGGCAGTGCTTTGTCAGGCTCCTCATTGTTACGATATAAAACAGCCAAGTCGTTCTTTGTATCAAGTGTGTGTGGGTGCTCGGAGCCTAATTCAGTTTCTTGTATTTCTAACAACTCCAACAGAAGCTGCGCCGCTTCTTCATGTTTCCCTTGGTCACGAAGTAACTGCCCGTAGTTTCGTTTAGCTGTGAATGTGTGAAGATGAAAGGGTCCCAACACTCGAGTGGCATCTGAAACGGTTTGCAGCATTACCGCAGATGCCTCCTCCAACTTCCCTTGTTCACTCAGCACAAACGCTATGTTTCCTTTTGTTATTATGATGTTCTCAGAATTCAGATCTGGATTCTTTTCACGTTCTTTTAACACTTCTGTGTGAACTTGTAATGCCTCTTTAGTCTTCCCTTGATCCCCTAAAAGAATTGCGTAGTTGCTTTTAGTTATCAGAAAGGCTTCGCTTGAAGTGTCTTGAATATTTCGAAAGTCTTGAAGAACTTCACTGAATTTTGCATCTGCTTCATCGCACTGCCCCAAACGTTGAAGTCCATATGCAATGTTGCCTTTTATTCCAAGTATATTTCTGTGATGTGGACCAAGGACACGTGTCTGATCCTCGAGAACTTCTTTGGATAATTCAATTGATTTCTGATAGAACCCTCCATCGTTGTACGCATGAGCCAGACTCCATTTCAGTTGAATTTTTTCGTACATCTCACTCTCAACTCCTGATGAAGGCGTTGCTTCGAGAACGTTTTCGAAGAGTTCAATTGATTTGGCAAAATCGTTCGTTTTCTTTAAGACTTCAGCAACTTCCGCAGTCAAATCTCGAAATTCCTTGACGTCCAGAATTTTTGACACGTGATTTGTGATGTGAACTAAATTTTCCACAATTTCACCCCCACGTGAAATTTTCCGCGTATCTAACGTTTTAATGTAATTCACCGACTCAGCTGATAATTTAAGGAGCACGTCGGTCTCGTTTAAAAAAGTGTGTTCGTTGAAAATTGAATGTGGCTTCTGTTTCTCGTTGGTTCTCAAGTTCTCAATCGTCGAGTCTTGAATCATTCTGTGGATAGAGAAACTGTGTGGGTCAGAGTCAGCAGAGCGAACAGTTGAGATTAAAAAATAATCCTCCAGAATTTCCAGTGCATTTTCAATGGATTCTTGAGCGAAGTCTTTTTGGAAAAGAGCGTGAAGAAAATCCTGTGGGATTCTTGTGGAGGACAAATAGGCCATGAAACAAAGAATTTTTATTGCTAACGCACCATTTTGAAATTTTACTATTTTCTTTAGCGATATATTCCATAGAACCAACATTGCATCGCTCATGTGCGTAGGTCTCATATTGGCATCTAGTGGCTTCTGCGCCAACACTTTTCTGCTCCCGTTTTGGTACTCGTCAATCAAATTTTGAATTCCGTAATTTTTCCTTCGTTTGGTTTGCTGCAGAATGACTGCCACCGCTGCCTGCAGTGCGATCGGAAGACGACCGAAGAGATTTCCAAGAAGCATCGCCAGTTCATTGTTCTTAGCTGTTTCTTGGAGTCCAAGTCTTTTAACCACAAAGACGACGACTTCTCCATCAGTCCACAATTCCAGTTGAATAACATTTTGAAGATTCCAGTTCTGGTTCCGTGACGTCACAATGACTGTTGGCTCCACACAAAATGGAGACAGGGAATTTGGTAAAAGGCGTCTGATTCCGTTTAAGTTGAGGTCTTGATCGTCTTCAAAAGATTCTGCGTTGTCCAAAACAAGAAGAACCAAGTGGGCATTTAGAAGTAGTTTTTCAAAGATTTGATCTCGAATTAAATCAAATTCTTTTTGTTTTCCGCCAATTTCGGTTACAATTCCCAATTTATTTGCGAGCTGGAAAAATTGGTTATTTGCGGAGGAATTGTCTTCTGCATCGATCCAAATAACATGGTCGTACTCATGCGCATGGTGTTGAATGTACATTCGCACGGTCTCAGTTTTACCAATGCCGCCGGTGGCTGCCACAACCGAAAAGGGCGCCTGTGTCAGAACTGTAACTTGACCTTCCTTAACGACCTTGTGAAGGCCCTCCAGAAATGTTTTCCGCCCTGTGAAAGTTTGAATTGGCTTCTCAACTTTAAATCTGATATTTTTTGGCGGAGGATCCCGAGGCTAAGGAAAAATATAAATGTTTTGATGCACGATATCAATGGTGAAGTATCAAATTGATTTTCTTCTCGTTTCTTTAAAAAAGCAAAGATGGTGTTTTTCCATTTTTAGTTCCATACAAAAACAACTGGCATGACCACACAGGGATAACGCGTAAGACGTATTTCACGTATTGTTTTGGATCTCACATCAATGACGTCACCCAAATTAAGGATTGTCCATAAATGATATCATGAAAATATTCACATTTCAAAGATCCTAAGCTCCTTCAATAATTAGTTGAACTGCAGTGTAAATCCTAAATATCATTATCTTCAAAGTGAAATGTTAATTTAACTGCACAATTTCATTTTGAGTAGGTAAATGAAACGATGAAAACAAATAAAAATAAAAACGGAGCATCATTTTCATTTCGAAAAAAATTAAAATCTTGCTGCAATTTAACATTAAGTCTTCACCAAAAATAGGATGCAAAATTTTCTATTTGCAACTTTTTTTTACGAGCTGCTTGGCTAAGGACACAAAGTTTATTTGGCTATGAATGCTGTATTGATACAAGCTTTCGGAGTTTGAAAAAATATAAAATTATGCATACATAATTCTAAGTTATGTCGTTCTGTACATGAGGAGTATATTGGCAAAACGGGATAAGTCCCTTTTCAAAAATGGGATTATTTGTGTTATTTGTTCTATTCAACTAGATACGTTGTGCTTTATCCAGACTATGACCATAGGAAGGTACCTATGATAGTCATTGAGTTTAAACCAAAAAGCGCGAAATCTATACACACTGCCTATGAGGGTTATTGATGATAGATAACAGTCAATTGACAAACCAACCTCAATTGACTGTATTCGCGTAAACCCATCATAGTCTGGACGGAGCAATACTGTATTGAATTGTAAAGGTCAAAGTTCAACTAAACTAAACTTTAAAAATAGCAAACAGATTTTTTATAGAAAATATCTTGACACTGGTAAATACCGGTAAATAACGGAATAAAGTGGCAAATACAAGTAAATACGTATCTGTAGGCCAAAACTCTGTAACAAAGCTGCCAATTAAATTCTAGAAACAACAAAAATCACGTAATTTTTAATTTAAGGGAATCAAAAATATCTGCCATGCTGTGCTACGCAAAATAGTTTGCCATTTAATGAAGTAGATACATTTTGATTTAAAGTGGTTAATATGGCATTGCGCACTAAAGTAGAGTTGAGCAGTAGCAGAGTAAGTAAAGTAGTTTGCACTTTACTAGGTTAGAAAATACATTTTCGATTTTGTTGTGCCGTCATTTATGGATGACCCCCAATTCGGGTGACTCCATTTATGTGTCATCCCAATAAAACCGTTCTATACGTCTTACGCGTCCTCCCTGTGTGGTTATGCCCGTTGTTTGCCGCTAAAAATAGATTTTTTTTGGACCATTTTGCTTTTAAGAAAAAGTGGAAGGAAACCAATTTGATACTTCACCCTCGATTTGCTGTATTTCGTCGACAAAGAGGCAAATATGATCAGCTCCATTTCGGACCAAAAGCAATTATAATCATCTCCATTCAGCACTAAAAGCAATTATGATCAACTCCCTTTTTCTCAAAATGCAACTAATCTGATATGTTTATGATTAGTTAAGGGTTTAGTAATTCGAAACCAAGTACATTGGGGGTCACCCATAAAGGACGTCATTAAAATATTCCCATTTTACGTCCCTATGACCCCCCTGTCATCAGATTACCCGTAAGGGGTCATCTATAAATGATATCATGGGTAGGGTCAATGGGTGTACTTGGATATTGAAGCCATCCTATGTTAAAGATAGCCATTCAAGCAATGGTTAAGCTGATGACAGAGGAGTCATAGGGTCCTAAAAATGAAGATATTTCAAAGATATCATTTATGGACGACCCCTTACGTAAATGGTTATCTTTAGCATATGCAACACCATCAATATCCAAGAAGGTTGCTTGGCTATACCCATGACGTCATTTATGGGTGACCCCTTAAATTTTTTAAACTTTTAATAATGATTTATTGATGAATCAATTAAATTAATTTAATAAATTAGTGTATCATTCATGAACGAATGAATTCGTTCATCAATAAATCATTATTGAAAGTTTAAAAAACGTATAGGGTCACCCATAAATGACGTCATGGGTATGGCCAAGCAACCATCTTGGATATTGATGGTGTTGCATATGCTAAAGATAAACATTTACGTAACGGTTAATCTGATAACAGGGGGGTCATAGGGACGTAAAATGGGGATATTTTTATGACGTCCTTTATGCGTGACCCCTAATGTACTTAGTTTCGAATTACTAAACCCTTAACTAATCATTGACATATCAGATTAGTTGTATTTTGTGAAAAAGGGAGATGATCATAATTGCTTTTAGTGCTGAATGGAGAACATCATAATTGCTTATAGTCCGAAATGGAGATGGTCATGTTTGCCTGTTCGTCGAAGATTTGATGTTACAAAATTTACTAACTAGTGAACTAGTTGATGCTATATCTGAAATAAAATTCTAAATCAGCTGATAAATGTTTTCGCTGCATAAAAAATTAAATGACTATCAGTTTTGCTCACCTGAGATGCCATTACAAGGCTCACGTCACGCGCAGTAAAATTCCCGCCAACGTTAACTCCTATGATATTGTAGTTGCCCTCCATTTCTTGAATCAAGACTGAATTGTGATGGCTATCAACTAGTGAGGTCAAGAGGTTAGCAGGTGCTGCCAAAAGTACATAAAACGCGATCTACTTTAATCCTACGATTAGAAGACACACAAGCAGCATTTTGAGTTTTTCGGTCACAGTGGCCCGCCAAAGTTTAAAAAAATTCAAACTTTGACTTTTTGGCACCCTTAACTGATTTTGACGAAGTTTGGTTTTTTGTAATCCTTAAACAATTTTCTAAGAAATTAATTTCAAAATTTTTTAAAATTTGAAAATTTTCATTTTGTTGCAAAAACCAATCTTAAATAGTGGGCCTCAAAAGTAAAATAGTTTTTTTTGAATTTTTTTGAAAAACATTAAATTCTTTTAATTTTGAAGAATCTTGAAAAAACTTTCTATAAAACTGTTTAAGGATTACAAAAAACCAAATTTTGTCAAATCCGTTAAGAAATGAAGTAGCTACAGGGTGCCAGAGAGACAAAATTTGAATTTTTTAAAACTTTGGCGGGTCACTGTGACCAAAAAACGCAAAATGCGGTCGAGTTACTGTAGATCTGTGCTATTTAAAACTATCTTGAATTTTTCGAGTGGCAGGTTTTGAAATTCGCGGGTAACATGTGAAACCATTCTCTCGTTAGAACAATAAAATATTTTATATTTAATAACTTACGTTTTAACTGCAACGACAGCAGCTTCTTCACTTTAGGCGCCCAATAAGTTCAAGCTGCGTCTTTTCTCTGTGTAGAATAGCAACACAATAATTTAATGTGCTATAATCAATTTCGACTGGAAGCTGCTAAACAATGAATTCAAATTGGGACGTTGCCTTGTGGAAACTAAGGTGACGATGAAAAAGGAAGTAAATTTTGGGTTAATTTAATTCTTGGTTGGAATTAAAAATCTTGCAAATGTGAATTTAAATTTTACCTGCAGAGCTACAGAACTTGTGAGTAATTAATCAAATGGAAATTACAATGTTAGAGGTACATACAATTTCACAATAACTAGGCACTGATCTGTTTTATTGCGAAATCATAAATAATTGAAATAATAAATGCGAATACTTCGTTATGGTGAACTGAATGAGAAGTGGGAACCCAAATCAGCAATCAAAGCCGAACGAATCTGTTATCTCACCTGACGACAGATATCAGGCATCAGGTGAATCGAACGATAAGCTAAAGTCCAGTCTAAAGTATTGCGCAATTTGAGCATCTGCCCAGATGAGCACATTATGCATTAACCGTTGTGCTAAATGAGTCATTAGGGATTAGAGGTATGTAATATAAAATATTGTTATGGTTGATATCATTAGAAAGTGTAGTCTGTACATATCTGGCGGAATTTCGTTCATTATTTTAAGTAATTAAGTAATCTGATTTTTGACCCATTGATCTTACACTTGAAACATCATTTACGGACGATCCCTAGTTAAAAACTAATAACAAACTCACCTACTCATCCCTAATATGCATTTTTCACCGTTTTTACCTAGGGTCTGTTCATAAATCTTATTAACTTGCATTTACACCCCCCCCCCCTTACGTCTTTTCCTTTATATCTCCAATGAATTTCAAATTTTAAAATCTTGTCATTTCTGTTTACGAAACAAGTTAACCAGGCCATTATTTTATTCGAGTACTTTATGCGGAGCTCCATTCTACACTACCACAGTGAGGGTTGTTTATGAATGGCCCCTGAGTAAACTATAATTACTTAAGTAGCATTTTCATAGGTAAAAATGTTTTTGAGGTAATTTATGTTTAGGTTGGCGTAAGAAAATTTCTACGGTCCATTCACATATTACATTAGAATAAAACTAACTCGAATTTAATGCACCAATAATAATAATTCAAGACGGCATCATTTATCTATTGAGGATTATTTATACATTTGGCGGGAAAGACGGAAGCTTCAAATTCTGTGGGACACTTTGAGGAAATCAATTTCATGCAGTCGTAAATATTCCGGGTCCCATCTTGTTTGCTTTCAGTTCGTTTGCACATACAGAAAAATACGAAAAACCAAACAAAATAAAAAGAAAGAAAATTTCAATCATTGTTGATTCCCTAAAATACATGTAAAGGATCGATCACAAACGACGTCATCCTATATGTCAATGAGTCTACTATTGGTTACACTGAAGACATCATATGCTAAAAATATAGCAAGTTACTCACTGTTTAAGCTGATGACAGGGGTGTAATAGTGTCCTAAAAACGGGAAATTTTCAATGACGTCATTTGTGGACGATCCCTAAATCAAAATAAGCCAAGTGACTAAAAATAAGTACCAGCATCCGTTCTTTTCCTCTACCTTCCCAGCCACGATTTCAGCCTGAGGAATGAAGAGTGGCGCGACGCAGTTTTTGAATTCAGCCATTGCGTCTGGATTGGATGACAGACAGTCTCATGTTTTGATTTCTAAAATTATGTTTAAAAAAACTAAATAGATAATACATTGGCGCGTATTATTTGAAATACGACCTGAAAAACCACCCCGCAAGCACTTAAGCATTGCCTAAACGGCTGCTATCTTTATCATGTCATGACATCAATTCCTGACTAGATCGACCCACCCTACCATCCACATTATTTAAAGACGATCCCTTCTGTTTGCTGCCTATTTATTTATAGCTCACTCCACTTTAACATTTAAATACATTGTTTTTTTATCTTCAAATTACTTGAGTAATAAATAAAAACCGCAAAACTTTTGACACTTCCCGTCAATTTCTCAATTTTCCTCTTAAAAAGTTTGAATTTCGTTTTTTTTTTGCGTTCACCATTCACTTGTCACCTCTAGATCTCGAGCGCAAAGCAGCATGGGAGACATGTGCATACCATCAGCTGGTATTGTTTCGTCTAATAATGTCTATGGCAGGTGCAGTGTGGAAGATGTGAGGGATGGTCCATAAATAATGTCTCTATAATTATTACGAACCCGCTCCCTTATCGTAACGTTTATCATTGCGAATGAGGCTATTCTTAACATTAATTGTCAGTAAAACCTTGATGCCAACTGGGGACGTCATTTATGGATGGTCCCTAGCGTAGATTCTGTAGAATGAAAACACGTACTGAGTACTCCACTTATCTTTAGATACATAATTGCATATTGCGACCTTGTTTGTTGCTGTTCATACGTACGTAGGAACGGAGCTGTTCACAAGTTCTACACTTCTCATAGACCGTTAGCCGTTAATTCAATTTAGTTTTAACTAAGCAATCGCTACACACATAGGTACTTCTATATCCTATATCACTGACTATATCGCCATTTTAATAAGAAAAAGGCAAATGAATAATACAAAATTACTTAACACGAATAACCTCTAAACGGATTAGGAAATGAATTCTTAAAATAAACCGAGCCATTATTTAGAAATAAATCAGTTTCTGTTTGTTGTAGTTTTCCAGTCACAATCAGTTTTATTTGCCACCTTCAATTTTCGCTTAAATTCTGCAGATGAAACAGCGATGTTTATAAAGCAATCAGCCAGCTGGCTACCTCTAGCCCGATACTTGTAAACAGTCTTTTAAAAAGTAGAGGAGCGGTCCACAAATGACGTTATCGGTAAAGTCAATAGGTCTACTCTGCTACTGATGACAATGACACCCTATGCTATAGGAAAGCCATTTACTCAATGATGAAGATGATGACAACGGGGGTCATCGTCATTGCTTCCAAAAAATTGAGATTTTCAATAACGTCATTTGTGGACAGTCCCAGACTCAACATGATTTCTTCAACAGCATCATAAAGGCGAAAGTACAAAAAAAACTAATTAAAGAAAAATGCTCTATTTACCAGTTTTTAAAAGGTGCGAAATTTTTTATTTACATGTACTAAAAAGGTGCAAAATGTTCTATTTACATGTATTAAAAAGGTGCGAAATGTTCTATTTACATGTATTAAAAAGGTGCAAAATGTTCTATTTACATGTTTTTAAAAGGTGCGAAATGTTCTATTTACATGTACTAAAAAGGTGCAAAATGTTCTATTTACATGTATTAAAAAGGTGCGAAATGTTCTATTTACATGTATTAAAAAGGTGCAAAATGTTCGATTTGCATGTATTAAAAAGGTGCAAAATGTTCTATTTACAGGTATTTAAAAGGTGCAAAATATTCTTTTTACATGTATTAAAAAGGTGCAAAATGTTCTATTTGCATGTAATAAAAAGGTGCAAAATGTTCTATTTGCATGTATTTAAAAGGTGCAAAATATTCTATTTGCATGTATTAAAAAGGTGCAAAATGTTCTATTTACAGGTATTTAAAAGTAGGGATGGCTAACTCAAAATTCCCTGCGTTTCATTCCCTCCCGATTCAAAGTTCCCAAGGGAAGGGAATTTTGGCAAAATTTCTACTTAAATTCTAAGTTTTCAAAATTCCCTTAAATTCCCAAAACTCCCTAAGGAATTTTGGGAATTTTGGGAATTTTGGAAATTTTGGAAATTTTCATTTAATAATTTAAACATTTCCTGTTAGAAAATCAACAGAATATTAAAAATTCCCAAAGTTCCCAAAATTTCCTGTTTTAAAATGCCCGGAAAATTGAAAATTCCCAAAGTTCCCAAAATTCCCTGTTTGAAAAATCCCGGAATATTGAAAATTCTCAAAATTCCCTGCTGAAAATTCCCGGAACATTGAAAATTCCCAAAGTTCCCAAAATTCCCTGTTCGAAAATTCCAGGAATATTGAAAATTCCTAGTACTTCATACACAGGGAATTATGAAAAAATTCCATATTTTCAAAATTCCCAAAATTCCCATGGTTCCCTCCCTCCCAAAGTTGCCAAATTCCTAGGGAATTTTGAATGGGCCTTCCCTATTTAAAAGGTGCAAAATATTCTATTTACATGTATTAAAAAGGTGCAAAATGTTCTATTTGCATGTATTAAAAAGGTGCAAAATGTTCTATTTACATGTACTAAAAAGTTGCAAAATGTTCTATTTACAGGTATTTAAAAGGTGCAAAATATTCTATTTACATGTATTAAAAAGGTGCAAAATGTTCTATTTGCATGTATTAAAAAGGTGCAAAATGTTCTATTTACATGTATTTAAAAGGTGCAAATTATTTTACTAAAGTGTTTCCAGAAGATGAAAAATGTTCTATTTTACTTGTTTTTATAAGGTGCAAAATGTTGTATTTACGGGTTTTCTAAAAAGTACACAGTATTCTACTCACATAACTTTGAAACGTGAAGAATGTTCTATTTATATGATTTTGGGTTAAATTTTTTTTTTGCAGATAGTTGATTTTGCTCTATACTGAAGATAGATATGTTATCGTTTATTAATGACGTCACAGGTAGAGGTAATGAGTCTACTTGTGAAATAATGACATGAATGGTAAGAAATGACATTTATGCGATTTATACTAGGACTAGGCGATGGACAGCGGGCGGAGGGTGGGGAGAGGGGGAGTTCATAGGGACCTTAAAATAGTGATTTATCAATGACGTCATTTGTGGGCGATACTAGACCTAAAAACATTTTTTTAACAAAATCGAAATGATTTTATTCTGAACATTTGAATAGACTTCTCATTTAACTTGTGTTTTGAATAATATTTGGTTACAGAATTGAAGGAATAGGACCAGACTGACTATTCAAAATGAAACTAATGAAAGTACAACATGATGCACCTGATGTAGGTGGGTGGGTACTTTCGTATGGCGACCAACACCAATGCGTTGTACACTATCTACCCATTTAAGAAAAAAGAAAATGTGTATCAATTGTTATATCACATGTTCACCAATGTGTAAAGCTTTTCTCTCTTTTGGTTTGTACGTCATTACGTCAAACGTATTACAGTTAAAGTAATTTAACTGCTATAAACTGATTTTATTTTACTTTTTGGAATTGTGTTACGGAAAGTGCGTTTTCTGTTTTCTGAAGTGGATGGTGGATGCGGCAGAGTAGACGACGGTACAAGAAGACTTGCAACGAAACTTGAACTGCCGCAACTGAAACTGCACCTACATTTTCCACCGTTGACCGTCTAAAATCTCATAACGAAATTCTCATCACATTCAAATTCACAAGGGAGCGTCCATAAATGATGTGAATAGTAGAGTCGGTGGGTCCATACTTGGATATGTTGATGACATCCCATGTTGAATATAACTTGTACGCAATGGTTTAGGTGATGACTGGCGGGATGTGTGGTCCTAGAAATGTGAATATATTGATGACATCACTCATGGACGACCCCCAAAGTCACATTCACACTTTACATTTTTGCATTGTTGTTATTGTTTTGTTTTTTTTCTTGCGTTCACCATTCACTCTTAACCTCTCGATCTCGATCGAAGCCGAATGGGAGACATGTGCATAATCAGCTGGTATTGTTTGGTATACGTCTATGGCAAGTGCAGTGTGGGAATGTGAGGGATCGTCCATAAATGATGTCTCTCAATTTATTATGAACCCACTCTGTTTACGTCCAATTTAATATTGCGTAAGCGGCAATTCTTAACATTAAATGTTAACAAAACCTGCTTAGACCCACCTACCCAACCATGGGCGTCATTTATGGATGGCCCCTAGCGTAGATTCTGTAGATAAAAACACGTAGTGAGTACTCTACTTATCGTTAGATACAGAGTTGCATATTACCACCTTGTTTGTTGCTGTTCATACGTAAATAGAAACGGAGCTGTTCACAAGTTCTACACTTCTCATAGACTGTTAGCCGTTAATTTAATTTACTTTTAATTAAATAATCACTACAAACACAGGTGCGTTTATAAACTATATCACTCTGCATTAACTATATCGTCAATCTAATAGGAAAGAGACGCATGAATAATACATAATTATTTAACAGGAATAACCTCTAAACAGCATAATGATGCAAAGTACAATTATTAAACCAAACCAAGTCATTGTATGTGAACCAGTTGATCAGCTTCGGCTTGTCTTAGTTTTCCAGTCTCAAATTATTCTCATTTCCCACCTTGAATTTTAGCGTAATTTCTGCGGTGATACAGAACGAAATTTATGTAATCCGTAGGTTGCCCGATTCTTATAAACAATATTTTTAAAATCAGAGGAACGGTCCACAAATGATGTCATCGGTAGGGTCAATGGGTCTAGTTGACTACAGATGAAATCCTTTGCTATAGGATAGCCTTTTACTCAATACTTAAGAAGATGACAGGGCGTCCTCAAAATTGATATTTTCGATGAAGTTATTTGCGGACGGTCCCAGGCCCAGCATAATTTCTTCAACAGCATTAAAAAGTGTAAAATTAACCTGTTCACGTGTTTTGGATTTTAGAAAAGCGCAAAATGTCACATTTATATAATTTAAAAACGTGGAAAATGATCTATTAGCATGCTTTTAGGTTCATATTGATTTTATAGATAGTGGTTTTTGACTTTAGCTGAAACTGGATTTAGGATCGCCCGCAGATAATTAGAGGTAATAGCTATACTTAGAAATTCATGATAGTCCATGTTAAAGTTAGTCATTTACTCAATGATTAAGCTGGTTACAGGTCATTAAATTTTAAAAGTGAGATTTGTGATGACAATGTTTGTGGACGACCCTAGGCTTAAAAACCTTTTTTCAGCAGAATCTAAAAAAATTATTTTGCACATTGTATTAGACTGTCGCTTTAACTTGTGCTTTCAATAATTAATATTTGTTTGAAGAGATGAAAGAATAAGACTGATTGATTAATGCGTCAAGATGGGAGCTTGCATAACGTACATAGTACAAATTGAGGGGGGGGGAGGTGAAGCTGCCTCTTCTTTTACATGGGCGTTTATACAAAAAAATGGGGCGAGGAGTTTAAAATTTTTGATTTTTGTACCACGTTATTTATGCAGGATCCTGAATGCAAATGAACCTAATAAAAGTTTGCATAGAACTTTTCGTTGCCTAACGAAGTAATCGCCGGAGAATAAACTATTCTTTAGTTATTATATTTTTTAATTAGGCTTTTTTGTTCATCTGATTCTATGAGATTACCTTTGAGTCCTTTCAGAGATTTTACACGCAATAACGCTACGAATACCTGGCCTTTGTCAAAAACCGGCTCAGAAAGGTGCGGTCCAACTTGATTGAAGAATTGTCCTTGCGCTCTGTTAATAGTTAGTGCTATTTCATCCTCACATCCGTGCATTTTAAAATACGACACCATTTAAAGTAAATGATTTATTAAATAATATGATTTGCACCCCTATCTACTGCCAGAACCCTTCTTACTAACCGTGACCTATATAATTAATACACAATCAGAAAATTAATGCAGATTAAGCTCGTCGCAAGAACTTCAATAAACAAATCTGCTATTAATTAGAAACTTATAGGAGACTCGGTTAATAAGGTCCCGCAATTTTGATAGCGGGTAACGAAGTGAACTTTTTTGGGTTTACTGATGTTAATTCTGAAAAATGGAAAATCGTGGCAGTATAAGAAAACTCATGAATCTGCAAAACGCCTATTTATTGCACTTAAGTTTTCCTACGCATGTTATTATTTTAATTAATCGATTCGTTCAATAACTGCGATAGCAATCGCAAAAGAGGACCTATTTTTTAATTCAGTTTTATTAGGGGGTTAGCAAGTTTGTTTTCGTCATTTGGTGTAATATGAGGTAACCGCCTAAAGGAAAAGGGTAGGACTGCAGGCTGAAACGAAATTTACTGTCTCAGACCCGGCTTTGATTCTCGGCCACTGCTAATCGTTTACGGCTACGGCTCGGTGTTCAGTGTTGTACGGTAAACGTCACTGGATGGTTGATTGAAATCCAATCTCCTTCGGTGCTCCTTAGTGACCGTTACTTACTGTAGGGGCCTAGAAAGTGGGTCTATGTTACTGTGGAGGAGGGAACGGTAATATGAATAGGTGAAAGCATAATATGACCGGGACAAACTAATGCGGTAGCTTCCTATTTCCTCATCTGCAGTGACTGGTTGAGTCTGGTTGTATAAACTTCAGTTGAATCGGTCTAATGATTTTTTTTTTCGATTTATTAATAGTAGTTAAAGATGTAGGTTAGAAATATTCAAGGAAAAAATGCCAGGGAACCGTTTTTATTGGAAGTGGGATTAACTATTCTATATGCTTTATTGCATTTTATTTTAAGCTGTGATTCTTTCTAATCGAATATCAATAAAATTACCTACAAAAAGCTTAACTACCTATAATGTTCAAAAGTGCGTAAGCGAAGCATTTTTGCACTTTTTAAAATCATGTACCTACCTAGTTATATTAGTTTGCAACTTCAAACCATGTAGTTAGAACATTTTGCACTTTTTAAAATCATGTAGTTAGGTTAGTTTGCAACTTACAAATTACTAAAAATCATGCAGTGAGAACATTATTGTGCACGTTTTTAAATCATAGAGTTAGAGCAACCCGCATTTCAAAATCATGTAGTTAGAACCATTTGAAGTTTTTAAAGCCATATATGGTTTAGTACGTTTTGCGTTTTAAAATATCCGTTTAGAGCAATTTGCATGTTTCGTTCGTAGCCATGTTATTGGGAATTGGTCAGCTAAAACGCTTATTTACAATAAAAGTATAGGTACACGTATTTGCGTTTAATGTAAACTGGAAGAAAGCAGATTTGCTTTTAGCAAAAAGTGGAAGGAAGCGGTTTTGATCCTACAACGGGAAATTGTAGAACCGTCTGCAAATTGGATAATATTTTTATATTAAAGTAGATATTAAGCTCCTGTTTTGCAGTAAGTTTAGTAGGTACTCACCTAAACTTGCCAAACTATCTCAAATTGCACTGTATCTTGGCAGTATATTCCACGGTACGCCATACGGTCACGAACAATGTAATTCTTTTGATGTCAAAATGTAGGCAATTTAATTCTCGATCGATTGGTATACCGCTAGGGAGTAACATGAAGTCATCGTATAATTAGGAGTCAGAAAACTGTAGCAAGGTTTGTATGTGTTAGTAATTTTTAGGGGTTATTATTTTTTGATTAAGTAGCACAACTAATATGCACAGGCTATTTAGTTTGATCTTATGCTACGTTTGTATACAAAAGTTCACCACACAATAAAAGTTCGAGTTTTATAAATTCGACTGTGTACAACACGGTAGTAGCAATTACTATGCTTAAAAAACACAAATACACATAAAAAACTCAATTTTAGAAAACAAAACATTTTTTAGAACATTCATATATTATCTATGCTTACTCAACAATTACTGCACCCCCCACCTTAGTAAAGCAACCATTCAAAAATAAGCTACAGTTAATTATTTAACAGATGCTATCAAAATTTTTGTACAATATTGATTTTGGGTCATATGGGTAATGTGTAACTTGTGAACAGACCCTAGAATCATAAAACAACTAATGTTTTTCCAATTCAATTTCTCCGAATACCTTTATTATAATTTATGTATTTTATGTTATATGAATTCTAAATTCCCTTTCTCGAGCCCGGCCCCTAGTTGAGCCCAGCCCCTAGTTGAGCCCGGCCCGGGTACATTGCTGCACCACCTAGCACCATCTGTCCCGCCGGGCCTGTCTATTCAACTAGATACGTTACTGTATTGAATAGTTAAGGTCAAAGTTTAAGCAAAGCAATTTTTAAAAATAGCCCAAATTTTATTTTTTGACAAAACAGGATAAGGCCATTAAATTTATTTTGGCAAAATGAAGTAAGTCCACCTAAAGCCTGGGTTTCTGATTTAAATTTGGTTATAGTGTTTTCGTAGTTTCCAGAAGACAATTTAGTGTGTGAATGTTTTTTTTTTAAGAAAAATTTTAAAAGTTAAAAATGTTTGGTTTGACTCAAGACGATTAAAATTTTATCTCACGGACTTAATTGCTACAGGTCGATTCAACAGGGGCTATATTAATTATTAAGTTAAGTCTTAAATAGGGACAGCAATGGGTCAGTAATGGCCTGCGCTACCTTAGTGCTGTTACAATAATGGTACTCAAGACCCTAAAAATACATACATACATACACATCTCACGGACTTTTGACTTCCTGTTAAGTTATTGATTTTTTGGCAAAACGAGATGAGTCCACAAATTAAAATATTTGAAACTTTTCTAAAACATTCAAAAGTCCGCCTAGAATTATGAAACTGCTTGTAATAAAGCTTTATCATTCACAATACCTGTGAAAAAAAATTAAGTTAAAAAAAATAAATCGGTCCCAATTAGTCATTCTTTGTTGTTCGTATAAAATTTACTTTGATGGACTAATTCCTTTTTGCCAAAAAAATTTCACATTCTTAAGCCATTCTAAGTTTTTTTGGACGCTCTTTTGAAAAAACAATAATTATCTTATAAAAATATTTCTAATGGTTTGACGGGTTAGACTCGACAGTTCTCCGTAAATAGCTTTTAAAATAGTGTTGTTGAAAACAATGTTTTTTCAGAATCATATCTGTGGATTATATGGCAAAACATATAGGGGTGAAGAGCGGGGAAGGACCTCGGTGGTTGGAGGATGCAAAAGCACTGTGCCTTCAAAATGGAACCGAATTAGTGCAAATACCTGTTGGACAGAGGCATGGAAAAACCGATACGTTTACCCCAATCATGGAGAGCAACCGAGTTTTGGATGCCATACTTAGCTGGGCAAAATTGAGGGAAACAAAAATGCCAATAAAAATCGAACGAATTTACCGAAATGACTTTTACATTGATTTAACAGATCTCATAGCTGAGAAAATGAGCTTTTTGTACGAGATATCTGGAAATTCTATTGGAATTTCTCAAGAAGAAATTAACGTGCTGACTAGGCCTAAAGAACACCCTTGTCACGCTTACGACGGCGCAGCTACAACCTGCATTGAAGGCCAGACTGAAAAAATTTTTGGTCAAGAACTTCGCTGCCGTGTTCAACAGCTTCATAAACACGATACCGACGAGCTTCGGTTGGTACACGGGGCCCTGTTTGCGGACTCAATTATTCAACATATTAAAAAGGAAACTCAATATGAAGTGTCGGCAGGAGTTGGTCATTCCAAGA